>CAIGQZ010032533.1:783132-794662 GCA_903798205.1 Danio tinwini
TAGTAGTAGTAGTAGTAGTAGTAGTAGTAGTAGTAGTAGTAGTAGTATTGTTTTACTGTATAGTTCATACTATTAATGACTATATCTGACAAAACTCAAAACTTCGTTTTTTTTTTTCAAAAGACCACGCCCACTGACAGTATAGTGTCCCCTTCACTTTACTGGGGCATTACACAGACCGCAGGTTGAGTGCCCCCTGCTGATCTCACTAACACAATTTCGATAACAGACATCTAAACATAGACAGCTTGGCTAAAACAAAGCTAAACCTGGGCTGTTAATGAAAATCTAATACACATCTAAGAATAGCCCAAAACTAGACTAGTCGTCACATAGACAGGTTAGACATTTATATGTGTAGTCATTCATTTCTGTTTATTTGTTTTGACCTATTCTTAGATGTCATTAAGGTTTTCACTGACAGCCCAAATTTAGCCTTGTTTTAGCCAAGACGACTATGCTTAGACATCTATTAAACATCTATTAGACATCTATTAACATCTTTTAAAAACAAAAAATGCTTGGTGGGATAACAGTCAAAAACAAGTACTAAGCCAAATCTAGTATTGCTATTATTATTAGTAGTAGGAATATTGTTAAAAAAAAAAAATGATCTGCTTTTGTCAGTAACTAATTAACCGAATAAAGTTAACAACAAGCATCATTATTGGAAGGGTCGTCCCTTTCCCTCAATGAGTCTGCACTTTGTTACTATGCCTGAAACATTTTTCTTTAATAGAGACATTCACGTTCTTGCTTGCTTGTGTGTGGGTGTAATAGTATCTGTTTGATGGAGTAACACTGCTCTCCCTAGAGTCCCAACAAGAGGCCTCGCTCGCCACAAAGTGCTACGCTATCTGTCATTTAGCATCAAAGCAGAAGAACTTCTGTTTGAGCCATGAAAGCAGTGCCTCTCAGATATAATACTGCTATGAATACTACTTTCTTGGAGCTAGATGAAGCCCTGTTTTCCATGACAATGTGGTGAGAAGCATGGCTTCCTGAATTAAAGCCACAGAAAAGCAAAATCTTATGATTGAAGCTAGCTGGCATTGCTTCCTCTCCATCTGTGACTGACACTAAACCAGAACTGGATCCCAGAGAAGAAGAACACGTGGACACCTGTTTGCCTTCACTCCTCTGCCATGTTTTAGGTAGGAAACAGATGCATTATTTATGTGCAAAAGGAAAAGGAGGGACTCCAAGGTACAGTACATATGCTGACGATTATAAATGTACAGCCATGAAAAAATATGTTGCCCTTGTTTTGCTTGAGATGCAAAAGGGAGAGAGAAAACCTTGAGTAGCTCTTTCAGGGGCGTTTCTCACCCTCAACTCAATTGTGAATAATGAGGTGTTGGACATCTCTCTCACACCTTAACGCAACAGCAGATGCTAAGACTAAACTTAAATGAGTCTAGGGAACATACCCGCAATTTGTACAGTTCCAACATTAGAGCACTTCCTGTGAAGAGCCCTGATGTGTTGTGTCATGACTACATACAGAATGTATGTGGTGGAAAGATGACTGAAAAATCACACTCAATGAATGTCATTAATTGCCAAAAAATTTAGTGCAAGTAGAGCAAAAGTATCTGTTTTAAATAAAAAGTAGCCAGGAAGGCCAGGACACACCAAGCTGACAGTTGGCCATTGGGCAGTGTCAGGTCATCAGTCAGTATCCGTCCAGCTGGTTGGTTTGGTGCGTTCCACATGTCACCTTTTGTCGGTGTACTTTAGATTAAATTGGCCTGATTTAGCATGTAGAATTGGTGTCAGCTGAAGAGAGTGCTCTGATTGGTAAATTAATATGGCATATTAATATTTTATCTGAATCAAATTGGTCCAGACTTGGAAATTCCATGTTTTGCTATCCAGGATTAACTGATCTATCTTACTTTTATGACAGTTTTTTAAAGCAACATGGGTTGGATCACTATGATCCAAATACCAAATTTCATGCTGTGTTCACACCAGATGCTGTACACGTGAAAAAATCGTGCTATTCACACTTAAATAGTCAGAGGTGCATCCAGCTCTGTGAGTTTACAAACTCCCACAGAAACTATACCTAAGTGATGTAAGTTTTAAGCGGAGCTGAGCCCAGTTTGATGAACTGGTGTATGGTGTCCGGAGAATTTTCCCCCGGGACACCAACAGGTGCAACGTCATAATCACACCCCTACAAGACAAAGCTCATATTTTGTATTTAATATTGATATTATTTTGTTGTTGTTGTTTACCATATCGCCTAGATGTGACATGCTTCATATAGGCTTCAAATATGAAGGAATTTATATATCACCAGTAACCATTAAGTTTGTGATCATTCACTTAAAAAATAAACCTTTTTTTTATTTGGTTTATTTGGTTCAAAAAATCACAACTGAATCAACGCTTCTGATGGGATCAGGATAATCAAAGTTTTGAATAACTCAAAGGGCAGGTTTGATCCAAATCAAATGTAAGATTGAATTGCGTGATGTAATCCTAATTCAAAATCCCTGTTACCTTAAAAAAAAAACATTTCCAAGATTTCAGTCAGATGTTTCCTACAGATTTTTGATCCAGATGCTAGCCGACAACAATGCTGATTATCATCTGTGCTAGTTGTTTGGCGTCGGCTTGAAATGTCCTCGTCCTAAAAGTACTCAAGTGTAGTGATTAATGAGTAGTGAGTCATATATGGAAATTATTCCACCTTAAGCCCTGCATATTAAAATATAGCTTACATCAGTGTCATTTCTTTTAAGGATGTTTAAAAAGCATGACGCACAATATGCAATTTTTAACAATGCTAAAGGATTTTAGCTTGTCAGAGTGCATAAATGTGATTCTTATCGCAAGCTTTAGGATCTCAGAATGTCAGACTGAACGACAATCAAGATGTGCAAAACACACACACACAAAAAAAAACTGTGTTTGACCATCCGTGACCATGACACAATCAGTAACCTACATTCTAAAAATGATGACTCACAGCAATCATAAACAGTTGGTAGAGCTTGTCAACATGTCAAACCAACAATCACAGACTTTAGCCAAGGATTACAGTTTTTTTTAAGATTTCTCAAATGTCTTGGACAACCAAATCTTGGCTGAAATGTTTATAAAATTAGTTTGAACAGTGGTTTAATGCAAGTAAAATTATTTGCTATTCATGAACTATAAATTTTAAATGCGATAATACTTTGCATTAATCTAATAAGCTGACATAAAGCAGGTTGATGCATTTATATGTTGAGCAAAATCAGTGTCATATAATGCCTATTTTTTAGCAGTGCTTAATTTGAGCTGGATCTTGCCAGATCCTGTTTCGCAAATTGTCAGATATTTTCTAGTTTTGCTTTCCGAGCTATTGGCCCTCAACAATATTTTTAACTAATCAGCTTTGTTATGTTTACAACCACTCTCATTGGTTGGTGATTATTGTTTTGCACGCAGTGAGCAGCGAAAATAAATAATAGCATAGTGGCCAACCTAAATATTAATTGTATTTTTAAAACGGCAAAGATGCAGTAACGCATATTTTACTTTTTTAAAACCATGAGTAAATCTAATAATGAGCCTGCTCAAAAGAGATCTTGAGAAGATGAAACCTTGCCCCTGGATCAGGATAGTGGGATACAGATGCAAAGCGATCTCAAGTCAGCCAGAAAACATGACAAAAGAGGTAGCTGTGGGATTTTTGAAGATTAGACTGAGTGAGTCATTTAATTATTTGTTTTTCACTTGGCACATAATAGTGCAGTCAACTGAATAATGATTTTTTATACAATTTATGTTAGCAACATGTTTTTATTATCCATGACTGACCTATAACATTATATATGGCAGAAAATAATAAAAGACTGTTCAGAAATGTGATGCTGTTTTTTTGCAATATTTAATGACGTCATGTTCCAGGAAAACTGAAATTGTGCGGCGGATGTCGTTTACGGTAACTTTTATTTCCTGGTTTTGTTTTAGGAACTATTTATTTACAAATTAAGCACTGCTCTACAGAATTTTAAGCCTGATTTAGTGACAATTTGCAAGTTAACGAGCTTGCCAACAGATCGGACAGCAATTATGGAAAAATCAGTGGATGATCGCTGCTCAGCAGTTTATTTTCTGTGAACTGTTAAACAAAGCATCAAAGAGACTTTCTCATGCATCATGGCCACCTCACAGATGAAAATACAATATCTAGCATGGTGAATATTCTGGACCGGTCGGTTGACTCGACACCATAGCTGTTTCTCAGTATGCGTCCTTTAGTGATCTTGCGTCCTTAATTGTGTTCTCGTGTAACGTAATTAACAACTGCCAGAGTTCAGACTCAAAATTTAAGACTTCAAGAACAGAGGAAAGTTCTTGATTATCGAGGATGCATCGATGCAGACTTGAGCGCAAAACTCGCTCGAGAAGTCCCAGATGTCATTGTGTCTGAATAAAGATGGTGGAAAGCGCAGCATTTTATACCGGTTTATTATAGACAGTATACAGTAACACAGTACTGTGAACTTTGGTTCCGACCACAGTTGTTCCCAAGGGTTTTAATATTACGGTCGCCAGATTTCCAATTATTTGCAATGTTTTTCTTACAGAACCATACATTAGAAAGTTACTGGCGAGTTACTAATGTGCATCAATGTTATATATTTTTTTTCTTTAAAAAAGCGGGAATCTCATGAAACAATACAAAACGGTATGCTTCAGAATATTTTAGGCATATGGACACATTGGATAATTAAGTGGAGCAAAGCCACACCACATGCAACTAGATCTTCCGTAGTTAAATGAATTTGATAATAAGTGTGCAACATCTTCATGCTAAAGCATGTTTTATGTGGGATGTAACTGATTTGCTGATATGCTGCAACGGCTCCTTTAAATATGAGATCAATGTAGCTAATTTTGACACTCTCGCCGCCGGACCTGAAGGCAGACAGTGTCTTCGCCAGGGCGGCCAGAGCAACCTTTGATGTTCTCGCTGCTTTCTGTGTGAACGTACAGTAATAAAGGCATAAACATTAAAGGTGTTTATTTGCTGAACTTTGTATTAAAATCTGCTTTATTTGTATAGTGCAAAATATATTTGTAAGGTTTGTATGCATGTTATATATCAGGGCAGTAGCCAGCCTGGTGAATGGGGTGGTTCTTTTTTCTTAAAATATGGACTTTATTGCAGTTATTGAACTCATTTTCTATTTAAATATGAGGTTTAACTTTTTAAGCACTATTCTTTGCTGGATTTTTGATGTATATAGTGTTTAAAAAATATGCTCGCTCCCGTTTCCTGGCACAAAGCAACTGTGCCTGGAAATGGAATTGCTGCGATTGATTCTCTTTGAAATAGACTGGACGAAAAGTGATGCTCATGCACACAGTCCTGCTGCTTCCAAAAGCTCCAGCTGTTTTTAAAATATGTATTTTTTGTAATCAGCAGCAGTTGCTGGTTTTGTTCCAATATTCTTTAAACAGTACAGATTATGGGTCTAATGTTACCCATGTGCGCGTGATCATCCTTCCATTATCACACGTTATGTTTTTCACCTGTTTTCTTTTGCTTACAGGTTATTTTTTTAATATGGTTTAATTATCATTTTTACAATAACTTTGCTTTAATAGGAGATTAACTCCACATGTATGTGTAGCTAACTAGTGATTTGAGAGACCTTAGCCTGCCCTGGACAGACTAGGCGTAATGCATAGTTTTAGATACATGGCAATAATTGTTTAAATTATTTTAAATTTAAATGTAATTGTTTTTTTTTAAAAAAGGTTTTGTTGAATAAAAAGAGCATGTATGCAGCTATAGTTTGCATGTTTTGACATATTATTTAACGTTTGTGGCTGATAAATTTGGTAAATCCTTACTGTTGAGCCCTAAAAAGTCCTGTAAAATAAAAACAAATTGCAATGCGACACTATGAAAGCTCAACCCATTTGCTCATGCACATTGAGCAAGTTCATACACACAAAACAGTGAACTGAATGAGGAGGCATGTGGACATAACACAAAGTCTAAAACAATGAATTTTAGCTTGCCAACGTCAAATTTATGCATATAAAATATATTTTCCCAACAATAAAATTGTGGATAGTGAAATATATATAAAAGGGGAAAACAATAACTCATTGCACGAATGTTGAAACGTTGAAGTAATTCTCCATTAAAAAGAAGGTCACGTGACCATCAAGAATAATGCAGCATCTCATTTCTCAGAGGACACATTCTGTGGTCTCCCAAGTTCGTTTTTCTGAGATAACCTGGCAAGAAAGGTCTCCACGAGAATGCAAGCCTGTTCTGATGTACTGATGAGCTAAAACCATCGAAAGAGCAAGATTGATCAAACTCATTTGGGCTGCTAACGTGATTACAACCCAACAATCTTTGTTTTTAAGATATTTTGTGTGTGTGTGTGTGTGTGTGTGTGTGTGTGTGTGTGTGTGTGTGTGGTGTGTGTGTGTGTGTAAAGCACCACTCATAAACAATGAAGCACAACCTTTGCTAGAGGGCAATAATGTATAGAATGTGCTAATTCAGTTATGCAAGTTGAATAATTGCCTCAGTCAGAGTTTGGATTGAGTCTAACTCAGACGTCCTTGGGATGTACAGTATTAAAAGCCATGGTAATGATGAAGCTAGAAAAGGTAGGTGTTTGCTGTAGAACAAAACAATGACTCAAGCATTTCTCTTTGGATAAAAGCCACTGTTAGCAAACTTACAATCATTATAAGCACATGCAGAATAACTAAGAATACATTATTTTCTTATAAATTGTCACAGGAATACCATGGTCTTAGTTGTCGAGTTGGCTGAAGATGGTGCCCTGGAGGCTGAAGCATTTTATTGTGTTGCACTGCTTATGTGATGAATATGCTGTCGTATTCACCTTCTATTCTATCCGCCTTCACAATAGAAGAATTTATGAACATGGACAATAAGAAGAAGAAGAAGAACAACAAAATCTGCAGAAAAGCTTCTGGCTCAAAAAAACATGCATTACAACCTGCAGCTAAAATCTAGGTTACAAACTGAGTCCACCATTTTTAACCACATGCACAATGCTCTCGTTTTTGTCCTCTCTCATTCTCTGCCTGTCTGTCTGCCTGATTAATTGAGGCAGTCTGTCTGTTGGACTGAGTCAGATCTGAGTTATTAAAGACTGCTCCTTGTACTCTCTTCTCCCACATGCACTCTGGAGCAACTACACTTTCTAATTAGAATCACTCTCATGAAAGGTTGCACTTTCTCTGGCCGCAAACATCACTCTGTTTTGTTTCATTCAGGAGAATGCCAGTTTTTGCTGTCGTTTGGTGTGCCATTGTGTTTCTGGATGACATAGAGAGAAAAGACATCATGCACACTTGCAATTTGGACTGTTTATGTTTGATGAGAGAGAAAGAGCGCTTGATGTGCGATGCATGCATGTGTCTCTGCATGTGTCTGTTTTTGGCAAAAGATGAAGCCAGTGATGAAAATACAAGCAGAACTGATTTTATGCTCTGGGGATTGTGTTCCAGTTTGGGCTTGTGCTGCATGCCAGTTTTGGCTAGATAGGCACACTGCTGCCATCTAGAGGAATATCATTCTTGCCTATGAAACAGCAAGCAACCCAGGCATGCTATATTTTATTTGACTTTATACTTTCATATTTAATATGTATGTATGTATTTTTGTATGTATGTATGTATGTATGTATGTATGTACGCTCACTCTTACAAGTACCGGATTGGACCCCTTTTTGCTTTTAGAACTGAATTAATCCTTTGTGGCATAGATTCAACAAGGTACTGGAAATATTCCTCAGAGACTTTGGTCCATATTTACATGATAGCATCACACAGTTGCTGCAGATTTGTCGGCTGCACATCCATGATGCGAATCTCCCATTCCACCACATCCCAAATGTGCTCTATTGGATTGAGTTCTGGTGATTGTGGAGGCCATTTGTGTACAGTGAACTCATTGACATGTTCAAGAAACCAGTCTGAGATAAATCGCACTCTATGACATGGCTCGTTATCCTGCTGGAAGTAGCCATCAGAGGATGGGTACACTGTGGTCATAAAGGAATGGACATAGTCAGCAACAATACTCAGGTAGGCTGTGTAATTGTTCTGTTCATGATGTTCACAATGTTCAATTGGTACTGATGGGCCCAAAGTGTGCGGCTAAAAATATCCCACACACCATTACACCACCACCAGCAGCCTAGGCAAAAAAGATCCATGCTTTCATGTTGTTGACACCAAATACTGACTCTACTATCTGAATGTTGCAGCAGAAATCAAGACTCATCAGACCAGGCAACGTTTTTCCAATCATCTATTGTCCAATTTTGGTGAGCCTGTGCAAATTGTAGTCTCAGTTTCCTGTTCTTACCTGACAGTAGTGCCATCTGGTCTGGTCTTCTGCTGCTGTAGCCCATCTGCCTCAAGGTTCAACGTGTTGTGTGTTCAGAGATGCTCTACTGCATAACGTAACGAATGGTTATTTGAGTTACTGTTGCCTTTCTATCAGCTGGAACCAGTCTGGGCATTCTCCTTTGACCTCAGGCATCAATAAGGCATTTGTGCCCACAGAACTGTCACTCACTGGATTTTTTTTTCTCCAAATCATTCTTTGTAAACCCTAGAGATGGTTGTGCGTGAAAATCCCAATAGATCAGCAGTTTCTGAAATACTCAGACCAAAGTCACTTAAAGAGTCCCTATTATGGGTTTTTGGGAATGACCTTACATCTAGTGTCTAACACAGCTCTAAGTGAAGTGAAATATCCAGCTAAGGCTTACATCTGAACGTGGACAGTATTTAAAACTATTGATTCATCTATAAAACAGTCGACTCATAGTGCTGCTAATGAATCGTCGTGATAACGAGTCTTTAGCCATTTTGATGTGACGTGGATACGAAATATACACAGTAGCAAAGAACAAGAGGAAGATAAACAGATCCCAGTTGAACCAAGTCATAAAGATGCTATGCTTATTTGGATATTATTGAAAGTGTGATTGAAAGTTAGTGTTATTTTCTTTACCCAAAGATGAAACTGTGAAGAGTCAGTGGTTGAGGTTTATTTTTGCAAAAATACCTCAGATTTATAGCCCAGCCTTGTGCAGTTCGAGTGCTTCTGGAATCTTCACACTTACAAATGGGCATTCGTAGGCCGTTTGTTAAAGGAAGGATCAGAAAAGACTATTGATGTAAGGAACTTTGTCAGTATATGGATCAAGAATCAGTTTCTTCATCCATTTCACAAGGGTAAGTAAGTGCATTACCATTGCTGCCTCCTTGTTATCTCTAGCTAATTGTGTTTTGTTACTTGTAACTGCGCGTGCAGTATCTGGTTAACTCTTTATATTCTCATATCGCGTCTAATGCCATGTTGAAAACATGACGCGCTTTGTTTACATATTAAATGCGTTTGTGAGCTTGAGTTTCACTGCTGTTTGTTGTTGCTATGGCCACTATCAGCTATTCTTACACACATGCTGCGGTCAAGGTTCAAAACGGGGTGAGGTGTCTGAATAACACTAAAGGCCGGAGCAAGCTGAACTGGCACTCCTGCCGAACGGCAATCACGCCACCCTCAACCTGAAAGTGAAAAAGAAAGTGACCGGTTTGTGGATAAAAGTGAGGACCGGGGGGTTCGCGGACGCCGCCCTCACTATTCTGCTGCCCAAGGCGGCCTCCTAGGTCTCCTCTATGGTTGCGCCGGCCCTGATAGCACTGTTGAGAACCGGGTACTGTGTACTATGGTGTTAGTAACTACTATGAAGCTGTTTTGGGTGGCATTTCACTCATGGTCTCATGCTAAGCGTTGTCGACCAATCACAACAGGTTGTCATCAGTCCAATGTGCACATTAGCTTCGCACTAAGGAGGGGTTTGGGAACAATTGAATCAGTAAATGATTCATATGGGAGTCGCTGGGATAATTAGGTAAAAATAACTGCATATTATAAGAACATGAAAGTGTTTTTTGACCTTGCATTCATATCAGCCTGTTGTTGGAGACCCTTAAAACCAAAATATGACCCTTTTTAATGTATAATATATAGGGGTTCTTTAAATCATCTTTCTTCACCATTCTGATGCTCGGTTTGAACTGCAGCAGATCATCTTGGCCCTGTCTACATGCCTAAATGCATTGAGTTGCTGCCATTTGATTAGCTGATTAGAAATTTGCGTTAATGAGCAGTTGGACAGGTGTACCTAATAAAGTGGCCGGTGAGTGTATATATTTGTGTATTTATTTGAGGCACAGTTTATTTTAGTGAGAAAACTGCACTCACTAAACACTTTTTAAAAATATAATTTTTGGGAAAGTGGAGAATTTCAATTAATGATTATGCATTGTTCCAGAACAAAAGTACTTGCTCGTGCATCATTAAGGATGGATAATTAGGAAAGAATCAGTCAAGCGTAATTAGAGATAGAACAGCTTTACACATACAGATGTACACTAAGGCACCTGGCAAATAAAAGTATATTTGGATAATTTATATTTTTCCAAGAACACAAACTTTTCAATTATAAATCATGTCTCTTATATTAGCAGCCTACAAAGCTGTGACATTCACTGTAACTGCTGTGACCCTACACAGAATGGTCTCACAAGCTCAAGAGCCCATTTGTGGGGTGAAATTGAATTTGCCTCTATGATTAGAATTGTCAGAGTGATGAAATGGTGCACAACTGCCGGAGGTTAAACATGGGAGACATCATTAAAGAAATAGACGCCAGCTTATTCCTCATTAATGCAGACAGAAAATGGGAGCGGGATAAAAACGAAAGAAAGAGAGAGGGAACAATTTGATATCTGTGTATGCTTTGCCATGTTTCAGAGTCTGCTGGGCTAATTTGACATCTGGATATTTACCGCACCCAATTACAACTGCTCACTGGACAGATGGACAGATGTTTGTTGATGTCAATGTCTGCTGTCAGATGTCAATATCTGTTGATTGGACCACACTTTACTCACCAAAAACCATGTTTTCAACATTTTCACGCATCAGCATTCTTTTCTTTCCCTGAAGCAATATTTTTTATTGACCAATCACACTCTTTATCACAACCTCAAACCCTTAATTAGTGGGAACTGATTGATTGTATGTTATATAGAATATTTTAAATGATCCATTATTATGTACTAATGATGCTCAT
This sequence comes from Danio tinwini, assembly GCA_903798205.1. Lineage (NCBI taxonomy): Eukaryota > Metazoa > Chordata > Actinopteri > Cypriniformes > Danionidae > Danio > Danio tinwini. Next base: position 794,292 of record CAIGQZ010032533.1, read on the forward strand.
TCAAATGAGAGAGCTTCTCTTTTCTTCTGACTGTGTGCTGCAACTGTGTAATAAATCAAGTAAACAACTCTGAGCATAATGAGCTAGAAAAAAGGTCTTGAAGAAAACACATATACATACTGTATATAGTAAAAAAGACATGGCAAACATATAAGAACATGGTTAGCAGTTAGAAATAAATGACAAGTAATGTAATATAATTGGTTTATTCTTTTTTTCAAGTGTTGTTAAACCCTCCAGTTGGCAGGTCAAAAGTGACCCATGCATCATTTTAACAGCAGAAAAATAACCCAATGCAGTTTTTTAAATCTTGAGATTTGGTGACTTTTCTAATATATATATATATATATATATATATATATATATATATA
>CAIGQZ010032533.1:805992-816869 GCA_903798205.1 Danio tinwini
ATTTATTTATTTATTTATTTATTTATTTATTTATTTATTTATTTATTCGTATTAGGATTCTACATGTCATACACCTCAGCAAGCTAAATTATAAATTTTATTAAATATTAAATGATTTTGCTCATGTACACAAGCTTGTTGAGGGATAAATCTGAGCTTACTGCAAAATCATTGTCTTGTATCCCACAACCTCCCAGAATAAATGCAAAATCAATTTTACATATGTTTAAAATTAGTACTATTACTGTGTTTTCCCCATTGTTTTAAATATTGCCATTTTCATATTGTACTCAAAAAGATAGTCACTGTCGCCACCTATGGGCACATTTGGTGAACAGATTTAAAAGGTTTGTTTGTTTCACTGTGAAGCAAAAATATCAATGACTAGCTGTTCAGAGCTGATCCACCAGGGTGCCAACACTAAGATAAAAAAATACACTGCCACCAGACATGTATCCAAGCAGAAAATACAAATGTAAGCCTCTTTTTGTTTACAGCTTGTCAGCAGCTGTGCTTGAATGTGATGACATGAAAAAGAGAGTGTAGCTGCAAGAAAATACATCTATTTCAATATACAGTACTCTCTTCTCTCATGCTGTCTGCACATACTGTATAGTGTAGAGTCAGCTTCACTTGTTGCTGTGTTATTTTCCACAATGCTTCACCTCATTTATTTTGACATTTGTGTAGTGCAGTGACTATTTTCCTTTATACTCACAGAAAAAATTGTTTAAAAAACAGAATAAATCATTGTGGTGAACATATTTACAAGAAGTTTGTCATTGGAGTGAATTCTCTATTTCTTCTTGTGCAGATCATGATAGTAGAATTTCTCAGAGATAATTTAATATCTGTGTGAAACTGAAAATTATTCATGTTAAAAATTAAACATTACTTCCACAACAATTACGTAATATATATGTAAAAATGTTGCTGTTTTTATTTTTGATAATTTAAAAACCATCATTTTGTTATTAATAATCGAATAAGGGTGTGGCAAACAAGTTGCCCTAGTTCTTATTGTAATGTCCACCCTGTTAGTTTGTGTCCACCCGATAACTCCTCTCTCCACCCTGTTAACTATGTAGTTTTTTTCATATTAATTAAATAAAATCAACATATATTATACACATTTTTTTCTGGTTACTTGCATCCAAAGAATTGACAAGATTAAGGCCCAATCCCAATTCTACCCCTTAGCCCTTCCCCTTACCCCTACCCTTCGTTTTGCGCATTCATGTGAAGGGGTAGTGGTGTCCCAATTCTTTTTTGATTGAAGGCGTAGGGCTAAGGGAAAGGAGTAGATATCCATTCGAATGGAGATTTTTCAGGACCACACTCGAAACCAAGGGGTAAGAACATTTCCCAGAATACACCAGCCACAACGGCAGGATAGTTGCACCCTGAAGTAAGTAGATCCACAAATTAGTATTTTTTTGACAATATTGCAAATTTGTACAAACAAGCACAAGTTTTAATACATTCATAACCACGTTCATGTTTTACTGTCATGCTTTAAAAAAAACCCTGCAAAAACATCTCGCTAAATTTCGCTATCTATAATCCATAAACAATAACTCTTGTGTAGCAGTCCCACAACATTCTGCCACTCGGTGACACTCGAAAACCCTGTCAGAAAAGTCTAGTGGCTGGGAATGTCCTTTTTACAGTGTCTGCTATAATCTTAATGTTGTTTTTTGGTGTGCTTACATAGATGAATATGGCCACTGTGTAAATATGCAGTATAGTTACGATCTTATTGCCCCATTATATCGTTATGATAACATAATATATGCCTTCAGTGATTTACTGAAGATAAATAACAAAAAATAACACAACTGGAATAACTACAGCAGTCTCTATCTTCTGATCTCATATAAAGCATGAGATCGCAATGACATATGATGACGTGTGCAGGTGCTGTAGTGGTGTCCCATTTCTTAGGGGTACATTTTTAAGCCCTTCCCCTTCACACTCTGTTGGGGAAGGGATAGGGGTATGAAAATAGAATTGGGATTGGGCCTTAGTCATTTAAAAATGGGATTTTATTGCATTGCAGTCTCTTTTTATACTAAATGAAATGCATCCAATTTACAATGTGCTATAATTCATAACAAGTCTTTTTTTTTTTAGATAATTCTTGTTTAGTAGTACCTTTTAAAAATACTATTGCAGGGTAAAGTGAGGGACATTTTAGCTCTAAAAATTGTAACTATTACGATAACTATTTAATTTAAACACATTTTAAAAGATACAAGAATGTTCGGTAATGGGGGGGGGACATTTGGCCTGTGTTACATGTAAAAATTCTGTAAAAAACGCTAAACCATAATATCCTGAGCTAGACCAGTATATTTTTTCTTATAGTTTAATAAGTACTCCTTCAACTGAAATGATAAAATCTTGTAAAATTTAACATTTTTTTCAGGGACAGTTACTATCTTGAAATGACACAGAATAGTAGGAATGAGTTTTGTATTGTGAATAGCAATAAATAGCAATACAATTTGATCATTGGCTCATTACCATAGAAAGACCACTTAAAGCATTACACATCACCTTTAAAGGGGACCTATAATGCAAAAATTCACTTTTATAAGTCATCGAGCTGCTGTTTTGTGTACAGCTGTTGCTAGGTGATGGCCATGAAAGCAAAGCGCCAAAATGGAGACGTACGCACTTCGCAGTCATTCTGCTTTTGCTGAATCTTTTGGTTTAGGACATACAGAAAGCAACTCGCGTCTATCTGCCACAAAACATAATATACAAGATGTCTGCAGAAGCTGTTTTTGAAGAAAAGAAGCAGACATTATCAATTGCTCTGGCTCAGTTTCGCTTGTCACCAAGGTACAGTACGTGATACACAGACACACACACACACACACGAATGAACGTTGTGAAAACGATAGTTTGTTGTATAGTTGGCGGTTCACTTCCATTATTTGGTATGATTGCAATAATACCAGAAGTGAACTGGACTAGAGTTTGCGTGAACCTTACCCCAGACAACCTGTTCTCCTTTGGGAGGGAACTTTAATGCTATGTGGGATCAATTGATTATGCACAGAGGCAAGGTGCTCCGGCACCTCGACCTGTTGGGGTTTCAGGTCAACTGAGAAAAGAGCAAGCTCGCCCCCATGCAGAGCATCTCTTTCCTCGGGTTGGAGCTGGACTCGGTCACCATCACGGCGCGCCTCTCACGAGAGCGTGCCAGGCTGATGCTGAACTGTCTGAGGGAGTTCGACAGGAAAAGGGTGGTCCCCTGAAATTATTTCAGAGGCTCCTAGGGCATATAGCATCCGCAGCCGCGGCCACGGCGCTCAGATTGCTCCATATGAGACCACTTCAGCATTGGCTTCACGATCGAGTCCCCAGACGAGTATGGCACACAGGCACACACGAGTGACTGTCATTGCGCTGTGTCGCCGCACCCTCACCCGCTGGACCGCACCCTCACCCGCTGGAGGGACTCCTCTTTTCTACGGGCCGGAGTGCCCCTAGGACAGGCGTCCAGGCATGTCGTTGTCTCGACTGATGCTTCCAGTACGGGTTGGGGGGCTGTGTGTTGCGGGCATGCTGCTGCGGACCTGTGGAAGGGAACCCAGCTGCATTGGCATATCAATTGCCTAGAGCCGTTGGCAGTGATGCTCGCTCTGCGCCGTTTTTTACCGGTGCTCAGAGGGCAACACATGCTAGTCGGGACGGACATGAGAGGAGGACAGGACCTCCTCTCTCAGGGACAGGGCACCATCTGGCACCCTCGTCCAGATCTGTGGAACCTCCTCGTGTGGTCCATAGACGCGAGGAAGACTTAGGTAACCTACCGATGGCGGTGGTTAATACCATTACTCAGGCTAGAGCACCCTCTACAAGGCATGCCTACGCCCTGAAGTGGAGTCTATTCACTGAGTGGTATGCTTCTTGCCGACAAGACCCCCGATCTTGCCAGATCAGTGTTGTGCTTTCTTTCCTTCAGGATAGGTTGAAGTGGAGGCTGTTGCCCTCCACACTGAAGGTTTACGTGGCCGCCATTTCCGCTCATCATGACGCGGTGGATGGCGGCACCGTGGGAAGGCATAACCTCATCATCCGGTTCCTTAGAGGTGCGAGGCGAATATTTCCTCCCCGCCCACCTCTCATGCCCTCTTGGGATCTCGCGGTAGGGCTTACGAGCCTACGTGGAGATCCCTTCGAGCCACTCGAATCAGTATCCTTGAGATTTCTGTCCCTGAAGACAGCTCTGCTGGTCGCACTGGCTTCGATTAAGAGGGTAGGGGACCTGGAGGCATTTTCGGTCAGTGACTCGTGCCTGGAACTCGAGCCGGCCTACTCTCACGTTGTCCTGAGACCCCGGCCTGGATATGTGCCCAAGGTACCCATCACACCGCTTAAGAACCAGGTAGTGAGCCTGCAAGCGCTGCCCACGGAGGAGGCAGACCCAGCCCTTTCATTGCTGTGTCCTGTCCGCGCTTTGCGGATTTATGTGGACCGTACTCAGAGTTTTAGATTCTCTGAGCAGCTCTTCGTCTGTTATGGTGGTCAGCAGAAGGGAAGTGCCGTATCTAAACAGAGGTTGGCCCACTGGATATTGGATGCCTTCTCCCTCGCTTACCAGTGCCAGTGTGAGCCGTGTCCCCCAGGAGTTAGAGATCACTCCACTCGGAGTGTTGCCTCCTCTTGGGCATTAACACGCGGCGGCTCTCTAATATATTTGCTAGATTTTACAATCTTCGAGTGGAGCCGGTTTCCTCAAGGATGTTGGGAAACCCCGGTACATGAGGAAAATCGGTAGGTGTTGTAAACGCTTGCTGCGCCTCTTTCTCTAACACAGAGATAAGTGCGTCTTTTCTACTTTGCCAGTCGAGTTCCCCACTTGGCGAACCCTGCAGAGTTCCTCCGAGGCCCCCACCACCTGACTCGAAGGAGGAGTCAGGCGATGGCCCGTTACGTTGTAGGTATGCCCGCTGGTCATCCCGCGTTCTGGGTAAAGGTGCCTGCTATGTGCGATTCCCGCTGGCAATCCCATATGCTCACTCAGTCACGATGTAGTCCCCCCTCCTAGGCGGGCTCATGTCTTCCCTCCCCGCTAACCACCTCTTCATATGTGCACTCCCCTTTCTCAGGGCTAGTCCATATGCTATTTTGCCACGAGGTCTCCCCCTCCGGGCAGCAGGTGGCCTCCGCAGCATCCTCCCTATCGGGACTGAACGCTTTTCCAACGTACTGTCGTATTTAAAATTCCTAGAAATTAACTAGGTGTATTTTACGACTCCCCGAAAAATATATCTAAACCAGAAAAGGTAAGTAAGGTAAGTAAGGGCCAGGGGACACATTGGAGGACTGTGTCTCCAGCGATGCAGGTGCGCTCGTGCTGCTGCGTGGCGCGCCCCTCACTGGAGACATGGTAAGGTTCTTTCGTTGTGGTGCTTTCCATAAATTTCCCAATAGTGGAAGTTTTTCCACATATCATTGAAGTTCCCTCCCGAAGGGGAACGCTCTGGTTACTAAAGTAACCCTTGTTCCCCGAGGGGGGGAACGAAAATGCTATGTTCCTTCGCCACAACAATTGTCCATTAGCTGTTGAGAGTAAAAGCCTCTTCAGCTAGAAAAGGATGCCGTTGCTGAGCACATGCTGGGCTTTTATGCCAAGTTAATTGTCATTGATGACAGCTGTGCACGCTGACGCTGCCAACTCATTGGCATTTCATTGGCCCGTTTTTATACTCTTTTAAATGATTGGATTCTGACAAAATCCCCATAGTGGAAGTTTTTTCCACATAGCATTTCCGTTCCCCCTCTCGGGGAACGAGGGTTACTTTAGTAACCAGAGCGTTTCAGGCGGACTCGGATAAGTTTTAGGGGTATGCACCCGAGTTCAGAAGACACGTTCACACTAGCTAAACGTACCCTACCTTACTCTGGGTGCAGACCAAAAGTGCTAGTGCTCATTTTACATGCACAAATGAACACGATAGACTATAGGCTAGCATTATCTGAGACACTTCTTTTGACATTTTCAGTTTTTCATTAGTTCTGTTCTGAATTTACCACTAAGCTGCACACATAAATTTATAGCTCTGCTTTCTTTTGAAAAAGAGCACAATTTCATCTGAATTTAAAGCGACAGCCACCAAAACAGCACAATTTGGATCAAAGCCTAAAAGGGGCAGATTCATAAAGTTAGAACTAATTATTTTTGTTGTATTTTGAGCAGAAAATTTATATAGAAACTCTAAAAGAGATATTTTCTCTTATAAAGAGTTATTTTACATCTTGTAAAAAGGGACATAATAGGTCAACTTTAAACATGCTGTAGTACAACACTTTTGTCAAATCTTTGTGAAATTTGATTAACGGTAATCCATTTTAATAATTTTGAATAAGATTTATTATTCTATTGCATAAATAACACAATGTATAATAGTGTCTTTTTAATCATTTCTCAAACTAAAGCAATCATTTCTCAGTCAGGTTCCCCACCATGCTGCATTTTGTATGATTCTTTCTTCACCTTTAGACATTTCTTGTAATTTGGCAATAAGACCCATGCAAAGTGGACTCCAATGGATTTTCTGCCATGATTTAAGATTAAAGAGAGCAAATAGGGTTCCTTCAAATGGCATTTTAGTGTGTAATATGTAAATGTATATAGTATTTACTTAAGAAGGTATATTATGTAAAACTTTGGGCTTCTCTATTAAGACGCTGCAGGCAATGCCATTGTGCAAATGTGCGAATAAACATTCTGAAGTGAAATAATGGTTTCTCATGCACAGGTAGAGAGAAATTCAAGTTTTTTAGATGTTAGTATCAGTATTATTGTTTTTAGGATATATACATAAACTAGTGTGCCCCAAAACAGTGACACAATTTGCATTTAAAGTTATAATATTGATATAAACTTGTAAAGCTTGTAGTTTGTCATTTTCGCCAAAATAGATCAATGGTTTTATTCACGTAAGCTCAAACAATTCAATTTAATTCATCTTTATTTCTATAGTGCTTTTACAATGTAGATTGTGTCACAGCAGCTTAACATAGAAGTTCTAGTAAATTGAAACTGTGTCAGTCCAGTTTTCAGAGTTGAATTTTATTTTAGTTCAGTTCAGTGAGGTTTCATTTTCACTACTGAGTGAAAATCCAAACACATCTTATCCCATCATAACACTTAAGGTCAACCACTCTCACTGGCAGAGCTGTAATAAACCAAAACATTATTTTGGTTTAGTTTTTTTTTTTTTTTTTTTTTTTTAAGGGAAGGAGCTACTCTATGTCCCACCCTCTCATCATGTTTTGGTTAAGATTACGTCAAACTTCAAATAAAAAAGCATATTTCAAAGCACTTCAGAGAAACTTTAAGAAGAAGGCAGTAGGAAACAACATACATGGACATGTTTGGCAGAACACAGTGCATGGATATCTTCTAACAAACTGGCTATCCAAGTCAGGTGTGTTAAAAAAGAAAGAAATGTAATAGATGCAGATTGTTGGGGTGCAAAGACCAGGACTGAGAAACTAAAACTAAAGAATGAGTTGAAAAGCAACTGAACCTTGATAGAACTATACAGCACATTAATCACCACAAAGAGCAGCTGTAGAACAATACTTGGCTAAACTGGTTCTTAACGTGATGGCGGTTCTATAAATTTCGTCAACCACCCTAAAGAACCACTGAAGAAATTTTTTTGTGTGTTTGCACCTGTCAACCTGTACCTGTAAAATGTCAAATCCTAGCAAACCATTTTGTGTTTAATGGACATCTAATAGACATCTAAACATAGACAGCTTGGCTAAAACAAGGCTGAACTTGAGCAGTCAGTGAAAATCTAATAGACATCTGAGAAAAGCCCAAAACCAGACTAGTCGTCACATAGACAGACTAGAGAGACATTATATGTGTGGTCATTCATTTCTGTTTATTTGATGATTAGTCTAGTTTTGGCCTATTTTTAGACGCTTATTAGATTTTCAATGACAGCCCAAATTTAGCCTTGTTTTAGCTAAGACGATGTTTAGACGTCTATTAGACATCTATTAGACTTCTTTTAAAAACAAAAAACTGCTTACTGGTATAGGTCATTATTTTTCTAGCAAACTTTAATTTCTCTACCTCTACTCACCCTTTGACAAGCTCCACGGCAATAAAATCATTCCCATCTCCACTGTTAAAGAGAATGAATCCATCACCAGAGGTGGTTTTGAACTGAAAGAAGAGGTGCATTGTGCTGTACGCCTGGAGTGTAGCAAGTCCCAGATAGCTTCCTTTAGTCTTAAAGGTAACAGGGTCAGCCACGATGGAGCGCATTCCAAAACGAGCATTGAGCTCACAGAATTCGATGTCTCCATTCTTGCACATGTCGATGTAGAGGAGGCCATTAAACTTCAGGCCTTGCAGGTGACCAATGAAGTTAGACGGAGCCGTAGAGGCAAAGCGTCGTTCCGTCAGGATTCCAGTCTCAACATTACTAAACTCTAGCCGAGTGTGATCACCATTCATCTGACCTGTGAATGAAAATTGTTAGGACTTGGTAAAGTGGTAAGTTCTGGATTAATCTATTATATGGACAGATACTGATTTGTTTTGTAAAGACTTTACAGCAAGCATACCTTCAGCTACATCATCATCCACCATAAGTTTGATGTTTTTACCACGCCGCGTAACTCTGACAGAGTGCCAGTCATTGTCATTCACTTTCTGGCCAGCATACAATGTCTCTGGTCCTTTACCTGAGGATGATGTTCATAAGTTAGTCATAAGTGTCTACACACACTTGCACTGCAAATCACATGTCTTGTTTTTCAGCATTAAAATAAATTACACCATGTGGAAAAATACAGGTAAATATTTTTTTTAAAGATTCAGTTCTAAACATTTCTTCATTATGAACTAATGATAACTTAATGCATGAACTAACTTTAAATACAACATGAGTCACAAGCGTCAGTGTGTGAATAACAGCAACCTTAAGTACTTGCTAGTACATGATTGTTTGTTAATTAATGTATTATTAACCACATTAGTTTAGCCTTAATTTAACCATAATGAACTCATGATATATTAATGTATAATTATGTCATGACTTTACTTCATCATCATGAACCCATTTTTAACTACTCATAAACTCATTACGCATTCTAGTGCGTACAGTTTAAACACAGGAGTTCATATAGATTTCAGGATGAGTTAATGGTAATGCGCCCCTCCAAGTAAAGTCACAACATAATTATACAGTACATGAACACCTTAAGAGTTCATGTTAATTACAATTAGTTTAAACTTAAATGCTAATTATTACATGAATTAACAACACTTACTAACAAGTAATTAATGTAGCCATTATTTACACATAAACATGTGATTCATGTTGCAGTTAAAGTTAGTTCATGTTTAGCGCATGCATTAATTCATCATTAATTCATTATGAATTAATGTTTAGTTTACATATTAACACTTCATTATTCATTTACTGTTATTGTAAAGTGTTGAAAAGAACTGTAAAAAATGGCTGTGATAATATTGGTGAAAAACTGTAACAAAAAAATAAATAAAATGCTACGATAGAAAGTTGTTTCCATAATATATGAATGAGAATTCCCTTCATGACACTTTCAGTTTTTTTTTTTTCTCACATTATTTATGTACATTACAGTTTTATGGTAGTAATATTGATACATTTTTATTGAATTGGTGTTATCTGTTGCCATGAGCACCTTCTACAGTATATAAAGTATTATGTTATGTATGTTTCTCTGCTTGTGGTAAAAAAAAAAAGCTGCCTGTGATGAGTATTGGTTCATATACTTTCTCATCTCCATTTGTTTATATTTGTGATTTTGTCTCTTTAACAAAGGTACAATGTGTAGATGTTAGTACTTTTAGTACTTTCGTAGTTTATTGTGTTTTAATGGTAAAACTTTGGCAACCAAAGCTGCCAAAAATATAAAGAAATTATATGCTGATGTCACTCTATGTGGTAAAGTATTAATATCAGCACACATTAAAGTATTGCAGAATATTGCATGGCTTCCAGCTGATCAGATTCGAGAACCAGACAGAACTATTGCATAAATGTATATATATTGGTGAATTAGCAATGGTTTCTGCTGTTCTGACGTCAGCTGCAGATATAAATGAATGGGGGAAGAAAGTAGTTCCTCATATAAAATCATTTTGAGACACTCCATGTTTGATTTTTTTTTCTATACATAATTATGGTATTGAACTGTTGTATAAACGCAATATTACACTCACAGCAGTGCCATATGGCTGTAAATTGTCACTGGTGGCGATATACAGTCGTATTGCACTGCTGCGAGAGTGATATTGCTCATTTATATATATAGTGAAGCTACTTAGTAAAGCTACTTGTGTTTTGCTGCTTTCCAACTTTCTCACAAAGAAATGAACTAGCTATTAAAACAGATATACAAAACAGATTTAAAGAGTTATACTTATTATTGTATACATTTCTTCAAAGTGACCTCCTGTCCTGACATCAATTCAATAGAAGATTTGGTTCTCCTTGAAGAAGACAACTTTAATACACACAACAGTGCCACACTGATTGTAATAACAGTTCATTTTGGTAATTGGTAGCTCAAAATAATAACAACAACAAGGTTGTATTATTAAGTACTCATTCTTGATTTGATTTCACTTCTGGAAAGTATTGTCAAAAAAGAAAAAAATCAAATAATGTGTTAGTAAAATATTGAAGCAGAGAATTAGGAACAGGAGTTACATTTTCCAAAATAGAATTATAAAATCAGCATTACTAAAAAAAAATACTGACCAGTAACAGCTTGCAAAAAAAATGACGATTTCAACATCATTAATTTATCTTTTAAATCTTTAAAAAAATATAATATATATATAT
>CAIGQZ010032533.1:848942-861363 GCA_903798205.1 Danio tinwini
GGGCCTCGTTTCGCTCCCACGGCTCTCGGCCACGCCCCCTCGCCACAGTATCCTCTTACAACTCATAATAACAATTTGTAAAAAGGGAGTTTTCTGACATCTGACTACCACGTGATCAACATTAGTCTACCTAGGCTCATTCTAAAAACATACCGCTATATACATTTGTGGAGATTGCCAAACACGTCTCAGGAGGTTTGTTTTGTTGCAGTTTTTTGTTTTCGCGAAACCACCAGAGGCTGCTGTGTGTGCTTTTTGATATTTCAAATTTCTCTCATAAGTGCCATTCGTGCCTGCTGTTCTCCCATAAATCCACCAGAGGCTGCTGTCAACCTACTAACTGACTAACTGACAACTTACCGATCCCTCCACCCACCCCCTTCCCCAAACCCAACTGATAGTGAAAAAGAAAAAGAAAAGCCCTAATGGCCACCTGATTTTTTTACCATGTTTTCAGATTATACCACATTCTCAGACTGTTTTTTACTTTTTTTTTTGGCTTTTGTTTTTGTCTTAGCTGCTTTCTGTAACCGTTCTTCGCCGGACTCGAATCCTGTTGTCGCAGTCAACTCTGCTCCACGTCACACATCGACCAACATACACAGCGAGCCACTGGACAAACTGGTAATAGCGAAAAGCCATTTATATGGAGGTAAGCGGTCAGCTGGTAAGCACGAAAAGGTCATACCGCCCCATAGCATTTGTTTAAAAGATGAAATGCAGCCTCCAGAAATGTATATAGGGGTCCTTTTTCACAACGAGCCTTTGTTGCCATTTAAGGCTGATTTATATTTCTGCATTCAGCGCACGCAAATGCTACGGCACAGCCTACGCGTGGACGCACAGCCCTCGCCGTCGGCGACGTTGATGCGCACCTCTCAAAAAAAGTAACGCGTACACGTAGCGCAAGCTCTGTGATTGGTCAGCTTGGTAGCGCTGACGAGTGTGTGCGGAAGTGAGAGTCGGGCAAGCGTGATGCAGCAAGGCTTTTCAAGCGTGGAGTCCCGTGAAGGAGCTCCGGATGAAGACTGTTGTTTTGTGGTTGTTTAAAGTTGTTGCACGTCCGCCGGTTCCCGCCTCAAAATAAGCGAATTTGGGCCACTTGCACATTAAGGAAGCGTTCAGAAAAAACTAAACACCAGCAAAGAAACTCGACACAGAGGAACATAAACACCTACTGCCAGCTAGCATTTCAGAAGTGTATTGCAGAGCAACAGAAACAGAGCACAGAAGTATAAATGCATGGCTACGAGCAAGGCTTGCGCCGTGGGTCATGCTGATCACTTGACGCAGAAGTATAAATCAGGCTTAAGCCTCATACAAAATACAAGTGACTTTCAGCAGCAAAGCAACAAGCGACCGTTCATATCAACAGAGTGAGCGACTTCCGGTGACCTTTATCTACACGAGCGACAGCGACTGTAGGCGACCAGGTGGGAGTGTTGAGCAATGCGACAAAGTTAAGAATCCTTTAATTCCTTCAATGCAAATGAAGAGCGACTTTCTTGCATGACAGCCAATAGCAGCACCAGTTCACGTTATCCTCTCTCAGCTTACTCAGAGGCCAGTTGTATTCTCCATGCTCAGACCTGAGTTTGCAGCAAATAGCCACCCAGAGCGACAAGCAGCTACAAAGTCGCTGCCTGCGTGAATGTATCTTTAGTGCTACAACTTCTAAAAAATAACCATGTTGATCACATTTAGTGTATGCCACACAACATCTCTCCATTAGCCAAAACTTAAAAAACTGTGATGCATCTTGCTTGTTGCTGAGAACATTTTTGTTAGCAAATATATTTTAAAAAAGCAGCTCACAGAGCAGTACTGAAAACCACTTGCTTGTGAACTTTCCTGTGAGTGTGCTAGGTAATCTCTGATCTGTGTGAGTGCTGTGTGTAGGGATGCACTTAAGTGGTGCGCAGGTGCTCGTACGTGATCAAAATAAGAAATGTGCCGAGTAAATAAGAGTAAGAGCACCCATTTTAGTACTGTTACATAGTGAAATCGTAAAGATCCATAAACACAACATCAAAAGTGACACCACTTTAACAAGTGAAACTCAGAGTTCCATCTCCTGATCACCCAAACAAACTAAATAATTTTATAATTTATCATTTTATAATAACTAAACACTATGAAGAAATTGTTAAGCATTAGCAAATAGTTAAATCATTATTTGTTAAGCATTAACTAATACAATTATACTGTAGATAAGCAGTTTATAACTACATAAATGCTGTATTCTTGACTTACAAGAACATAATGAGCTCGTTTGTTTTTATACTTTGTTAATGATTTGTTTTTCACTACTAAATGAAGTACAGCATTATTTACAAACCAGTTATTTAAGAATAGTTGACATTTTTCCGAATGCGTTAGTAAATGATTAATAAACTATTAAAATAACATTTTTATATCTTAGTATTTAGGCATGTAGTAATAGATATATGTATGTTAATAATTGCTTTATTAACTCAACTTCATCCAGCTTTCTGACTTAATCTAAAGTGTCCTTGCTAACTTTTGAAAAGCTTATCTGGAATGAAAGATTAAAACACACCACTATTAAAATACCACATTTCTCACATGCCTCCTCCTAAACAAAGAGTAAACATACAAAGAAAAGCAAGGCCTCCAACATACTGAAGATGTCTGTATGAGGACAATTACAAAAAAAAACAAAAAAAAACATTTACAGTGGTGTAAATTTATTGCATGATTAGACCTAATTTCTGTACATTGACTACAAAAAAGTTTGTCTTATATTTTCTCTTGTTTCTAGTCCAAATAAAAAAATAATAATAATCAAAAGTATTTTTTAAACAAGCAAAATGTAATGGAAGGCGATGTGCAGTTTATTCTGAGATTCGTCAGGCAGGCAGTAGTCAAACACAGGAGCACATATAGGTAATCCAAAAGGCGAATCAAGTAACCGACAAATGGTCAGTACAGGTGGCAAGAAATCAATGACGAGAAAACAAGGCAACAATCAAAACACAAAAAGACACGATTACGCTTTGTGGTGTTACAGTCTAACAAGACTCAGCAGTGTGTGTGAAAATGAGAGGTGTCTTTATAGTCCAAGTAATCAATAATAATGAGTTTCAGTTCTGTGTGAGTGGCTAGATTATTGTCAGCTGTAAAGGGTGTTGACTGGCGTATAGCATCATGGTAGTTGTAGTCTATGTGGTAGCAGATGTGTAGTTCTCCAGCGATCTGTATAGACTAGATTAGTGGTGATCATGATACAAAACGTATTGTCTTGTTTTAAGAAATAATATTTTAATATTTAGTGAGCTTTCCCTAAAATGAGCTAATTACTTTGCCAATAGGGTAAGCAAAATAATCTTATCTCATAAGGAAAACAAGATGATTTTGCTTTTGCCCATTTCCAGATTATTTAGGTTGTTTCACTTAATTTTGGTTATTATTTCTTTTAACAAGACAATAGATTTTGCTTGTCTAGAAAATGTTTTTTGATTGAAGAATTTGTAGAAAAAAATCAAAGCATTTTTTGCCTTATTTATTATTATGTTATTGTTTTTGGAGAGTTGTTATTTACTCAATTGCAATTAAAACTAACTACTTGCACTTTAATTTGAGTGCATTTTCTGGAGAAGAAACTGCATGTCGTTGCTCGTTACACTTCTATTTAAACCAAAGTGGACAATATCAGCTGATTAATGAATTGTGGGTAGAGAAATAAAGCTGACTTTACTTGACTTGATTAACCATTTATGCAGTCTGTTACTACTATCAGTGACCACTTGTATTAGTTCACCAATAATGCATATTTCCCACTAATCTTATCAATGACAATTGCACATTGCCTGCTTTTGTAGATTAATTTATTCATTTTCTTTTTGGCTTAGTCCCTTTATTAATTTGGGGTCGCCACAGCGGAATGAACCACCAACTTATCCAAGATATGTTTTACACAGCCCTTCTATCTGCAACCCATCACTAGGAAACACCCATTCACTCATTTACACTCATACACTACAGCCAGTTTAGCTTACTCAATTCACCTATACAGCATGTCTTTAGACTTGTGGGGAAACCGAAGCACCCAAAGGAAACCCACGCGAACACGAGGGAGAATATTCAAACTCCACACAGAAATGCCAACTCACCCAGCCGAGGCTCGAACCAGCAACCTTTTTGCTGTGAGGTGATCGTCCTACCCGCTGCCACCGCGACGCAGCTTTTGTAGATATTTTTCATAAATATATGGCATTATGAAATATACTTCAATCATGACAGATATCTGGCTGAAGAATTAGTAGAGGCCATGTAGTAAATGATATGATCGCATGGAGATCACATTTTGTAGGCTAACAAGGTGGCTAAAAATCATGGCCTCTAGTGTCTGTCACTAGAGCATCTTTTGAGCTCAGAGGAGTGAGGTTGACCTGCATAGCACTTATCTAGCTGGCCTCTGTTACAATCACCCTCGTAAACATCACTACCATCCCGGATGAGCCCCCACACGTTACCCACCAGTCCTACTGCATCCATCCCATTTGAGCTGGGATCCAATCACGATTCTTTGTATGGGAATCGGTTTCTCTAACAAGGAGGCTAAAGACGATGGCCTTTAGCATCTGTCGCTAGAGCAACTTTAGAGGTCAGAGAAGTGAGGGTTACCTGCACAGCTTTTCACTAGCTGGCCTCCATTACACTCACCGCCCTAAACCTCTCTCCTATCCCGGACGAGCCCCAACACATAACTAACAGGTCCTACTGCACCCAACCCGGTGTGAGCTGGGATTGAACAATTCTTTGCATGAGAGTCAGTTGCTCTTACAAGAAGACCATGGTCTCTTTCGTCTGTCGCTAGAGCACCTTTTAAGGTCAGGGGAGTGAGGTTTACCTGAACAGTACTTCACTAGCTGGCCTCTGCTACACCTGTATTAAAAACCACACTGAAAAAAATGGTTCATTGGATTTACAAAAATTTTTAAGGTAACTGGTTGCAAACAATTTATATGGGCTGAATTTAAACAAACAAATTAAGTTGAACATTAATAAATGTATGTTGTTTGTTTAAAGTCAGTCCATATAAATTGTTTACCACTTACCTTAAAAGAAAAGAAAATCCAATGTAGATTTTTTGTCTGTGTATATTATGTTGTCTTTTTTACTCTGCTCTGAGTCTTAGCATTAGAGGCTGTGCTCACAGATCAGCCAACAAGCAAACAACAGGCAAATATTCAGGTTAAGAAAGAATAATAGCATCACTCACCTCTCTCACAGGTTCGATCCCAGTACCCAGTCCCGGTGCAGTCGCAGATGAAGCGGTTCCAGCCTTCTTTGCAGATGCCATTGTTTTTGCAGGCGTTGCTGTCGCACTGTTTGGCTGTTACTTTGCTGCAGGATGACTTGATCCCCCCTACATTCTGGGCCTCAGCAATCTGGCGAATATCTTTACTGCGCCCATCTATGAAGAGATCACGAATGCAGCCCACATAGCCATAGTTCAGCATAGCAGTCCACAGTTCGGTGGGAAGGACCAGGTCAGCGCGGTTATCTGGTAGTCCTCCGAGATATAGGTTACCCTCCAGATCTAGAATCTCATTCTCTCCACTGGCAGTGAACGGAGTCCGACGGCTGTTCACAGAGATGATTCCTGGTCAAAAAGAAGCAGAAATAAACTCAAATCAAAAATAAATTACTAAATGAGCTAAGCTAGAAAAAAGATAAAGGTGACAAATGGTACAGGTAAGAAACATTGAGGTCAGGCCAGTAGCCAGCCTGGTGAAAGGGGTGGTTCTTTTGTTCCTCAAAACATTTTTGCAGTTATTTACCTCATTTTCTGTTTAATTATGATGTTTAAATATTGAATTTTAGTGATGTTTTCAGCATTTTTTGTTTAAATAGTTTGTCGGATGGTTATCATAACCACACATTTTGATGTACAAAAGAACCTTTTCCTAAAGATTTACAATAAAGAAATATAAAATATATTTTTAAGATACTAATTTATTGAATCATATATCATCAGAAATAAAAATAGAAATCTGTTAAAGTTTTACATTAAAAACTGCTGCCTATTTTCATTTATTGGGCAAATAAGAAACTGGCCCAAGAAACTAGAAAGATTTTTCTATCCTCTCTTGTAAAAAAGTACATTTATAAATTCATAGATAGCAAAAATAGCTTTAATATAGGCCCCTTGTTGTGCTTCACACCTTTTTATTGGTCATTTTCTGTATTATGAATAATGTCCAAAATTTAGAATAAAATTACTTAAAAATATATATATTTTTTTAATTAAACAACAATACAGCAGGGCCCTGTTTCAGAAGGAGGTTAAGTGAAAACTCAGAGTATGTTATTCCTGAAATGAGAGAAACAAACTTTCAAAATGGCAGATTTGTCAAACTTGAGAAAGCAGAGTAAGGCAAGCCTGTTTCTGAAAGAGAGGTAACTTTAACTCAGAGTCAGTTACCGTGGTAAATTACCTGTGAACCTAACCTGGTCAGGAGCAGTTTTATTTTCTAAACTCTGAGTTTCTGTCGGTCTCCTCCCCTTTTTTTAAAGACGAAGCGGTATTTCTCGCCTTAGCCCTACTTTTTCACCCACCTATTTTTATGCGCATGTTGGATATGATCTTAAAAAATAATCCGTAGATGGAAACACCAAGATGCACATAACTTTTGAAAATAGGCATAAAAAACATGTGCATAAACTATGATGGAAACACGTTTAGCAAACAAATTCCAGTATGCGCATAAAAAAAGGTTTCTTATAAGAGATTATAAGATGATGAAAATGTGTGTGAATGGACAAATCAGCAGGATGAGCACATTGTAAAACATCTGAAAAGTTGTTTTGGTCATTCTAAAATGCCTTAACCTTTTTAGTATTAATGTTATTAAATTAATAATTACCTCCAGAGCATCTGGAGTGTTTCAAGAGTGCCTGTTCTCCGCGTTTCATGGCTTCAAACGCCACGTTCATTGTGTGTCGGCATTGTCTTCTGAGGTGAAAGTCATTTATTAAATAAAGAAAAGATTCATGCAGCTTCTTCTACCGAGTCAATTCTGTTTTTACTGTTGATATTTGGCATCAGGAAGTGATGATTTTGTTCTCTTTGACTGGTTGGGTGGAATCGCTGCTTCATTAGCACAACTTTTATGTGATATTTCAGTTTTGCACATAAATTTAGTTCGCATTTTTGGATGAAAACGTAGCTATTGCCTACATTTCAGTCACACAAAGAACAAAGTCACGTATGAGAATGGCTTGTCCTTTTTTATATAAATAATTAGCTTACATTCACTGACCTTCGACAGGGACATGTACTTTATCTAGATTAAAGGGATTATTACTCTTTCTAAAAACTATTTGTTAGTACTGCTTACATTCTAAATGTCATATCAACCTCTACCACTTGATCTATAAGGCAGACACACAAGTGCACTTTTAAATCTAATAATTTTAGAAATTTTATCTTAAATTGATCAACAGGAGTAAACGTGGGAACCTTAAATTAAACATTTCCGTTGAACATTGAGTTAAGGTTATATGCATTCTTGTTTTGTCAAATTTGTTGTAGAAACTATGCAGTAGCCTATTTTATGTAACTTAATGCAATTACATCAAGAAAGAAATGCTGACCTCTTTTTTCAGATGTTGCCATGGTGACTCATAATATCTGTGCTCCATTGATAATGCCTTTTTATAGTTGCAGTGTGTGCGCTTAACTCTGAGTTGGTCTACTCAAAGTTGATTGACGTAACTCAGATCAGCTATTCTGAAAACGAAAACTCTGAGTTTTTAATCTCTCTGTCAAGTTTAAAACCTGAGTTGGTTGAACTTCTTTACTGAAACAGGCCCCAGGTCAGCAGTGAAAGATGACTTTACTCTTGTCAGATTGTATGTTTTCTTGCACAGCTGGATGTTGGACTTTTTGCTGATGACTTTGCATTGGCCTAAACTGATTAGCTGAAGTCATGAC
The DNA here is from genome assembly GCA_903798205.1 of Danio tinwini. Taxonomy (NCBI): domain Eukaryota; kingdom Metazoa; phylum Chordata; class Actinopteri; order Cypriniformes; family Danionidae; genus Danio; species Danio tinwini. The sequence goes on from CAIGQZ010032533.1 coordinate 856,906, forward strand.
AGCCAACAGAGGTTTTCTGCTTGCTCTTAAAACCTTCATGGTTGGGTTATTTTCACAATTTATGATGGCATAGCAGTCAAAAAAGCACCAATGAGCTCATGATATGAGACAAATTCGGGACCTCTCTTAGTGGGGGTGGATCTTTCAAACCACCTGAACCCCACCCTGGCTATGAACTTGGTCATTATATATATAGGGGTGTGACAAGATCTCGTTGGACGAGATCTTGTGAGATGAAATCACGTCGAGATTTCTAGTCAAGGTGAAAAGTTGTCTCGTGAGTAGATGTTATCATGATGGAGTGTGAGGGTAAAATTAGCATTGAAGATTGGAAGCAGGGTTGAAATTAAACCACAAGTGTTTTGCACACACCTGGTAAGGCTGGCCTTTGAGTTGCACATGTCACTTGGTTGGGCGGTCGGGTGTGATGTAACTGCTTTTTTTTCTCACCGGCCAAAGGCTGCTGCTTTATTTATGTCCAAGCAGAGGCTGCAACTATAGCCACTCAAATTAACCATGGACATTAATTACCACGCAATGGAATGTCACTTTAGATGTGCTGAAAGTCGCATTATTGAACTGCAGTACATATATGTAAACACAGAAATCAAACTATAAGGCTACCATTGTGTAGGACTTTTAGCCACATTTTGTGATAGGACAGTCCACATAGCTGTTTGACACAATATTCTCTGCACCTACACACAGCTCTAAGCGTGCACACACATACTGAACTGCTGGAGACTCAATACACCCGCCTTCATCATTAACAAACACGTTTATGCTGTATGCAAAAAGCGGACGGTTCAAGTGACCAAATTCCACACAGGGACTAAAAGAGCTTTTATATGTGTGATGTAGCACAAGTATTTAAGCATGTTCACGAGAGAGAAAGAGAGCTCACCATCTGCCACGTATAACCAACATAAACTGTTGCATACGTGCAGAAATCACGTCATGGACATTACATCAAGATGCCTACTGGTTTAAAAAGGCCTAGATTAAAGAAAATGGCCAAATGAGGACGTTTTTTTGTCAAAAAACTACAGCAAAGCAACTTGTCAAAAGGAAAATTTTAAAAATGAAACCATGCAAACTGAATAAATTCAGGAATGGAGAAAAAAGAGCACTTTATTATCAGCTGTTAGTCAGCGCCCGCTTTTTTTTCTGGTCATTGCGCCTTTTGCCATGTGCTGTGTAATTGCAGTCAATCGTGTACTAGTCATATTTAAAAGATGATAAATGTAAGCAGGTCATCAAAAAAAAAAATAAAAAAACGAACACTGTTAGAAAATCCAAATTGACCATCAAGGTCTGCAATGTAAATACTCTGAAATGCTACAGGAGAAAAGCCTGACAGTAGAGTTTGCTATTTTCTATTTAAATATTAACAAATATGTTGCAGTGTTTGCATGTTCATTGCATAGAATTCAATTTAAACTAATATAAAACTATTGCATACATAAAATTATGTGAATAATTTAGGAAATTGTATACATAATAAAAATCTATTTTCCATTCATATATTAGCAAAATGGTTGAATTCTAAGATTATTCCATTGATATTCATCATTAAGGATTTCTTTAAAATAGTGTAAAAATCTCATCTCGTCTCTTTCTCGTGAACCTAATCTCGTGTCTCGATTCGTCTCGTGGAGTAGGCGTCTCGTCACACCCCTAATATATATACATAAATTGACCAAAATGCTGCTAGCCATATCTAATTGATGGTTCACCAAAAAAAAAAAATACAATTCTGTCATAATTTACTTACCCTCCAGCTGGAAACTTTCTGGAAACTAGGTTTCTAGCTTTCTTCAAAATGTCTTTGTTTATGTTTAAGAGTAAAAAGAAACACATTACGGTTTGTAATCACTTGAGGTTGAGTAAATATTCATTTTTTTTGTGTGATAAATGCAGATATGACTATTAATATAGATATAGATATTTTTGTTTGCATGTCTATATTTGAGGTAAACTGTTCTGACACAATGATTTACTAAAGGAAGCAGGCAGGCAGGAGTTTCAGAATAGAAACATCAATAAAGTCGAGTGTGGAGGCAGTGGCAGATTGAGGAGGCATTCTGAGTTCCTCCACTGGTCTATATTATGCAAGCATTCTTGGTCTTTCAACGCCCACATTTAAACACTGTCTCAGACCTATTGTACATTGCTTTGAAAAGCAAGTTTCTACTGACTTCCATGACAGATATTATTTAGACAAGGAGCCAAATTGCCATCTCAGAATAGAAACAGTACTGTCTAAAAAGAAAAAACGAATACAGACCAAGATGGAGTCCAACATATGGTTTTCAGCCTACTACAACATAACATTTACTTGGTCAAACATTTTCATAAGCCAAAAGCTTTCTGTTCATTTAAATGAAATAAATTATTAACTTTTGGATTTTTCTGTGCATCATAACCAGAGCCATTGAATAAGATTTCTTGCATCTCTTGTGCATTTTAATGTCTACAATCTCTGATATGAGATCTGTGACAGTGTTTAATTAAATTAAATTAAATTAAATTCATTGTGTACAACTATTAAATTTACAAATTATTATTACCGGGTTTTGTTAGTCATGGCTCAGCCTCAAGTCCTTTTTTTATATAAAGTATAATTACAAACTAGTGATTAAAAATAAAATAATTAAACCAATATTTTATTAAGCAGTTCCATTTATTGCCAAACACATCTAAAAGATTCAAGTTTGGTGCTCAAAGAAACTTCTAGAGAAAGAGAAAGTCCTAGATAAAATGAGTATCTACTCACCTGATCTTCCATCTCTCTGGATGTCCACATGGTGCCAGGCTCCATCATTGACTTTATTCTGCGTAGCTTTGACTTTAATTGTCCCTGATCCCATGTCCAGCAAAAGATAAAGATGTCCATCCAGAAGTTCCACGGCAAAGAAGTCTACTTTGTTGCTCCTCTGACTACGAGAATCCTTTTTGTCCTGTGGTTTACCTTGCGTGAAGAGGATGAGTCCGTTGGGCTCTGAGGTTCGAAAATCAAAGGAAATAGAACCCACACGCTTGGTGTTCCACTTTGGCAAGCCAAGGAAGGATTCAGCTGTCTCAAAAGAGATGGGGTCGAGGGTGGGGACATTCTCACATTTAAACACAATATCTCCTTGTAGCTTCATTTTGGGGTCTGCAATGCGGGCCAGACGAGATAGTTCCAGTCGTATGTCATTGTTCTTGTAAACCACCTAGAATTTGAAAAACATATTGAGAAACATAATGTTTTTGTAATTAATTATCTGGTATATTCAATCAATGGTATGAGTATTTAAAGCAAAAAAATAAATAAACGTTGTCCAAGACACCATATTAACATCTTTGATTTATACAACAAACTATCTAATAAAGTGGTATTTATGTTGTAAACAAGTACAGATTTAAGTATTTTTTAACATAGTTATACAGGTATGGGACACTTTCTGTATGTGAAACATTAGCGATGATGTACAATACTGCATTTTTGTAATGTAAAAAAAAGCCAATGTGTGTGTATATACTGTATATATTAGAGATGCCACAATTCTCAATGCAATATTGAACCGTTCGGTACGACATACACGGTTCAATACGTGCTTGTGTATTGCGTTTTTTCCGGTTTTACGTTTAAATAATTTATGTGTGTTTTATTTCTCTCCGAACTGACTGTTTGTGTGTGCCTGTAAGTCTACGAGCTGAGATGAGGAAACTCCTCCCTGCGAGTAAATATTCAATCACTATGCTTCAAAGTTAGGGGACGCTCCACCATCATTCCACACTTTAAGATGGTGAGCGGCGGGAAAGTGAGGCAGCAATACGAGAAAGCGCCGGTGTCTTTCAAATCCGCGGTGTGGGGACATTTCAGTTACACGTATAGACTAATCGAACGGAAACACTTCCAACATGACTGCACATCTGCGGCGCCATCACCCAGCAATATTACTGTCTGAAGGCAGAATATCAGAGAAGGTAAAAAAAAGTTCTCCATAAAACAACAATCCTTCGCTAAATCCTTCCAGCAAACATACCCAACTGGTTCCTGTGTTAAGTTTAATTAAGATGGTTTATTTATATTTACTGAAGCACAAATAGGTTTATTTAAAATGGTCAATTTATGTTTATTAACTTTACATACTTGTTTATTTTCAAAATGTAGGAATGTATGTGTTGCCCAGTTTGTACATGAGCTACCAGCAGCAGAGATTTCAGTGTTAATTTTTTTTTTATTATACAATACACTAGGAACTAGTGCACCTTTCTTGGCTTTGAAGTAAAACAAAGGAGTATTGCAATACATTGTTTTTATTTTTCTCTTTCTTACTGTTCCTTATTGCCTAAGCATGGAGTAACAACAAAAAACACTTATGTGCCAAGCCATCAGAACTGAACCAAAAACTGTGTTAAAAAACCAAGGTATGTATTGAACTGTAAGCTAACTGTATTGTTGCATCCCTA
>CAIGQZ010032533.1:901105-919415 GCA_903798205.1 Danio tinwini
TTTTCAACATTAATAATAATTGTGTCTTGAACACCAATTCACAATGTTGAAAATATAATTTAAAGGGATAGTTCACCCAAAACGGAACAATTGTATCATAGTTCACACCTTCTTCTTTTTTCACAAACCTGTTTGGGTTTCTTTATTCTGAAAATGCTGAAAACTTGTAAACTATGGTTTCAGTTTTGTACTTCCAGTTTTGTGCATATACTTCCAGTTTTGTGCATAAACTTGTATATTTCCTACTATGGACGTCAATGACTGCATCCACAATTGCCTACTACTTAGTAGGTACTGCATTTCAATTTAAATGTACTACTCAGCCGTTAACAAAGTATGTTTTATAGACCATTTTGAGAGATGTAAGCAAAAACAATGGTCCAAACATATTTCCTGTTTTACATTTTTAATTTCTATAGCTTCAGAGAATCCAATAAGAGCCACATATTGTTATGATAGCTGTTTTAACATTAAGTTATGATTGAATTGCCTCTTGTTACAGTTATAAAATAGTTTGATAACGAACAGGAAATGTTTATGGGCCACTGACATGACCACATTGAAATAGTCTATACAGTATGAATGTCAGTAGGGAACTTGAATGTACTACATCCGCCATTTTGTCATCATCAAATGAACTACCTGCGCCGGTTGCATTGCTTCATCCCCATTCATGAAATCTCTCATGGTGCATCATGGATAGCGTAGTGTCCATCTGATGCGCACTTTAAAATGTCGTCGGAAGTAGTAGGTCATCTGGGTACTTCTCACATACTGTTTGTCAAATTCTATGAATTCGGGCGTACTACTCGGCTCGTATACTTTTTTTTTTGCATACTATGGAAGCATGCGATTTCGGACACAGCTAATTATTACTTTGCTCAAAATATCTTTTGGGTTCAACAGAAAAAAAAAAACTCAAAGGTTTGAATCCACTTCCAGGGTGAGTAAATAGTGAGTGTATTTTCGTTTTAGGGTGAACTATCCCTTTAAGTATCAAGTGATATAGACTAAACAATTGGCATTGAAAATGTGCATTAAAGAAATAAATGACATTTTCATTTAGTTAAAATAAATAAAAATAAAATAAACAAAAATTATACAAGCATTTCACAATATTACATTTTAGATTTTAATCAAATAAATGCAGCCTTAGTAAGCATAACTGTGTAACATCTTTCACAAATATATAGTTTGAATGCCACTGCAGTTATTCCAATTTTTGTGGAATGCTCAGATACAATTACTGTATGTAAATAGCCTCAAACTCAATTCTTTATGGGAGCAGAGCACTGTTTCCATGGTAACGCTGAATAGAATTATGGGTAGCATAGTTATTCAGCTATTAAATCTGGTGGTATATCTATCGTCTCTAGAAAATAATAAATAAATTCTGGCCAAAAAGGGTCACCAGTTGAAGCTAGACGCTATGTGTTCATTGTCTGGATTTATTTGTCAGTCTGTCGGAGGGTTATTTTTGCACCCTTAATGCTGCTACAGATTTAGTCATCTAGGAAGTATGCCTGCTACTGGCTTTGGTAATGTGGCGTGAAGAATCCGCAGTGGCAGCAGCCAGCGGTGTAACGTGCCCCACCGTGCCACCGAACTGCATCCAGCATCCGCTAACACTAGCACTGCAGATATCAGGTTAAAAATAGAAGGCTAATTTCTGCACGACAATGCATAACTTAAGAGTGGGAAGCCTTTTTGGAAGCCTCCTACATGTAGATGAATCAGGACTGGAATGAGCAAGCTTAGAATCAGCCATGTGTTGAATGGTGTGTTGTGAATGAGATTGAGCAGGTTTCAAGGGTGACCGTACACCAACCTGCCAGCTAACGCAGCTCTAGCGATAAACAAAATGTGTTGAGGCAGGAAGCAATGATGCTGGTTGTGATTTCTTGTGTCAAATTCAAACCTAAACAAACTGGTAACATCTTTGATGACAACATGCTTATTTGTGAGGCATTCCACGTCCACGAGAGGGTTTCAAAATACATGTAAATGGTGGGTAGGACTCCTTTGTGGTCTACATGTAAAATCACATGATATTTAAAATTTTGTTGGTCAGGAGCAGGTTTTATTCTCTAAACTCAGAGTTTCTGTCGGTCTCCTTCCTTTTTTAAAGACGAAGCAGCATTTCTTGCCTTAGCCTTACGTTTTCACCCACCTATTTAATGTGCATTTTGGATATGCTCATAAAAAATCAGTTAATGGAAACGCCAAGATGCGCATGAATTTTGAAAATGCGCATTAAAAAAAAATATGCGCATAACTAAGTAGGATAAACTTTTTATTCGATAAGAAAAGAAACACTTTTACCGAACAAATTCCAGTATGTGCATTAAAAAATGTCATGTGATTTTGTTATAAGAGATCATATGATGATGAAAATGCGTGTGAATAATTAAACCAGCAGGCTGAGCACATTGTAAAACATCTGAAATGTTGTTTTGGTCATTCTAAAATGCCTTAACCATTTCAGTATTCATATTATATTAATATTGACCTCCAGAACTGTAAAGAGCGTATAATGCAACAGACGCCATAATGTGTTCATTGTGTGTCGGCATTGTCCTCTGAGGTGAAAGTCATTAAGATTCATGCAGCTTCTTCTACCGCAGTAAATTCTGTTTTTACTGTTGATATTTAGCGCCAGTTAATCAGGAAGTGACTATTTTTTTCTCCTTAATTCTTTGGATGGAAACGTTGCTTTATTCGCACATATTTTAAGCGATATTCCAGTTTTGTGCATAATTTTTTTTGCATTTTTGGATGGAAACAGATTGCCTACATTTCAGTCACACAAAGAACAAAGTCACGAGAATGGCTTGTCCTTTTTTAATAAATAATTAGCTTAAATTCACTAACCTTCAACAGCAACATGTGCTGTAACAACACTCTCAGAAATAAAGGTACGAGAGTTGTCACTGGGGTGGTACCTTTTCAAAAGGTACACATTTGTACACAAGGGTCCATAATGGTACCTCAACAGTATATGTACCTACAAATTTTAAAAGGAACACTTTTGTACTTTTTAGGTACTAATTTGTACCCTTGAAGTATTAATTTGGACCTTTTAGGTACAAATTTGTACCATCAGAAAAAGTCCCACCCCAGTGACAACTTGTGTAACAGTATTTCTGAGAGTGTAGATTAATGGGATTATTACTCATTCTTAAAACTAAGAATTTTAGTACTGCTTACATTCTAAATGTCATATCAACCTCTACCACTTGATCAATAATAAAGGCAGACACACAAAAGTGCACTTTTAAATCTATTAAAAACTAAATTTTAGAAATTTTATCGCATTGTGTGTAAAAGTGGGAAGTCAATTATTTCACCGAACAGATTAGCCAATTTTTGACGCTCATAAACAATCATGTACTCGTGCTGCAGGAATTAGGAGGTTTGCTGAAGGCGCATCTGACGTGCAGTGAGGGGTTTGCATCTTTAATAAAAGACGTTCATTGCGTTCATTGAACAGTACGAATAATTATTTAATCCATATCAAATAGTCCTTTAAAAGTCACATCTTGCTTTCAGTTTCTGGCTCAGGTACGCTTGCACTCACACTGTATGCGTACCACGCCTGAGCCCAAGTGAACCGCGCTCAGGCCCACCTCTTCCAACCGGGACAGGGCCGCTCAAGTGAACCGTGCCTGAGCCCAATTCAGAGCACTCACACTTCTCAAACGATCAAGGAAACGGGCCTGGGCACAGTTGGGATAGCATAGTGTGAGTATGCCCTCAGTCTCTATTTTAGAGGTTGCCACAGCAGAATGAACCAACAACTATTGCAACATATGTTTTTACGCAGTGGACACACACTCATTCACACACACACACACACTCATTCACAAACACACACACACACACACACAGACACACACACACACACACACACACACACACACACACACACACACACATACACTCATACACTATGGACAATTTAGTTTATTCAATTCACCTATACCACGTCTTTGGACTGTGGCGGAAACACGGGGAGAACATGCAAACTCCACACAGAACAAGCAACCAGCAACCTGAGCCACACTGAGAACACAAAGCCACTATGCCGTCCCCTACTTGCGTCATCTTTGACTAATATTTCAATTTGTTTGACGATCTAAAACTAATTGTGAGAAAAAAATTAGTAAAGGGTCTAATACTTTTTCACACCATTGTACATCTCTATTGGTCTTTTTTGATAGCTGTAATTATAATATAGCTTATCATCCACAACACAAAACTCAAAAGCAGTTATGGACTACTAATGTGAACTTCACTTCCGTTTAAACAGTTGCAATTTGACAAGGCAATTACTCAATATTTTTTGATAACTGAAGTGTAATTAGTTTGCACATGTATTTCAGAGTACATCAGGTTTTATGAGTATAGTAGATGCAGAAGTCAGAGCCATATAGAGCTCTGAGGGCTCTGGTGGGAGCATGAGAGCAGAGCTTATTACTATTCATGAGCCGTCCAAAAAAAAAAAGCATAGCTTTTCATTCTAGATGCAAATCCTGGGGTTCTAAACAGGGATTTCTGGTGATTTTACATTTCTGGGGCTTTTTTGCACTTACCTAAGCCACATACCTTCTACAGTATGTAGATATCAGAGAAAAATCTAAACATAATGTATCAATGCATTGCATAGCTTTTTTTTTAAAGTTGAAGTGACCATTAATTCAATCTTGTTGGTAATGGTAATTAAACCGGTAATCATAGAAATACGAGCCTGGCTAACTCATCTTTGGGCCACAACAGCTTAAAATGTTATCTAATATTAGCAAACAACGTGCGAAGCATTTGTTACAGCATTTATTAATCATTCATTTATTGATTTTTCTTCTGCTTAGTCTCTATTTCAGAGGTCGCCACAGCGGAATGAACCACTATTCAAGCATATATTTTACACAGCAGATGTCTTTCCAGCCACAACCCAGTATTGGGAAACACCCATACACACATTCACACATACTCATACACTACAGACAATTTAATATATTCAATTCACCTATAGCGCATGTCTTTGGACTGTGGGAAAAACCGGAGCACCTGGAGAAAAGCCACGTGAACACGGGCAGAACATTCAAACTCCAAACAGAAATGCCAACTGACCCAACAGGGATCAACGACCTTCTTGCTGTGAGGTGACAGTGCTAACCACTCAGCCACCGTGCCGCCTATTTATAAAAGATTTTTAATATTAATAAACATACAAATGTAAGTTCATGTTAACAGTTAAAATATCATTTTATTTTAAAACTGCATTAGTAAATGCAGAAATTAAACTAAGATAAACTAATGTTCTAAAAATATTTTGCACTGTTAGTTCACTTTCACTATCATGATCAATGGAATCAGTGTATAATGAAAGAATAATCTACTCAAATTTACATTGAAATGTATTTAGAATTAATATTTAATAATTATTTTGCACCAACATTACCAACCCAGGCGACGCAGTGGCACAGTAGGTAGTGCTGTCGCCTCACAGCAAGAATGTCGCTTAGTCGCAGGTTTGAACCTTGGGCTGGGACAATTGGTGTTTCTGTGTGGACTTTGCATGTTCTCCCTGCGTTTGTGTAGGTTTCCTCCGGGTGCTCCAGTTTCCCTGGATTAATAAAGGGACTAAGCCGACAAGAAAATGTATGAATAAATTACCAACCCAGGCTCATTCTGATTACGTACCCGTATATACATTTCTGGAGTGTGGCAAATACATCCCAGGAGCTTTTTTTTTTTTTTTGCAATTTTTGTTTTTGAATTCACCAGAGGCCACTCTGTATGCGTTTTTGAGATCTTAAATTTCTCTCGTGAGTGCCTGCTCTTGCGTAAATTCACCAAAGGCCGCTGTCGACTGACTTACTGACTGACTGACCGACCAACCGATCCCACCCATTCACTTCCCTAAACTTAACCAATAGTGTTTTAAAAAGCACCAATTGACCATCGCCAACTCACTTCCCTAAATCTAATTGACAGTGTTTTGAAAAGCAAACCAAAAAAAGAAAAGCCCTCATGGTAGCTGAGTCACATTTTTATCACATTTTGAGATTTGAGAATTTTTACCATTTGTTTTGTCTTTCCTGCTTTCTGGAACCATTCATCGCAAGACTCGAACCCTGTCATCATGGTCAACTCCACTCTGCATCTCAAATCCTCTGATATATGCAATGATCCACTGGGCAAACTGGTAACAGCGGAAAAAACATCCAAACGGAGGTAAGCGGTCAGCTGGTAAGTGCAAAACATACCGCCTTGTAGAGTTCATTTTAAAGATGAAATGCAGCAATTACGTTCCTCTGGCTACATAGTTTCCGATCTCCAGAAATGTAAATAGTGCTACGTTTTTAGAATGAGCCTATGTTGCAGCCTTACATCTGCAATATGCTATTATAATGACTTCGCTCAAGTAATATAATTTATTACTTTATGGTTTTTCCTGAGAATTAAATCATATTGCAAGGTATAGGAGTAGACAATTGCTTAGAGGCTTTAACGTTTTATTTATCAGGCTGTTATGTGGCTTCAGCACACTACGGACCACTTTGATACTACTTTAATGGTCCTCTTGTTCCCTTTTTAAAAGTTGTAAGCTTCAGTACTCATTTATTGCAATTTAATGAAAAAAATCAACAAGTGTGTTCTCTTATTGTGTTGCGTGGAAATATTAGTTCATGGAAATAAATCTGGCTTGGAATGTCATAAAGGTAAGCCGAATATTTTTACTTCAGCAAAGAGATGTTCTTTTTGGTGTTAATGTCTATGCAATTCTGTTGTTTTATTACTGCAGTGCTCCTTTTGCAGAATTGTGGTCTGGAAGCTCATCCCCCTGTCATCTGGTTTGTTAGAGACAGGCGACCCACCTGTCCAGCTGAGCTGTGGCACTCGACAGGTGTCTCGGGTAGATGATGAACGTACAGTTGACAGAGGTTGAGTGGGGATGCAAGGCTCCCTAGAGTCTAATCCCATCAAAAGAGGCAGTGATGCAGATAGCTGGGTGCTATGGAAGGATGGTCAGGCTTGGTCTAAGACTGACAGCAAAGCAATGATTGATTTTAGTATGTTAATGCACTGTTTTTTATAATCTACTGATGGTCAAACCTTGCAAAGGTTTAAAGCATCATATAAAGTGAAACATGAGAAAATTGTAGCAATTCATGCAAATTATGAATCTGTAGTGACTGTTACCATGTACAAGTACAAACCATAGTCTTCCCACTTAGTGCTGCTGTAAAATATAATTCAAGGTCAAGTATGCTGATGAGTATATAGTACACTCTAAGTCAAATTAAAATCTGTCTGGAACAAGAGTCTACCACCCATGCCATGGCATTTCAGGTTGCAGAAAAACTAACTGCTCACTGCTAAAGCCCCTGTATACAAACTGTTTAACAACAGACCGCAGGTGTTCCTTTCCCCATAATAGTAAACAAACAAACAATACTGCAATTAGGCATCTAAAAATATTTGAAATATGTCATATATGTTTAATCAATTTATTAATAAACTGCATGTTGAGTAAAATCTTAAAATTAAGAAATTGTTTAATTTAAATGTCATTAAACATAGGCTCCATCAGGTTCATCAGACATGATTTGTGTTGGTGCTAAAAATAACATATATTACACTATTAAACTTTTGTGATCACCAGCGGTGTTTCCCTTTACTGGAGATTACTTCCGGTATTCTCAACAAACTACAACTACCAGAACCCTTTGCACACCTGCAACAGCTGACAATAATCCGGACAGTCACACACAGACACAGCTGCTGCTCTTTTCACTAATTACAAGGATTATAAAGACACCTCACTTTTCTCACACATTGCTGAGTCTTGTTTTTTTTTTTTTTTTGAACATTTCGAAGTGTTTCCCGGATTGATTTCCCGTGTTACTGTTTTTGATTCTTTGCTACCTAGCCAGACTTTTCGCCAGTGTTTTGCTTCTGGTTTTTACCTCTACCTGAACGACCTGTCCTGTAATAAACTGCATTTGGATATTGTATAATCCACTAAGCTCCAGAGAAGCACAAAACAGGTTGTGCACAGAATGATTCAAGCTGTATTTGGAATGGTAGAAAAATTATCAATCCAAATTTAAAAACTTCATTAATCTTAAAACTACATATGTGCACAACATATAAAGTAGCTTAAGTAATGCAATTTTATGCATGCTTATAACTGTCATTCAGTGTCATTCACTCAGTTATCGCATTTTAAATGCAAAAATGACATTGCTTGTTATGACAACTTCACATAAACAAATACATCACAACCTGTTTTTGTCTTTGTCATGACAACTTGACATTACCAAGACAACAAAACTTGTTATAAATCTGTGATAAATATAATTGTCATGAAGTCATCATTAATCATTTTACCTTAAATACAGTGGTACAAGTTGAATTTGTCATAAAAAATGTCATTAAATGTTATTAACGCTCTTAGAAAAATTATATGACAGATTAAAGACACTTTTAATGAGCCATTTTAATGACAAATACAGTTTATTCCACTGAAAAAAGTGATCAGAAAAATATTCATGACAATTATAATGGCCTCATGACACTCATGTTTATGACAAGATTAATGACAGGTTATGCTGTCTTGGTAATGTTGCCATACAACAAAAATAGGACCAGTTATGATGTATTTACTGTGACAACTCCAAGATTCCAGATTGGAGCGTGTGGCAGATCCTGATTGAATGCGTGCTTTGCTCACCATGTGGTTCACTGCATATAACTAAGAGCTGTTGTACTAGCTACCCCAGGACGGTGTGGCTACTCAGACATTCTCATCTTAAGACCATCTCTTTGACTTTGTAACCTTATGGTTTTAATTTGAATTATTTATATCATGTAGTTAAAGTTATGTGATTATGGGCTCTATTTTAACAATCTAGGAGCAAAGTCTAAAGTGCATGGCGCAAAAGCATTAAGGGCGTGTCAGAATCCACGTTTGCTATTTTAAAGTTGGAAAAATATGCTTCGTGTCATGGTGCATGGTCTAACAGGGTTGTGCTTATTCTCTTAATGAGTTATGGGTGTGTTTTGAGCACAACGTGCATTAAACCAATCAGAGTAACACCTCTCATTTCCTTTAAGAGTCAGTTGCGTCACACCATGGCGCATTCGCTATTTACAGTACATTGCGAATTTTGTGAGTGGAAAAACTTACAAAACGCTTCACTAGCGAGAACAGCTAAACAGACCATCTGCAGCGCAAGGATAAAGAATGTGCCTCCTCCATACTCCACACAAATCTTTTTAAAACTTGTTTTTTTTTAACAAATATAAATATACATATAATAAATAAAACTGCTAATAATAATATTACACAAATGCAAATTGTCATAAGTAAGTTTTAAAAATCCCCCCGAGATGAAGAAGGCATGAAGTAGTGGTTTTTATAATCAGTTAAAATACTTGGGTTAAAAATACCCTAACATATAACCCAACTCTAGGTTTTTATAGCACCTTCCCAACTATGGGTTATTTTAATCCAATGCAGTGGGTTATTTTGATTAATTTTTTTTTTTCTATTCTGGTATTACTATTGCTACTTTTATTAGTACTACTATTAATTTTATACTTATGGTGGTAAAAAATAACATACCATTTTCAAAAATATTGAAAATGCTTTATTTCCATTTCATTTTAAGTACCAGACACTTAAGCATTTTGATCTGTCTAATATAGATCAGCTGTAAAGCGCACATTTGTATAATTAATAATTAAGAGTGCTGGTGAAACGGATAAAAAAGACACGACACGGATAAGTAATTTGATTAAAAAAAAACAATATTATAGCGTTAAAGCTTAAGATAAAATTTATAACACAAAAACAACATTACGTACACCTATTAATACAGCTGTTCTGTGTCACTTACTGTAAATCCAAATTCAAAAATTTTAACCCAACTGGTGAGTGAATTAATAAATAAGCTAATAAAGGTTAAAAATAACACAAAAGTAGCAAATACTTAACCCAACTGGTTGAGTTATTAATAAATAACCCAATAAAGGTTAAAAATAACTCAACAAAACACTAAATATGTTTAACTGAACCATTGGGTTAAATAAATAACTCAATGTTTTTATAAGTTTATTTATGTAGAAAATGGTATTTTTTGTAACAATTTATTCCTAAATATATATATATATGTGTGTGTGTGTGTTTGTGTGTGTGTGTGTGTGTGTGTGTGTGTGTGTGTGTGTGTGTGTGTAAAGATATTGGTGTATTGCTGTACATCAAATCAAACATGTAAGCATTTGAACTATATAGACACATAACTAATGTGCTCTGCACTGAAATTTAGACCAGGTTTCAGCTGGTCAATGGTGCGGCCTATTTCAGTTCCTCAAAATAGCAATGTGCCAACAATGCGCCTTAACACACCTCCTTTTTAGACCGGCACACCCATGAGTCCACAAAATGGATTTGCTATTCAAACAACGTGGCACAAAATGTGAAAATTAGAGTTGCGTTGGTCTGAAAATAGCAACAAATTGCACCAAACTTGTCTTGCGTCTTATTGCGCCGGGTGTATGATAGGGCCCTTTATCTTAAGTTCTTTATCTGCATTATCCCTAGACATTGGTTTGTTTTGATTGATTGTTGTTCTATGAGTGCCAAAATAATCAACAATTTGCATTCAGATTATTTTGTCAGTTCTCTCTTTTATGTCATGACTCAAACAAACGGGTCGTCACATTTACAAACAGTACATCATAACAAACAAGGACACTTTTGCGTTTAAATTGAGATAACTGAGCAAATGATTAATATCAGTTGTCATAAGCATGAATAAAATCTCATTTACATTCATGATGTTTCTCATGCCATGATTATACATGTCATATGAACACCCCCTTCAAGTAAAGTATTGCCAAATACCAAATACCGTCTCCCTATTAACTGAATGCAGTGCTGCCTGCTCATGTTAAGTGTCATTTAGCACACTGCCTGTAGTATAAGTAGGAACCCTGCCTGTCTGGCAAAAAGAGTGTGAATTCCTCAGAAAGTTCCTTGTATTTTAAAGTGGTCAAGGGCATTATTAGTTGGAGGCTGATCCGACAACTAAATACATTGGATTATGCAGAAAAGGGTCAATCGTGTTTCAGAATTTCCTCCTACCATGCTACTGTCATGCATCTATCTGACTTGACTGCCTCTGCCCCCAGACATTCCCCCCGCTAACCCCAAACCCCTCCCATTCCTGGCCTTCATGGTGAAGCTGAGCTCCCTGAAGCATGACTGACAGCACTGGGAGCCAATCGCTCATCTAGAACTGCGCATGGCCTTATTGGCCATTATCTCTGCTGTCAGAAATGATGCAGAGACATGAGCGGTGTCTATCCAGGCAGCCCCTTTGTTTTTGTCCTATCTCCTTCCACCCAAATCCTTCCATTTACAGACAATGACGATGCTAAAGCCAAATGCTGACGCTTGTCCTCCTTTTATGTTTTAAATCTGGAACAAAAGCCCCACATCATAGCTAACTTGCAGTGTGTGTCTTTCTTCAGTCTCTGGTATGTGTTTAGAAATTTATACACGCTTTACAGATATCACTGAAATATTTATTATGCTCCCATGCTGCGAGAGGTTAAAGGTTAACAGTTAAATGTGGGAACCATACAGAGAGGGCTTAAATAAACATGAGACTCGGAGCTGCCAGACAGTAGGAATCACCGGAGGAGGATGAACTATAGCTCCAACCATACTAGTGCTCACGGTGCTTTCATCGAACTTGAATTTAAGATGGTGTGTTTTTGCTTACATCATAAAAGGCAAAGCAACACAGCCAACAGGTGTTGCATCATAGAATCACATCACATACTGTATGTGTGTAATAGCAGTTATATATTATTATTTGAGTTCTTGTTTTCAGACAATGTAAACTGGGTCTGTGCAAACTAGTACAAACCCATTTCTGGAATGCTTGCTATTTAAGTTTTAATGCTGTTGCTATGGTGTTTATTTTCAAGAGGTTGCAAGAGACAAGATCACATCTTAAATTATGCTGAAGACCTGCTAACCCTAATTGAACATTGGTGATTGTAACCATCATATTTTTTTGCTGAAAATCTAGATAGTCCGGGGTGGCATTTTGTTTTAAAACACATGTGTTTTGTTAAACTGAAACTGAAACACAAACATTTAAAAACGGAGGATTGGATTTAGACAATCTTCTTGACTTTTGCGTATTGTTCCCTAGTTTGTCAAATCCCTCACAAATGACCATTACACAAGCAGTAGACTGCAAGTACAGGTTCCAGAAAAAAATACACACAATGCAACATAGGTTCATTTTGGAAATGTAGCCCAATATAAATTTCTAGAGATCACAAATTATGTAGCCAGCAGGTATGTATGGCTGCATTTTGTCTTTAAAACGAATAATATGGGGCAGTATGACGAGGTTCCTTTCTGCGCTCCACAGCACTTCGTTGCATGTATTTAGGACACGGTGTAAAGCTTGCGGAGTTATAAAATATCTTTGTGTCTTCCACATTTCAGTTTGTTTTATTTGCATCTATGCTGTTGTAAAGTATGAGCCATAATAATAATGATCCTTGCCTAAGCAAACACTACTAATTACTACTAAAGCAGAAAGGGTGTTATGTAACATGCAGGCCAGATGATGCAACAAGCTCAGTTCAACAGCATGTAACTGCAGGCCAGAAACAGGTTTGATGTTGATATCTGAGAATCCAAATTCGTATTGATACATACGAATGGGTGAGCAGAGCAAGCAACAAACGGCTCAGCAGACTCACTCGTGTCCTTTTTAGGTTTCGTTTTATGATAAAGTAGCTGACGGTCTGAGAGCTGTGACCGGAAAAGGAAACAGTAGTGGTAGAATGTAGAAGAGCATTGAAGAGAGGAAGCATAAAGATCTACAGCTGTGTATTCAAAGACATATCACAGTACTGTAGCTTTGAATCCAGCTGGAACTAGTTGTCGCCTACGGCCATGACACTGTGTGTATGTTTGTGTGTGTGTATGTGCTTCTGTAGATATGGAAATATGACAGTGGAAACTGAATAGCTGCACAATTGAGGACATACTGTAGATGGGACTCACTGTGCCCAAAATAATAATAAAACTGGGTGGCTGGGG
Source organism: Danio tinwini (assembly GCA_903798205.1). Classification (NCBI taxonomy): domain Eukaryota; kingdom Metazoa; phylum Chordata; class Actinopteri; order Cypriniformes; family Danionidae; genus Danio; species Danio tinwini. Next base: position 914,247 of record CAIGQZ010032533.1, read on the forward strand.
AACTATTAATTTAAACATCTCAGCTGTTATGTGAATATACAGAAAGTAAAGGTCCAGTCCAAATGGTGGCCATTAAACTGCTCACAATCCATCAGCACTCAGAATACCCGAGCATTTCAACTAGGAACCTTTCTATTGGTGATCAGGTACAACTATTTATGACACATTTAATGATTTTTGTTCTTGTTTAGTGTTAAAACATGCATGTCAGTATTGTACAATAATATGTAGGTCTGGAAATCACCAAAGACATTAACCTGCTAACTGGTCAGTTTGGATGTCTTTGGTTTTCAGTCTCATGTTCAAATACTGTAAGAGATAAAACGAATGTGCTAATGTTTGCTGTCTGCTTTTTTGCCCCTTCTTTCTTTTTGTCTCTCTCCATTTCTCTCAGGTACCCAGCAGACAAACAACAACACAAGACGTTAATAGTAGGTTAGATTTAGGTCACCAGCATCTAAGGACAATGTTATTTTGTCCAATAATGATGTAAAATGACACTGCTATTTTGTTGAGTTTAGGTTGTGTTGGAAAGTGACCAAAATCCAACATCGAGCCAACATCTTAAACCAATGTCATATTGGCGTCAAATTCTGGCATTCATTTGTCAGGTATAGCCACCAAAACTTAACCAATAGACATCATATTGGTAATGTCCATACAACATCAAGCTGTGACATCATTAGATTGATTGATTATTATTGTTTTTAGGTTGCTTTGGAAAGTAACCAAAATGCAATGTCTGTCCGATGTTGGACATTGACATCGGCCTGATGTTGGGTTCTGATGTCAAAATACTGTTATGAAACCTTTTCAATTACAATTCGTTTGTGAATTACATTTAATTCACCATTAAACTGCCATATACTGTTATAGTCGCACAATAGCAATGTTATCTAACATATTTTGCTATTCTAACTCCACTTATTTTCATTGTTATCATTGTGGCTGTAATTATGTGTAAAACATGTTCTTTACAGTTTGATTCAGCTATGGCACATGTGCAAAGATTGGCACAACTCCAATCTCCTTTTACAGCTGTTTCAATGGTATCCATATAATGACGTTATCTTAAATGTGACGTAACATGAATGTATGGGGAGCAGGGCTTAACATTAACACCCGCCAATCTACCAAATGCGGGTAGATTTCAGCTTTGGCTGGTAAGACAGACACTCCCACTAGCCACTTTGGCTGGTTAAAAATAATTTTTCAATTGTGGTTTTCTTAAAAGCAGGATTTGACTATAAGGATGACCCAATATGCGTGCAAATGTGACCTTAGAATCGAGAAACAGCACGAATTACAAAAATAATTGCGTTCGCGGGAGCAACAGAAGGCAGGTGAATAACTAATGAGAGAATGATCAGTCACGCTAACAGCTGATGTGATGCGCGCGACTAAAACGTGTGCACGCTCCTGTTTTCTTGCTTGAAGAAACCGTGACTAAAATGCAACTGTGATCGGTTCTCTTTCATTTAGACCATACAAAAAGTTATGCTAATGAACCCAGTCTTGCTCCTTTCAAGAGCACCAAATATGTATTTTTGTAAGCAGCACCGGTTGCTTTTGCTTTAACCAGATTATTAATTGGCATTAACCATGTGATCATCATTTCATTATCACACACAGTATGTTTTTTACCTGCTTTCTTTTGCCTATGGTTATTTCTGTTAATATGGTTTAATTTCACTTTTTTACAACAACATTGCTTTAATATGAGATTAATTCTCTATGTATGTGTGGTTAACTGGTGATCTGAGAGACCTTTAGCGAGGACAGATTACTGTGCATATTTTTGATACATGACAATAATTATTTTTAAAAGTCAATTGTTTTTCTTTTTTTATTTAAAGAAATGTTTTGTTAAATAAAAAGTATAGTACACAGCTATATTCAGCTTGATTTGACATTTAAAAATTGTGGCAAAAAAAGAATTATAGTTTGGTGTGGTCAGAGATAAATTTGGTAAATCCTTAATTTTGAGTTCTGAAAACTCATGTAAAATAAAAACTGTTTTGCAGTATAACACTATAAAACCATGGCCCATTTGCTCATACACGACACACAAAACGTGAAATGAATGAGGAGGCATGTGGACAAAACACAATCTAAATCAAGTAATTTTAGCATGTCAAAGTCATATTTATGCATATAAAAATATTTTTCCAACAACAAAATTGTGGCCAGTGAAAATGCAGAGTGGCTAGTAATGTTGGAAAACTACTAGCCACTGTGGATGGTGATCAAAAAAGTTAATATCAAGCCCTGATGGCTAGACTCAACAAATGGTAGAAATAAACGTTTACAATTCAATGTAATACTTTCGAAAAACACGATCACGATATATACGTCAATGGGACATTGCATTTTGTTTGGAAATAAAAATACATTTGACGCCAGAACTGTCATCGATTTGACCGTCAATGTCCAACGTCCAACCAAATATCAATGTCTAATGATGTTGCAGCTTGACGTTGTGTGGACACTATGATATCTATCAGACGTTGGATTTTGGTTGCCATACCTGACGAACAAATGTTAGTATTTAACATTAATATGATGTTAGTTTAAGATGTTGGCTCAACGTTGGATTTTAGTCACTTTCCAACACAATATCAACCAAATATCAACGTCATTTGATGTTGTTACTGGTGATCAAAATAATGTTGTCCTTAGACACTGACTAGACATTGAATTTTGGTCACCTGACGTCACAAACTAAATCTAACCTAATATTAACGTCTTGTGACATTGTGTGCCTGCTAAGCAATAACTAAATGCACTACAGAATGTTACGTTTACACTCATCCACAAATCACATGTAAATGCATCTGCTTTTTATAGCGTAATACTAACTACTCTTGAGTACTTTTGGAAAGGCTATTTTTACTCATACTTTGAGTAATATTTACAACAGATACTTTTACTCTATCTGCACTCCATTATTAAGCAAGTAATTTAAGTAATTAAAGTATGCTTTTTCAGTACTCTTTCCACCACTGAGCATATGCGATTCATTTCCCAAACACATGTGTTTACACCAACTATTTAATGTATAAGGAGGTACACACAGAGCTGTTCTCAGGTCAGTGTGCTGGAGGACTGGCATGCTGTTCACATGTGACTTTGGCCTCTTGTTTCCAAGAGGCAAATAGACAATAAGGGATGGGCTCTATCTGCCCCTTGTTTCTGAAAAGGGCACAGTGACCTCCGGGCTCTTAAAAGGCAGAAGAGTCTTGCATTGTGTGGCTTGACTCTCTCTCAGCCTGGTTTCTAAATTTAGATTATACAGCAATGAAGAATGGTGTGCAGCATAAATGCCTACTTCTGGCATTTATGATATATGCTCAGTATGCAATGTTTATTTAACTTATTTAGCATTGAAAAACATTTGCTATCATTAAAGATGGTGTGGGGGCAGCATGGTGGCTCAGTGGTTAGCACTGTCGCCTCACAGCAAGAAGGTCGCGGGTTTGAGTCCTGGCTGGACTAGTTGTCAGTTCTGTGTGGAGTTTGCATGTTCTCCCAGTGTTGCCGTGGGTTTCCTCCGGGTGCTCTGGTTTCCCCCACAGTCTAAAGACATGTACTCTAGATTACTTAAATAAACTAAATGGACCAGTGGATGTGAGAGTGTTTGGTTGTTTTCAAGTACTGGGTTGCAGCTGGAAGGGCATCTGCTGTGTAAAACATATGCTGGATAAGTTGGTGGTTTATTCAGCTGTGGTGACCCCTGATAAATAAGGGACTGATGGCTGAAGGAAAAAGAAGGAATACAGATGGTGTGAAAAAAATATATAAAATTTTTGAGGATATCAACTGAAAACATAATTCAATGTAAAAAGGCAGTGTCTCATATCATTTTAGATTGCATTTTAGAACAGCAAAATAGTATAGCTTTGTGGAATGTAGAAAATCTCTTCAAATGTCATGTCAGCTGGGTGTAAAAGGAAAAAACAACATATTACTCAATACACACAACCAATTACACTCACAGTCAAGGACAGCTCAGGAGGACTGTGCTCTGAGACACTGGAAAGATAACAATAAAGTCCAGCAAAGGCGCAGTAGAGTGTGACCTCAACGCTAAGGATATAACCTCTAGAGAACCTCCACAGCACAAACATACACACACTCACAGCTGTTGGTAGTTCACAAGGTGAATAATAAAGACATTTGCCACATGTAAATACATGAAATCAACTTCACAACATTTACATTACAATACATTTTACGTTATGGCATTACAGAAGACCAATTGATTTGAATGGAGACTTTGGAGAAATCCAGTCTCAGTCTACGACCAATTCTCCTCTACCTAAACCAAAAAGACGCAGAGCTGCAGTGTAAAAAGATGTCAGTGACCTTGAGAATGATAAGTGATAGATGATGTAAATGTAGATATTTAATCAGTAGATTTTCAAAAGTAGTTTCATTAGTAGTTTCAAAAGTGGATTTTGTGAAGCTCTTAACAACATTAAATTGACATATTATCACTGTTTAGCATTTGTTGGAATATACAATCAATTCCATGTGTGTTCAATAAAAAGGTCAGGAGAGGGTTTTCTTCAAGGTTTAACATATAAGCAATTTATTGGATAATTGAATAATTCGATTCACAGAATTCTGTTATCCTCAATGCAATGCAAAAGTTACATTCAGGAAGTGTGCAACCATTTTCATTTCCTAACATCAACTTATATAGGCAGCTGATATTAACAGGTGAAATTCGTCACTTGTCAATTATTCTCCAGTCCTCCATTGGCCGCACAATGATAAATTGTAGGCAGCACAGTGGCTCGGTGGTTAGCACTGTCACTTCACAGCAAGAAGGTCACTGTTTGAGTCACAGCTGGACCAGTTGGCATTTGTGTGTGAAGTTTGCATATTTTCCCTGTGTTTTTGTGGCTTTTCTCTGGTTTTCTCCACAGTCAAAAACATGCGCATTAGGGGAATTCACGCTATAGTGGGTGTTTCCCAGTACTTGGTTGTGACTTGAAGGGCATCCTCTTTGTAAAACATATGCCAGAATAGGTAGCGGTTCATTCCGCTGTGACGACCCCTAATAAATAAGGGTCTAAGCCAAAGGAAAATGAATGATAAATGAATGAATGAATGAATGAATGAATGAATGAATGAATGAATGAATGAATGAATGAATGAATGAAT
>CAIGQZ010032533.1:919425-936957 GCA_903798205.1 Danio tinwini
AATGAATGAATGAATGAATGAATGAATGAATGAATGAATGAATGAATTGGCCATAGTGTATGAGTGTGCATATGGGTGTTTCCTAGCTCTGGGGGTTCAAGGGTTAATGTGCTCTCAGTGCTGGGTTGGAGGGGGGAAGGGCATCCACCACATAAAACATATGCCAGTGCAATTGGTGGTTCATTCCACTGTTGCAACCACAGATAACCACAGACTAAGTTGAAAGAAAGTGATTGAAAGGGTGTTGTCAGGTAAATCTAAGTAATTCTAGCCCATTTTAATTATGTTATTTTTTTACTTTTTAAAAAGTACATTATGTTAATAAACTGTAAACTACAGTAATTTATTGCCATTATCCACTGACTGTCCTAGTGTATCTTTTACAGAGCTCCAATTCAATCTTTGAGAAAATAGGCACCTGTTTTACAACATTCATTCATTAATTTTCTTTTCTGTTTAATCTGGGGTCGCCATAAGGGAATGAACCACCAACTTATCCAGCATATGTTTTACGCAGTGGATGCCCTTCCAGCCACAACCCATCACTGGGAAACATCCATACACACTCAATCACACACATACGCTACAGACAATTTAGCTTCTCCAATTCACATATACCACATCTTTGGACTTGTGGGGGAAAACGAAGCACCAGGAGGAAACCCACGCAAACACGGGGAGAACATGCAAACCTTAACTGACTCAGCCGGGCCTCAAACCAGCGACCTTCTTGCTGTGATTGCTGAACACCTGATTAATAATATTATAAAGTTTATTCTAATAAAAAATATATATAAAGTTTTGCCTTCCTGGGTACTTTGAGATCAGAAAAGCAGGTAGGCAAGCTGGGATCCAGATGCAAATCTATTTATATTCTGTGTACTTAATATAGTCATTACCTAACCTAAACCTAACTTGCATTGTAAACCTAACCCTAAGTACATGTTCTTAATTAAATTCACTTAGTAAGTAATAGAATAGTGTAACCATTTATTTTTAATAATAAAGTAGTATCATCTGTGGAAATTGTGATAGCCTCTGATCTTATAAATTTGTAGATCGCAATAACTGCAAATTTAAGAGCTCAAGTAATATAAAATGCATAAAAATATGACATTAACAACAACAACAACAACACAAAAAGTAATGTTATTACATTACCTAAAATTTATATTTAATAATCAATAAAAAAAAAATAATATCCTTTATTTTTGCCAAGGGTTTATTTTAGCTTTACGACAGTACAACCATGGTGAAAGTTGGTGTTTTGCAGAAAGAAATGCCTTCTATCCTGTTTATAGTGCAGTGCTTCAGCTTTTTTCCACCTCAGTGTTTGATAAGTTCAATAAATACAAACTTGGACACTTCTCACTTGATTCTACAGTGCTGTTTAATTATCATTTAAACTCATAAAACTCATGCATGTACCAGTGCAACCTCTATCACAAAGGTTTTATTTAGCTATATATAGAGATAATTTTTTTCTAGTGAGTCTGAAAATGTCTGCAATTCAACTTTGTGGTGGAGTTTTCCTCCCACAGAATTGTCTGCTCTATGTCGCATGCTCAAGTTTGCCAAGTTCATTTTAAAAGTATGAATAAAGGAAGTGTTCTCCATCCAGAATGCTACTGACATCCGTTGGTGTTACCAGGGCCCATCTGACTGTTTGGTAAACCCAGCCAAAGCACTTTTTTTTTCTAAAATTCTGTACTAAAAACATCTTTGCTTGCTATCATAGTGTTGCATTTTGGATATGGAGTGCCTTTACTTAAAAGCGCAGTATGTAAGTTTGACACCTAGTGGTTGAACTAGGTATTGCACAGCCAAGGACTAAACACATTCAAGCGCAGGTTGCCAGATTGACGACATCGACAGAAGTGGGTTATCAGTGATTCAGCATGCACAGGTAATATTGTTAAGGGGTTAAAATATATATTAATTAGATTATAAACATTACCATTTCGCTGGAATGCAGTAAGTGCACTATTCTAAGCTTCTGAATGGCTGCAATTGAATTTCTGTCGCGTTTCGTCTAGCATAAACAGCCAAATTGCTTATTACTGCAAAGGTCATCACGTAGCATGTTTTTAGGACACTAGGTTACAATGTAACCTGCTCACCTAATGTTTACATTATTAATATTTACATTATTTGCCTTTTAATAACCAACTCATTTGGAACTTTGAATCTGCGTCTCATTTCGGATTCTGCTACTGTCCACTGGAGGTCGCATTTCACTCGCGGTTGTACACTTTGAGAGCCTTCCTCACTGAATGAATAAAATATGCATTTTTTTATAAAGGCAACCGGGATGCTGAAATATAATTGCCAGAATATCTGACTTTAGCATGGTTTTTCAGATAAACAAGAATGTTCACTTAGCATGTTTCTTAAATATCTGCAAACATATTATGGTATTTATATGCTTTAGAAGAGTCAAAAACACAGCACCTTTAAAACTAGTTTGGACTAGTTTGGCATATTAAGCCAAAACAAGATATTCTAGAGACTGTTCACTATAAACTGAGTGTTTGCCTGAACAAACAGACTGAGCAAATGCCTCTAAGGAGGAGAGACAAAGAGGGGAAAAATCTAATATTTGTTAATCAGCAAACTTGAAACATGCAGATGAATATTCCCATCAGCCCCAGAGGCCCGCTGCCTTTTTGAATCACGCTCTCTATGAATCACACTCTCGGGTTCACTCTCTACCGCAGCTTCAAAAATCGCTCTGTTGAAAGGAAATAAACAGAAGGAATAAAATGCACAATACGCAATTTTGAGCATATCCATAAACCTATTCTGCTTTATCTATTTGCTCTGCTCAGGGGAAACTGCAGAACTAGACTAGGAGGTGAGTTATAGTGATGAGGATTTGACCAATGCAGCAATAAATTGTTGACATCTTGTGCGGTACACTTTATGGTCTATAATGATACACAATACGCAGTTGCATCAGGGAGTCAGAGAGGACCTTTAGATTCAGTCAAGGAGCACAGTCAAACATCAGCAACATAAGACACATTTCATTTTTACAATAAATCTGAGACAAAAGCTAAAAAAAATCAACCCAGGCTCATTCTGATTAGGTACTCCATATACATTTCCGAAGAGTGCCAAATACATCCCAGGAGCTATGTTTTTTGCAGTATTTGTTTTCGCGAATCCACCAGAGGCCGCTGTGTATGCTTTTTGAGATCTCAAATTTCTCTCGCGAGTGTCATTCGCACCCGTTTTTCTCACGTAAATCCACAAGATGCCACTGTTGACTGACTGATCCCCCCACCCACTCACTTCCCTACACTCAATCAAAAGTGTTTTAAAAAGCACTGATTGACCAGCGCCCACTCACTCGCCTAAACCCAACCAATATTGTTTTCAAAAGCAATCCAGAAAAAGAAAAACCCACACAGCCACCTAATATTTTATTATGTTTTCAGATTTGATCACATTCTGACCCTGTTATTTACTTGTTTGTTTTATGTTTTGGCTTTTGTTTTTGTCTTACCATTCTTTGCTAGACTGGAACTAGAGGTCTGTGCAGGACCAACTTTTTTGTCCCGCTCCTTTTATTTTGCACCCGATCTCTCCCGCCATATATTCAGTCTTTGTTTACCAGCTGCCTGCTTTGAATAATTTTCTTCCTGACCCGACCGTTCATGCTACATTTAGTTCTGGTATTAAAGATCACACATTTAAATTGGGTACTACCAAAAGAGAGAGATAACAGATTTTGTCAGTTTTGTTTGACCCTTTGAGACATAAGCTCCACTTTAAACCTGAGGTTCCAGTCTTGACTGCAAAAGGGTAAAACTTTGAGGTATTATCACATGACGCACAAGGTATATTTTTTTCCATTTCCATCTATAATGCATAAAAAAGACTCCCATACATTAGATATGTATGATGTGGGTTTCCCAACAGTTTTAGACTGTTTTCTAATGCAAGCTGAAGCACAGAACATTTTCACTTTGCTCTCCCATGTTGGTAAAGCCCGCTCTGAGGACTGTTATGCAGATAATACATTTACAGACATACATGTGCAAAAAAACCAAAAAAAAAGCATGGGCAGAAAGCACTGGTCATGTGTTCAGCGTCTGTAACAGTTGTAAGCACTGGCTCACCTGTATAAGAATGAGGAACCTCAATAAGAATGAGGAAATCACAGATATGCTGTTCCAAATGTTGTGACACAGGAACACTATATGTATTATTAGCCCACCCGCTCCCGTTCAAATTACACCAGAATCACCAACCGCTACCGCATTTTATTCAGAAATGTATTCCCATGTCACAAGAAATCTAATCAGGTCCTGTGGTAAAGCCGCAGACCTCTAACTCGAACCCTATCGTCACGGTCAACTCTGCTCTGCGAGCCACTAGACAAACTGGTAACAGCAGAGGTAAGCAGTCAGCTGGTAAGTGTGAAAAGGAACGGCATCATACCGCCCCATAGCATTTGTTTTAAAGGGCACCTATGGTGAAAAATCTACTTTTCAAGCTGTTTGGACAGACATATGTGTATGTATGGTGTGTAGACCGTCATATTGGGGTGACATAAACACACCCAGTCCTTTTTTTTCAATTTAACAACGTAAAAACGGTGGACCAATTGGAGCGGTTTTCAGACCGACTGCAACTTGACGTAGGAGTGTGGTTGCCCCGCCCACCGAATTGATTGACAGCTGCGTATTAGCATGTCTCCGTAGTAACCTGTGTAATCATATCAAACAGACACAGGACCAGGACGTGAGCAAACTAAGCAACCATAAATAAAAGGTCTGTTCAGTTTGCTAGGATCACCAATCATCATCAAATGTGATCAAGCGTGAGTTTTACAAGTTTAAAATGTTTTAAAACTGCATGTGTGTAATAAATTACAGCCATTTACTTCATCAACACAGCCGCGTGTCAGAACAATCATAAAAGACGCTTCAATCCCGGTTTGTGGGCGTTAAATCAGGTTTATTTTGTACATTAACATAACAGACATCCATACAGCAGTGGATATTAACCTGTATTCTGTCACATTTGCGTGCAAAAACAGTGCAAAGCTAAACGCGCGCTGTCTGTGTGTGCCTGTCAGCGCTGTGTGTGTGTGTGTGTGTGTGTGTGTGTGTGTGTGTATTTGTGTGTGTGCATGAACTTTGTAACGACATTGTGTGTGATTCATCCTGCAACTCCACAACATGCATCAAATACTCATTGGTAAAGTTCTTACTTATTGCTTTTCCTCTCTAACATTATGTGAGATCTTATTCCTTCGTGTTTGTCTGTTGTCTGATGCAGCCGAGGGAGCCGCTGCCAGGCACGTGGAAACGGTGGGCGTGAAGGACTAGCCTTAAAGGCGCAGTACACAAAAACAGCTAGCTTCTGCTAAATACTACAAAAAAGGAACTTATGACAGGTATAATAAAAAAATCTGATGGGTGTTTTTAGATGAAACTTTACAGACACCTTCTGGAGACACAAAAGACTTATATTAAATCTGGAAAAAGTGGTAACCTATGTGCCCTTTAAAGGCAAAATACGTTCCTCTGGCTACATATTTCACGATCTCCAAAAATGTATATAGGGGTACATTTTCACAATGAGCCCTTGAAAAAATTATAATAAGTATTTCAATAAAATGCTAAAAACATAAATAATTATTATTTATAATGGCTTGAGAAAGACAACATATTGCTGTGATGTTATAAGTTAATATATTATCATTAATGTTCCTGACAGAATTCTGAGTGCATCTCATCCTAGGGCTTAAATGCTACAAGCTTCAATCTCAGCAAAGATTTAGGCCCTGGTTTGAAGTTGGTTGCTATATCTAATCAGACTGATAAGACTTAAAGTTTTCCCATAAATCATAATTAAAAGAGATTTATGCGCCAGGCATCGTGAGTCAGCAGCACCAGAAGCCTGGTTGCTTTCACACTTGAATTAATGGACAAATGCATATTATAAGTTAGCGTGAGAATGCATGCTTCAAAAGCACTTTAAAATGTATGTTTTTATCATCTTTTTGTTTAGTTATTTACCAGTTTGAGGTGTTTACAGGCAAACATGATTACTTCATAAATACAGGAATAAGTATATATAATACAGGTCAATCATTTCAAAGATCATTACTTTTCATATGTGTTTGTTTGAGCAGTTAATACACAACACTACTTAACATGAATGCATGTGCATCAAATTAGTTTTAGACAGTTCATCCAAAAATGAAAATTATCTAATCATTTACTTACTCATGTGGTTTTAAACCTTTATGAGTGTATTTTTTTTTGTTTAACACAAAAGTATATTTTTGAAGAATGCTAGTTGCTGAGAAATGTTTCTTATGACAAAAACCAGCTGTTTGAGAGTGATAGATAGTATGGCTTGTTTTTATATGCAAACAAGTATCTGCATTTAAAAAGGTGCAAACCAAATGGCCTACAAGGGTCAAGAGTTGTGACCCAACCAAACCAGTTGGATAATCTCTGGGGGTGGAGACATATCATTTGTTATAAAGTAGTGTCTCACAGAATCTTAGTGTCTTAATTTGGGTTAAGTTACTTGAAGACCGACAATTAACATTGATGCTGATGAAGTGTACTATTTAATCTTCAATAAAGTCTTCTCTCTATAAGACATTTGATCAGCTTACTTATTTTATGTATTATAGTCATCTAATATGTTGGCGAGCCACACAAGAACAGTTAAGCCAAATACAGCAAAATCTAACAACTGGGTGCAAGTCGTAGTATATCTTGCTCACTGCCAGCCAATGAGGAATATACTGTAGGCTGGCATTATTTAAATGTGTTACTGATCTACAAAGTTACATTAGACAATCACATTCCTGACAATTCATTTCCACAGTTTCCACAGTCATTTCCACAGTATTGATTTCTGTTTTTAAGAGGCGTTAACTTAGTTTTTCATGCCTTTTAAAAAATGTTCCGGCTTTTACATTCAGAAGCAGCTACATAACCTATAATAGGGGCAATTTAAATACAATTATTTGCTTAGTTTTTATGTTGCAGCCGTTGAGAAGCACATTTTAAAACTTTTTTTCTCTTCCTTGTTTTCCACAACGACGAAACATCATTAAAAATGCATTTACGTCAGCATTTCAATCATCTCTAATCCCGCTTAATGCCCTTACAGCAGCAGTCAGGGATGAGGATGGCAGATATCTTTATATAATTGCAAAAAAACAACATATTTTTATTTTATTTATTTACTGTTAATGTGATTTAGCAATGTAAGTACCTAAATGATTGAAATAATGCTTGGCTGGTTATTTAGTAAAAAAAAAAAAAAATCATTCAGTAAATGTTTCCATGTGAGAAAGGAAGCTGAGAACTGACCTGTATTCAGGAGTGCTGTTCAAGAGAAGGCATATGTGCTTTATGTAAAACACCACTTTTCCTGTCCCCGCTACTGCGGTTATCAACGTGTTTACTCTGTTGGCAAGCTGCCAGAGTATTAACGGAAGGAACCATTTGCCTCCCGGCCTCTATAACACCCCCGCCACTTTAATTTTCAATTTTGCAAAACTGATGTCTGCGCAGTTGTTTCCGCTAGTGCGTGCATAATTAATTGCATACCAATTCACAAATGAAAGAAATCAAAAGCTAGTAACTTACTCCATGCTAACATGTCAGATACATGTACAGTCAGGCCAACATAATGATAGTAGCAACCCAGGCTCATTCTGAAAACGTACTGCTATATACATTTCTGGAGAGTGCTAAATATGTCCCAGGAGGTACGTTTTTTTGCAGTTTTGGTCTTCTCAAATCCACCAGAGATTGCTGTGTACGCTTTTTGAGATCGCAAATTTCCCTAGCGAGTGCCATTCGCGCCTGCTCTTCTCGTGTAAATCCACCAGAGGTCGCTGTCGACTGACTGACTGACTGACCCACCCTCCTCTTTCCCTAAGCACAGACTAACCTGCCCACTCACTTCCCTAAACCCAAACAACAGTTTTAAAAAGCAATTCAGAAAAAGTAAAGCCCTCACCTGATTTTACAACATTCTCAGCCTGTTATTTACTTTTTGGCTTCTGTTTTTGTCTTACCCGCTTTATAGAACCATCCTTCACTAGACTCAAACCCCATTGTCGTGGTCAACTCCTCTCTGCATCTCAAGTCCACCGACATACATGGCGAGCTAACTGGACAAATGTAACAGCTGGAAAGCCGTCCACATGGAGGTAAGTGGTCGGCTGGTAAGCGCAAAAAGGAATGGGGTCATACTGCCTCGTATCATTCGTTTTAAGGATGAAATGCAGCCATACATACTCTTGGCTACATAATTTGCGATCTCCAGAAATGTATATAGGACTACATTTTCAGAATGAGCCTATGTTGGATAGTAGACTATTGTGACCTTTATTCCAGTCCAAATTCCATTTCTCAAGTCTGAATATGCAGAATTATGACCAGATCATTTCACTACATGCTGTGATTTTAGCAAACCGAGTCAAAGTCAAACCCAAGATCAGGGTCAAGTCTCTTTCAGTTGTAAAAGCTACAGATAAAGCAAGTATTTCCACAGTTGTCTTAGGCTACGTTCACACTGCAAGGCTTAGTGCTTAAATCTGATTTTTTTCTCAGATCTGATTTTTTTTGCATAGCTGTTTACATTGTTGCTATAAATGTGGTCAATATCAGATTTGCAATGTAAACAGACCATGGTCCTAATCTGACCCGTATGCGCAAAAGTACAATTACGAACAGCACAAAATGTCTAATTATGCACACAATGTGTATACTTTATGAAGTAAGCACGTTGTCAGATTACGCTTAATATGATTATTGCCCTTTTCACAGACAACCATGGTGTATTTCATGAACTGTAAAGGGCTGTCTTGCTACTACTAATTTGTATTTTTCCATATGAAACCTAAAATAAGCCTCTTGTGATTAAAAACATTGATAATTTGTGATTTATGACAACCGCGGTGTGTGTCTATCTGACCACCGTTGAAGTGAACTCATCAAGGGTTAATGAGCAGCCGCAGACTGAACTGTGAAGGTGGAATTGGTTTAGAGTATCTCTGTTTGAAGGAGTTATTTTATTTTACTTCGATATAAACAACAGGCAAGTGCAGAAGGGGGGTTTGGGTGCTTGAGCACCTGCTCTTTTTTTCACCCGACTTTTGAAGTCCTAGGCCATTTAGTGATTTATAGACAAATAAATATTACTTTAAAATCTATTCTGAATGTAACTGGGAGCCAGTGCTAAAACCTGAGTACAGGTGGGATGTGTTCTGATTTTCTGGTTCTGGTCAGAATCCTGGCAGCCGCATTTTGGATGAGCTGCAACTCTCAGACTATCTTTTTAAGAAGGCCAGTGAGTAGTCCATTACAGTAATCCACTCTGCTGGTGATAAAAGCATGAACAAGTTTCTTTAAGTCCTCACTGGGAACAAAGCATCTAATTCTTGGAATGTTTTAGAGATGATAGTATGCTGATTTTCTAACTGCTTTGACATGACTACTGAAATCCATATCTGACTCCAGAATAACACCAAGATTCTATAGGAGAGCATTTAAACCATGTATTTACAGAAGGCACATCAGCAGCAGCAAAACAGTAAGTTCATTATCTAATTCAAAACATACTTTTGAAAAAAAAAAATAATAATTTGGCTGCAGTCTATGTTCACTAGGAAGGAGGTCATCCAGCTGAGCTGCAGGCAGATTAGCACTGGAATAACAATCTTCATGGGATTAAGAACATGGGAGGCCCAGACCTCCACTTGTCCAGAGTATTTTAAAGCTCACCCCACAACACACACACACAAAATGTTGAATGTTGTCCAGGGGACACAGGGAAGCAGGGGACGTGTAAGGACTGTGGTCGAGTGATTACTGTGCACACTACTGACAGGCATTGGGACAGGATTCACAGTGTAATCGGATGGGGGCGAGTGGGGGATGAAGTAGGAGAGGATGGAGGGATGGGGGTTGGGTGTGGGGATCAAGCAGATGGAGAGAAGAGATCAAGAAAAGAGGATTACACCACAGCAACCCATCATTGGACGAAAAAAAAATTAAACTGCAGTCACTAGAAAGTACATCCACACCCTATATTCATCTGGAACACCACTGCTGTGGGAGGGAGGGAAAAAAAAACATTCAGTCCAGTGCAGCCCTCAGAGGAAGCCCATCTTCCTCCTGTGAGTGAGCGAGGATGCATAGAAATACAACACCCAAGTAAACCCTCCCAGAAAAGCACTTAATTAGCACTTTTTTTTTTTTTTTGCAAAATAATTAAGTAGACATCTCTTAAAGCCAAAAATTTACTGTGGCTTTTTAATTAGACTGAAAAATTAACTAATCGTTCAGGCAATCATAGATACTGTAAATATATGTGGTTGCTTTGCAATAAATTCAAAGAGCTGCATTATTCTCCACCTTGCAGGCTGGCTGTAAAAGCTAGCATGTATATGATACATCAGACTGCTTCAATTGAGCATTTTCAGCAGCTTATACTTTATAACCAATTAATGTGCCTTTATTTCCATTATAGACGAGTGGTCTATAATGGAAATAAAGGCACATTAATTGGTTTAGCTACAAAACCTATAATGACACACATCAGGATCCATTATTGTACACTAAAATGCTAAAACTGTACATTAAGTACAATCTGACTTAACTGTACTGTAGTATTACAGAAAATGGCGTTTCTCTGGGAGTGACTCGGTGGTTCAGAACCTTGGACAGTTCCTCCACCTGATTTAAATAAGTGATGAAAAGATCTGAACATATACTGTAGGTGCTTATAGTCAGAACAAACTTCCTTGTAACCCAATTCTCATTTTCAATTATTTCTGCTGCTATAAAACAGATTTTTCCAATGCTTGTGTTTGCATGTTCGACCTACATGACTGCCTTTTATGGCATGCCAGTGTGGAAGTGGCTCAGTCTCATCAGATAATTAGTGAGCACTCTGGAAAGCCTTCCCAGCTGTGATGCAGCGAAATGGAGGGAGAGCATTTAATCCATCTGTTGTAGGACGTTCCTGATGAAAACGACATAGCTTTCCATTTAGAAAGAGTGAATGAGCAAGAGTGAGAGAGAGAGAGAGAGAAAGAGAGAGGCTTTTTCCTCCATGTCAGGAACACTTCCAACACATGACATCAGATGCTTTATAGACACACTAAACTGCACTCATCTAACCACAAGGCATTAATTTTTGATGGCTTTCCCCATCTTTATTGCAAAGATGCAGAAGGGGAAATTATTCGAAAGAAAGTAAAAAAAAAAGGCACACAGATTACATTTTTGTTGACCATTTGAAGGACACGACTGCAGTTTGTCCATCTTAAAATTCACTAACCGCTGTACCAAGAGACAGATGCACAGCTAAGTTAAACTTACACACTAGAAAATATAGCTGCATTGCACCATTACACCTAATACAAAGCTGAACATATAAATGAAATATTTATGAAAAAACGTCAACAAGGAATAGTTGGAATAAAACATCAACTTGCACATGAAACCTGATCATGAATTTGAGTCACTGAAGGTAACTGTTATATCACGTTAGTAGCGACTGGGTTATAACAAAGCATACATCTAAATTAGGTTGGAAAAAAATGTTTTTCGGGGTCTTATTTTTAATAATGTAATGCATAAATTACATTTAATTATTATTATGATTATTATTATTATTATTATTATTATTATTATTATTAGTAGTAGTAGTAGTAGTAATAGTAGTAGTAGTAGTAGTAGTAGTATTAGTAGTACCGTGTTACGTAATAATATCACTTTTCTAAGTAACGAGTGAGGTGGCATGGTGGCGCAGTGGGTAGTGCTGTCACCGCTGTTTCTGGTTTGAGCCCCGGCTGGGTCAGTTGGCATTTCTGTGAGTTTCCATGTTTTCCCCATGTTTGCGTGGGTTTCCTCCGAGTGCCCTGATTACCCTCACAAGTCCACAGACATGCACTATAGTTGAATTGGGTAAGCTAAATTGTCTGTAGTGTGTGTGTAGGTTGGGGGTTGAGCATTGGGCTAACGACATGGTGCTGCAAAAATGTCAACAATATAAATAGCCCTGGGAGTAAATAAGAACAGTAAGTTATGAGCAAAGTAACGCTTCACTTTATAAGATTAAGTAATAATATTTTAGTTATTTTTTAAAAATGTAACTCAAGCCACTTTTTATAATTAATATGCTTTTTCAAAATATTTTGCTAAATAGTAGCCTTACATTTCTGTGATAGAAGTATTCTTATTATTTTGAACACATGGAAGAAAATGGGATAGTCTCAATAGACATTGATTTTACTGAACTAATAAGACAAAAATACAAATGTAGCAAACACATTGCCTTCAACTTTCAATAGTCTGTATATATGGCACGCATAGTCACTAAGTTCTCAGAATGTAACATTATTTTTTTTATTAATTTTTTTTAAGGTAAATGAAGGTGTAGGTTATACAGTGTGTCGTTAAATGCAGAGCTTCTCTATTAAAAAAAAAAAAAAACTAGTTCTGAAAGAGCTCAAGCCTCAGGTATGAAAAAGTAACTAAAAAGTAACTTATTTAAGCACATGA
Source organism: Danio tinwini (assembly GCA_903798205.1). Taxonomy (NCBI): domain Eukaryota; kingdom Metazoa; phylum Chordata; class Actinopteri; order Cypriniformes; family Danionidae; genus Danio; species Danio tinwini. Next base: position 931,986 of record CAIGQZ010032533.1, read on the forward strand.
GTATTTTAAATCAAATCAAAGAATCATTGTCAAAAATAAATATTGTCAATAGAAAAAGCAACATACATAATGTAATAATGAAGAAACAGTTGTAATATTTTTTCGCAATGTAGAAGATTAATTTGTGGATATTTTTTTTCTTCTACTATTAATTCAAATTACCAAGACCTGGGACTTTCTTATTATTTAACTCTTTAACTTGAGATAAGTAATTAAATAACATTAAATAACATTGATTTGTGATGATAAAATAATAGTAATAATAAAAAGAATTACTTGAATTTTTGCTTTTCTGGACACTCAAGTTCTTGACACATTTTTTTGGGCGAATCTTCTCATTGACCACCAGTGTGCAGCATCCACCTGGATGACGTAAAAGCAACCATATTGCACCAGACTGCACACCTCACGCCAGCTGACTGGTGGAGAGGAGAAAGAGTGATGAAGCTAATTATGATATGGGGATGGTTAGGAGGCCATGATGGACAGCGGTCAGTGGGCAAATTTGGCCAGGATGCTGGGGTTAAACCCCTACTCTACATCCTGGGATTTTTAATGACCACAGAGAGTCAGGACCTTGGTTTAATGTCTCAACCAAAAGACGGCACTCACTAAGCAGCATAAAGTCCCCGTCAACATCATCAAATTAAACTCAGAGAAACTGGCGCAAACAGACGAGTCTTAGCATGGGCATATTTATGATAGAGAAGATAAATAGCAAAATCTCAAATAAATCTCGATAGATGTAAAAAGAAAATTATAATAATAAAAAAGTATGTTTTTTCAGCTCTGGGAAGAAAAACAATTGGTTGTTTAAATTAATTTAAGTTAATAATCAGAGCTATTTAATATAAAATTCACCTTGTCAAAAATAGCATAAATGTTGCTGGTGACTAAAACTTTGCATGATACATTTGAATTACAAACTAAAAACCAAAATAAATCCAAAAAGAAAGAGTTTTACAGCTTTGTTCTTATTTTAGTATTATTTTTTAAAAGCTTCTTTGTTTTCTTTTTTTTTATTCACCAGGTTGTGGTCTCTGCTTTATGTTTCTGTGTGTTAGACGTTCTCATGTTTTGGATTCTTGTATTCTGACTTCAGCATATAAAGCTACATTTAGATCCAACAACATTCACTCTCTAAGGCTCCCATTGTGACTGTCAAATGAAAATATGTATAATAAAAAAAAAGCCCATCCGCTGTGCCTTGGTTCCGACCATCAGGTGTGACAACAACAGATAACACCCCTGTTTGTCTGTCAGAATCCATTGCTCCGACCTCAGATGCATAAACACACCTGTCACAACTCTGACATGGAAAATAAAACACAACAATGGATCTTCCCTCCCAACTAGTGGCGATGTTTGTGACAGAGCTCGCTGTGCTGTTCAAAGCCCTGCTGCTGAGTTCAGCTTGCAAACACATCTCCCGCACCTGCTACCTGACAACATCAGAATGTTGGGGCAAGGAGGGAGTTTCACGCAGAGACCACTACTAAGAGACATAATTTGAGTTCTGATGTCCATACGGTCAAAAATGTTTTACTCTAAGAATGTGTTAAATTAAACACAATTTATGATTTGCATTTTAAAAGTAGTATGATCTTATGGTACAGTACAGTATGGTATGGGTCGTACAGGTCACCATTATCAGGCTTGCGTTTTCACTGCCAAAAAGATACCAATGGTACCCTTTTTTGTGGGTGTGGTGTATAACAGAAAGTTTCAGCTGACGTAATTTGAAGAAATGTCAAAGTAAAGTTGTACTGGTCGTTCACGTATCATATGAGAAGCACTTCCCACAAAACAGATGCTTTATACATATAAATACTTGTGTATAATTGTTCATTACTAACCTTTTTATGAACATGATTTAATTATAACTGCAGATCAATGATAACACAAAATAGTCTACTGCAACGTCTGTAATTATATAAAATGAATAAATAAATAAATAAATGCAACAAATATGAACACATACAGACCCCTACAGTCTCTGATATGTTACAAATTACAGTAAAACTACACACAGCATACATTTAGTCCTTATTTGGGTTCAAAAACAACACAAAATATAGCCCAGTCAGTGCAATCCTCTCATCTGCATCTTTAATCTTCGCCAGCACATGTAACCTCTTGTTAGAAAGTAATTCTGTCATTCCCGAGTTCATAATAGTCCAAAAGGTGATGATAATAGTGCACGTGCACGTTATTATCATCAGCTCAAGAAGCTTGTTATTTTAAATATAGACGCACGGCGAGCTCTCTGAAAAAAGTAAAACTGCTTGCACTTTTAGACAGGCTCGTAAAACAACTACAGGACACAGCAGACTTTGTGCTTTTTGACTTTGTGGCTGTTCATTAAGACGACAACAAGGTTTGTTTGATCTTGGGTCGACCATGGCTTGTTATTATATGTATTATAACGGTGTAATGTCTCGGCTGTGTTTTTAAAAATGGTGGTTCCTTTGTTTTCATTCTCCTGCTTTTCCACGTATCTCTAAAACCAATCTCTAAACCAATAGTGTACAGCTGCGCGTCTAGCTCCGCCTTTTGGTACCCTTTTGTCGTGTTAGGTACCCTTTGCAAAGGGTACCCAAAAAGTGGTACGGCAGCCCTAATGCGGTCTTTGTTTTCTTAGCTTTCTCTGCTTTGTTTGTTAATGAATTATTTTAAATATTAACTTATTTCATAATATAATTTTAAGCCACTCATTAGGTTTGATTTGAAACCTCAGTATACATACTGGAGAGGTGTTAATTAAATGCATCATTTAATTACGGTTAGTTACTGTTAGTGCATACTTTTTTTTAGCTGTTATGCCTTCGGGAACCACAATGTGCTTCGAGATGTTGGTCATACAGAGTAAAAAGTGAGGAAACAAACAAACAAACAAAAGACGATCTTATTCTCATTGTTACTGAATGGACACATGATAAATACTTTAGTCATTGATAGTGTGTAAATGTATACAGTAATATGTTGATATTGGGAAAGGAACAGCACCATACCGCCCTGTAGCATTCGTTTTAAAGATGAAATGCAGCCATACAGACTTCAGGCTACGTAATTCGCAGTCTCCAGAAATGTGTATAGGACTATGTTTTCAGAATAAGCCTATGTTGAACATTTTCGTTGTGTTCCATGCTATTTGAATGGGTTGTCGTGCTATTTGCTGGCGTTTTTATAATTTGTTGCATCGTGAAAAAAATGAAGCACACCTTTTTTTAAATGTGTTTGCGTTGTGAGAATTTGCAACTTTTGTGCTGTCAAACAGATAAAGATCTTTTCTCATTTTGCTGCGGTTTTTTGTAATTGCATGTGTTTTCTTAAATTGCTGCATGTTAAGCTCTCTTGGACACCGTAGAAATATTTTAATTCAGAAATGTAATTCCCTTTGATACAATATGAGGATAGAATGGCAAAAGCTATATTAACTTTTTATTCAAACCTTGCATACCTCAACACAGCATACGTGTTCTGCAAATATCTCTAGGGTGGAGTATTATGATTAAACATCTTCAGATGATTCTGAACTCCACAGGCATCAGTAGGGAACTGAGATCAAAGTGTAAGGGTGTTTTCAGTTCCAAGAATGTGATCTTTACTCTCTGGCTGGGTTGGATCAGAAAAATCACAAGTCTGATATTCCACATGTCCGAAATTATTAGAATTTTAATTATTTATTAATTTTTTTATTATTATATTTGTTGGACAGAGTGAGTCATTAAAAAAATGTCTCTAAAAAAGAGACATGTTTTGTTTTTTTTGTTTTTTTATACAACTAAAATGGATATTTGGAACAAAATTTACATCTGCTTTTTACAGGGAACCAGGTCTTTTAGAAGCAAGGAATCAAACAATTCCACATGGTTTCCCTTTCTTTTGGGGAGATAAGGGATGAATCATGCAGAGTCGAGGAAACCAGCTGTAGTGAATCTTGGGAGGATGGAAAGGACAGACGAGGGTAAACACAATGATTAATCAAAGCCACAACTGGCTGAAGAGATAACCACGCTTTTCCACAAGGAGAGATTTGTTTCATTATTCTAACACATCTCATGCCTCCGTAATTATTTAAAGCGTTGCATTTCTTAAAGCACAGCTACCGACGGCCAACTGTAAATTCAGAGCAAGCCACTGGAGAGCCTTGTGAATATACAGAACACTCGCTGACCCATCACTTCATCACAAATGATAAGAAAGTGGAGAGAGTGATGAAGAGAAGGGGGAAAACAAAAGGACTGAAAATAGAGGAAAAATTTAGATAAAAAAATAGGGAACATAAATTCAAAAAAAGGATAAAGATGAATTTGTATTGATAGCATTTTTTTACAGTGCTATAATATTTAATTTCTCACTATATCTTTATGTCATTGTTTTCTCCATTTATATAGTTACCTCATGTTTGTTATTTGAACGCTGATGTATAAAGGGGCTACCATGATCTAAAAACAGTTAGCCAAATGGAGTATTGTATGTTCAGATTCAATTCAGTACTGATTATTTAGGCATACTTTGTACTGTTACTTGATTTGCATAATGTATCTAATGAATTGGGTGTGATAACATTACAGATTGTGTGTGTGCGTGTGTGTGTGCAAACAAATGACGCTATCAGCAGGCACAATTAAATCTTTGCATTTTTTTCCCTCAGAGTTTTAATGCTTAGGGAATGGGCTAGAGAGGGGGGGGGGGGGGGGGGGGGGGGGAGGGGGGATTGGAAGGAAATGAGAAACCCAGCGCTTTCTGGACAAGGCCAAAAAAGAAAAGAAGGATGATGGAGTCTAAATGAAATGCCACTCCGGGTAAGAAGGAAAAAGCATGGCGAGAAAGCAGGTCAGCTGAATTGCCAAGGATGTTCTTGAGTGACTTTGCCCTTAGGCGAAAGTCAGAGTGCTTTCTCTTCATCAATTTTTTTTTTCCTTTCTTTCTTTCTTTCTTTCTTTCTTTCTTTCTTTCTTTCTTTCTT
>CAIGQZ010032533.1:943155-964531 GCA_903798205.1 Danio tinwini
AAACATGCTAATAGAGTCATTTATCTGTGTGTCACCTCCAAAACGGTCCTTCCGGGATATATAATATTCTGCAGAAGGATTTCATCTGCTCAGATCTGTTTTGGGGGACTGGTTGTATTCATCTTCCATACTGGGTTCAGTATGTTCTATATGGCCTCATTCTGCCATTTAAATAACTTAAATTACTTTAGGTCATTGAACCTGAGGGCAAGGCCAGGTGTCTCAATTTTCAGTATAAGGAGAACATTGCCATAGAATTCAAGCAAATGTCAGTTCATTACAATGGTGTTTCTCAACCAGGGGTATGCAGACCCTTAGTGATATTATTTATTAAAAAATTTAACTCTAAATATAAAACATGTCTTGTTTTGTATTAAATAATTACTCAGATCATTAAATACATATGAGAATGATCAAATTATACAATTTAATAAACATTCATGCTACTATTGTGTTACATAAATTTGGATTATGATTAAAATGATTGCTTTGTCAAACGGAGAGATACAATTTCTTTATTTTGAGAGTTCTACTATTTTGTATCAAAATTGGTTCAGTTGTTTAGGGAAAGAAACAAATTTTTATTTTGATAAAAAATATTGCATTCAAAAATAGCATTTGGTGGTGAGGGGTCCATGAAAATAAACCCCTGATATGGCAGGAATCCAGTACTTAAAACTGTAACACGCAGTATTTATTCAGCACAAAAATAAACACACACATACTGTAGATGTCTGGTTTGCTATGCTTGTGGAGACTCTCTATAGGCATTCTGATTGTTGTCTTGTACAAACTGTATATATTCTCACAGGAAACTTTCAGAATTTTTTTTATATATTTTTTTAAATATCTTGGTCTATTTGATTTATATGCTTGTTTACCCATGGGTACCTCAATTTAGATAATACAGTCATTTCAAGCTTCTAGGGCCATTTATTTTTTATAAACCGGGTGGTTTTATGTTTCTCCTGCTGTGTAGTGTTAGTTTACATCAGTCGATCAGCGTGGCAGCAAAACAGGTTCAAAATAGTGTTATGCAAATAGAAAAACAGAAACACATGCACACTCGATGAATGACACTACACTCATTCATACAAAGGTGAATACTTCAAACCTACATTTTAAGCTATTAAAGGAGTTAGGTTTCTGTCTGATTTTTTTTCTACTTTCTGTGAGTCAGGTATGAAGTACACAACGACCTCATAAGCATTTCAAAGCCTGACATCAAATAATAATGTCAGATAGAAAATCACAGCGCGGCTCTTGGCAAACATACCCAACAGCAATTTAAACGTACAAACTAAAACGAAACCAGATCAAACAAATGAAAAAAAAAAATTATTTAATGAACACATACAAACTGCTAAAAACACCGTAGGCCACAAGAGAGAAGGCAGTACAGCACACACTAGCTTAGTTGTACTCTTGAACAGTTATGGATTGCAGTAGTTAAAGCCAGTGTTTGGAGTAACACAAAAGTAATGCAAAAACCGTACACTGTAATAAATTCCTAGAATTTCACAACATGTTGCTGTAATTTCATTCATTAATTTTCTTTTCGGCTTAGTCCCTTTATTAATCTAAGGGTCGCCACAGGGGAATGAACCCCCAACTTATCCAGCATATGTTTTACTCAGCGCATGCCCTTCCAACCACAACCCATAACTGGGAGGCATCCATACACATTCATTCACCCACATACACTACAGACAATTTAGCTTACACAATTCACCTATACTGCATGTCTTTGGAGCATGTCTTTGGAGCACCCGGAGGAAACCCACAAAAACACAGGGAGAACATGCAGTTACTGTAATTTTTCACAGTAAATTACATTAGTGTCACTTTACAGGATTTAACTGTTTAATTTTACGTATTCAATAACCTCATGTAGAACTGAATCTGTCTCATTTTGAAGTCTATTGTCCACCGGAGGTCGCATTTCAGTCGCATTTTGGTCAGATATGCATGCTTTTAGAGTCTTTCTGAATGAATGAATGAAATACGCAGTTTTCCACCAAGGCAACCCTGGGTGCTGAAATTTAATTGGCTAAACTGGCATTGGGCGGGTTAAAAGAACATAAACATAGACAGTGTTCCGGCACGGAAAATACATTTTCAAAGCAGAATATCTGACTTCAACATTGTTTTTCAGATAAACAACTATGTTCACTTGTGATGTTTCTTAAATATCTGCAAACATATTATGGTATTTTTATGCTTTAAAAAAGTCAAAAACGTACATACAGCACCTTTAAGTGGATTGGATATAAAACAATTACACTTACCCCCTAAAAGACTCAAGAATTGTGTTGTGTCAGCTCATTTTAAATAAGTTGTTTGAACAAACATCAAACACCATTTTAGTGTAACTAAGTAGCTTAAAAAATATTTTTAACCTTAATATTACAGTAAAAAATACAGTACCTTGAAGACATGTGCAGAGTGTTAAAAATGGCCTGAAATTGTGATAATTTACGAAAAAGATATATTTTTTTGACAGTTTTGATCAATTATAACACATCGTACACCACTGCACCTCAGTAGAATGCATGGAATTTAATGTCAGCTATTTGCTCTGTGCACCATGCTTGGCTAAGAATAATTCAGATGGAAATGATTCCTTAGCAGTCGCTTAGTCATGGCCCCTTTTTGATAACCTTTAACAGCAGTTGCCAGAGGAGCGATGTCCTTGAGCTCCTTCTAACTCTGACATAGCACTCATTGCCTCCTTCTCCCGTAGCCACAAAACATGTTCCCTGACATTTCCTCAGATTCACTGTTTCCTCTCCACACTGGACCATGTTTATTGCCAGTACATAAAATCCAACAAAAGTGACTGAAGGAGCTGTTCTCACAACCTTGTGCTTTTATCAAAAAATAAAATAAAAATTTAACACTAATTTAAAATACACTACCTGACAAAAGTCTTGTTGCCTATCCAAGTTTTAGGAATAACAAATAATAACTCAGCTTCTAGTTGATCATTTGGTATTAGTAGTGGCTAATATTAAAGGCAAAGGCCTCTAGATTACGCTTATTTTACCTAAACAAAATCTGATCATGTTTTGATTTTGAATCATTTAATTAGGACAGTAAGGTCTGACTTTGCTTAGACAAAAGTCTTGTCACTTAACAGAAAAAATGTACAGTTTATAATATGAAGTCATGGTGCAGTGGAAAAAGTATTAATATTGTGTATGACTCCCATGAGCTTGGAGGACTGCATGCATACATCTCTGCAATGACACAAATAAATGATTAATTAATTAATCTGGAATGGCAAAGAAAGCGTTCTTGCAGGACTCCCAGAGTTCATCAAGATTCCATGGATTGATCTTCAATGCTTCCTCCTTCATCTTACCCCAGGCATGCTCAATTATGTTCATGTCTGGTGACTGGACTGGCCAATCCTGGAGCACCTTGACCTTCTTTGCTTTCAGGAACTTTCATGTGGAGGCTAAAGTATGAGAAGGAGTGCTATCCTGCTAAAGAATTTACCCTCTCCTGTGGTTTGTAATGTAATGGGAAGCACAAATGTCTTGATACCTCAGGCTGTTGATGTTGCCATCCACTCTGCTGATCGCACGCACGTCCCCAAACCCCAAACCATGATTTTTTGTTTACCAAACCTGACTGATGTCTGTGAGAATCTTGGGTCCATGCGGGTTCCAATAGGTATTCTGCAGTATTTGTGATGATTAGGATGCAGTTCAACAGATGATTCATTAGAAAAAACTTCTGCTACTTTTCCAAATGATCAACTAGAAGTCAAGTTATTATTTGTTGCTCTTACAACTGGGATCAACAACAAGACTTTTGTCAGGTAATGTACTGTAAAATACACATATATACACATGCATAGCAATGTGGTATGGCTGTATAAACAGCCATTGCATTGCTACTCATGTGATATTGTGTTTATTAGGGGTAAAACAATACAGACTTATCATGGTCCGGTTCAGTTTTGGAATAGTTTGGAATATAACATGTTCAGTAATAAAAGTATACCATCAAATTAAAATAAAGAAAATAACACTACAGGCAAAATTAACACAATATAGCAAAGATACTACTAAAATAAATAGCACTTTTAAGGTTTTTCAGGTATCTAACAATAGTTTTCAGTTGCATAAACTGAAAAACATAATCAAATATAACACTGCATATTATGTATAAAGATTAAATAAAGATGAAATTAATAATTAAATAAAAATGAACCATTACTGAACTATATAGGCATTCAGTCAAGAGCAGTGTAAATGATTTCATTATCTTTTGTTGTTTGATTACAGTTTTTCTTATTTGCTAAGACACGCTCAGTGAAACTAGGATTCACTTGATCTTCATCATCACTATCCCATCAGAGCAGAGGACATGTCTTGCAAATGTGTAAACTCATTCACATTGGATTGACACATTTTCATCAACATTTTTCAAAACAGTTAACACGGATGTCATTCAAGCAGTCCAAAATCCATTGGTTTAGTTATGGTAACCAAACAGAAACCATCTATTCCTAACCATTAGAAACTACCAACATCAGTATGAAATCACTGAACCACTGGTTTGACACACCTTCACACAAATCTCCAATCAGCAATCAGTCCGCAAACCTTATAAAAACAGTGGAAGGCCTGTGTTGTTCTGTGCCAGCATGGATAGAGGAGGTCAATAGTGGCTATGTCTTATACTCACAATAGATTTGACTGTATTTTGGTTTACATGTGTTTTCTCTAATATTTACAGTATTTTACAGTACTTTTGTCTGTTTTGTTTTTTACAGTAACAGTATTTCAGTTTTCAGCCACAGTTTGAAAAAAATGTCATGAATTCAATATAAATTTTCTGTAATCAAAACATGTCTTATTCTGGATCCAATTATTTGTAAAAAGGCCAATTTGACAGCCCAAATAGAAAGACAACAAATCATCACCTTGGAATTATAAGGTTCTATCTGCATTCTGAATGATTTTGAGATATTGAGCTTCAAAGATTTTGCATTCCATAGCAAACAGTACGTGTGTGACATTTGTGTTTTTACTGTAAATAAAAAGTCTTAAATTGCAAACAACTTATAAAAAAAAACATCCCATAATGTAAATAAGTTTTCATTTAAAAATATGTCAAAAACTCAATTTTGACAAAAAATGTCAGATTGAACCTTATAATTCTCAGGTGACGAAATGGCATTGGCAATAGGCTACAATGGCAAGCAATGGTGCAGTGATTCACACCAAATTCTGTATTTTGTGTTTTGTTGTCCATTGTGTAGTGATTAATTAAAAGAGCTCATATACTTGTTTGCAAGTTGTGTTGTTTGAAAGTAAAATTAGCTTTAGTTGCATATTTTAAATGTTTTGACACAGTATGTGCATTTGGCAAGCAAAATATGCCATTTTGACCGTGAGCGCTGGTGTTTAGGCCTGTGTGTTAACTGTTTTGAAAATGTGGAGTTTCAGTTGACGGCTGCATCAAAGCAATCGAGAAAAACTGTAATACTTGACTTTAGGACAATACACAGATGAAAAAGTTACAGACAATTAGTTTTCTAATTATTTACATTCTAAGACATAACCGATTGAATACTTGTCAAGTCAGACATGTGAACATATTGGTCAAAACTGATTTTTACCACTGAGAAGCTAAATGTCATAGTCTTGTTGTCTCATAGTCTGGTCCCATAGCCAAGCTGCTTTTTACTCATCATTGCTGAGGGAGGATGTGACAGAAACTGCAAAATGCGAGAGGAGTTTGTAAAATGACTGAAACTATACGTTGTCAAGTGTTAAAATGCAATAATGTCGATTATAATTGAGTTCATGAAAATAAATGTGATTTTTGAGTACTTTAATAATAAGCAACAGAGGTTAACAATATTTGCCAATATGACAACGTGATGTATACAGTATTTATTAATTTTCCTTTGGCTAAGTCTTTGTTTCAGAGAACGCCACAGCGGAATAAAACATTTCAAAATAAAACTCTTCCAGCGTATGCTTTATGAAGCAGATGCACTTCCAGTCGCAACACAGTACTAGGAAACACCCATACACTCATTCACATACACACACACACACTGTGGCCAATTTAGTTTATTCAGTTCACCTATGCCGCATTTGGACTAAAATCAGAGCACCCAGAGGAAGCCTACGCCAGAACATCCACACCGAAATGCCAACTGGCCCAGCTAGGACTTGAACCAGCGACCTTCTTGCTGTGAAGCGAAAGTGCTAACCACTGAGTCACTGTGCCACCCTATATACTGTACAGCATATTTACAATTTCAATGGCTTTTATGCTAAAATAAAACTTTCTGCCGATTAGCAAAACCTTACACTCAAGGAGCAAAACACAGGCCTAGATTTGCTTAACTGCAAGCACATTGTCAGCTTCACATTTCTTGCAAAACATTACAGACAGTAATTTGCAAAACACTAAACACACCTGCATGCTTTTAAGATAAATGTGCAATTTTGAGATGAGTGTAACATTTTAACTCCAGTACTTCATTTTGCAAGAGATGTGTGTAAAAAAACTGTCAGGGGTTATTTCCACTAATGTATCATGAAAAATGTATTCATACAAATTGAGTTCTGTGGCACTGGTTGTTAAAAATGTGTTAGCATGCTGTAATGTAACATGATACAGTGGATAAACATGATATTGGATTTGTAAAGTGCTAGGGTTTGCTGATGAACATAACTCTAGCAAGGGTAGAAGGTCTATTATGATGCTGATGCCTCCTGACTTATGGCCATAATAAGGTGTACTGATAATTACATATGAATGTTAGAACACTAGGAAATCAGAGGCATCCAAGCACACACATAAACATAGACAAAGTAATGCACAATGTAATAAATGTACATTTAGCTGTGTAAATGCTCCTTGATGCTAGTTTGAGGCTCTGCTGAAATGTCACTTCCTAGTCATGGCCCCAGGGCCGCTATGCTGGAATTGCTAAGGAAGAAACATCATGCCTGAGCAGAATATTGATTAGCTGTAAAAGTAGATGTTTTCACACACACGCACACACACATACCGTTTTTTTCTGACCTAACAATATTTTCTATCCACTAAACCTAAACCAACCTGAATGCTCACTCTAATGTTTTGTATTTTTAGACATATGTATATGTATATGTATACATATGTATATGTATATATATAAAATGCCATGTCAATGTTTTGACTGTGCATTTGGGGTCCCCACAGCTGTTGTCAAAACTTGACCCACAGTCACAGTACATACAGTACAGTAGCACATTTCATACACAGTGGCAATTCAAAGTGATTTACATAAACAAGAATAAAAAAGACAAGTATAAAAAAACTGATGAAAACAGATTAGAATGTGTTAAAACAGATTATAAAAAAAAGAATGAAAAAAAAAAATAAAAGACACAATAGTGCAATCTGTCAGACGTAGCACAGTGCTCATTCAGTAAAGGCTCAGTTAAACAGATACAGTTAACCCTAAACCAAACCCTAACCCTAGGCCATTTAGTGATTTATAGACAAGTGGTAATACTTTAAAATTATTCTGAATGTAACTGGGAGCCAGTGTAACAACCTGAGGACAGGTGTAATGTGCTCTGATTTCCTGGTTCTGGTCAGAATCCTGGCTGCAGCTTTCTGGATGAGCTGCAACTGTCTGACTGTCTTTTTGGGAAGGACAGTGAGGAGTCCACTACAGTAATCCACCATGCTGGTGATAAAAGCATGAACAAGTTTCTCTTCACTGTAAACAAAGCATCTAATTCTTGCAATATTTTTGAGATAATAGTATGCTGATTTACTAACTGCATTGACATGACTATTGATCTTCAGATCTGACTCCAGAGTCACACCAAGATTCTTGACCTTATTTTTTGTTGTTTGACCCTTAGAGCCAAGGTACGCATTCACCTTGAGAACCTCATCTCTGTTCCCAAACACAATGACTTTAGTTTTCTCTTTGTTGAACTGAAGAAAGCTTTAGCACATCCAACTGTTAGTTTCATCAATGCATTGGCAGAGGGTGCCAACGGGGCTGTAGTCATTAGGCAATAAGGCTATGTAGATCTGAGTGTCATCAGCATAGCTGTGGTTCTAGATTTGGTTCTTCCTCATTATTTGGCTCAGAGGGAGCATATAAAAGTTGAACAGGTGAGGAGCCTCATGGGTGTCCACCTCGACCTATGATCACCTAGTAACACCTAGTGACATAGTAACCTTTCTCTTCAAGGTAAGATCTGAACCATTTGAGGATCGTCCCAGACAGCCCAACCCAGTTTTCCAGCCTATCCAGAAGTATGCTGTGATCGATAGTGTCAAATGCAGCACTTAGATAAAGCAATACCAGCACTGTTAGTACAAAGACTATAGAACAAACAAGACATGTCACTCATATAGTTTTTAATGTGAAAAAGTGTACCGGTCAATATGACAAAGGAAGCCCAGCCTACTAGTACATGGGCCAATCATTGATTGCGATAGACATTTCTCCAGGGATAAGCTTGGACCAGACATGTGTTTTTAGGACAGTTTGAGGGTCAACAAATGAACTGGAATCTCAGTGAATACTTGCTTCACAGACATAAGAAATATATCCAAATAAAGCTTGAAATCTGTACTTTTGAATAAACCAATGCACTTAAAAACAAAAGTTTTTTGGTTTTGTAATCTGTACAAAACAATACAAGGTACAGTCCATGCTGTAAAACACACATCACATGACAGCAACTACACGAACACCAACAAACTTGTAAACAAAGAGTTGCTGTCATTTCTGGAGGAGATTCACCATCAAGAGCAAGTTGTGGATTATTTCAGAAGAACAGCATGATCAGACAAAGCATTATCCAGAGGATAACAATGTGTAGAATGACCATAAATGAGGTTGGTGTCGTGATCTTGTTACTTTAGAGTGCATATGCGTATTAGCTTGAGCAACCTGAAAATATGCAGATTTTGTTTGATTCAGACTTTTAGAAACAAAACTTGAGACAATTGTTGTTTAATTTTATTGTTGATTCCAAATATGTAATGTAACTGTAAGCTTGACAAACAGTTTTGCAGAATTTGATGTTTCCCCATTCAGACAAAATGCCCGAGCATATTGTCCGAGAGGTATGTAATGCAGTGGTGCAGTATGTAGTGCTGTTGCCTCACAGCAAGAAGGTCGCTGGTTCGAGCCTTGGCTGGGACAAGTTGGTGTTGTTGTGAGGAGTTTGCATGTTCTCTTTGCATTCGCATGGGTTTCCTCTGGGTCCAAAGACATGCGGTACAGGTGAATTGGGTAGGCTAAATTGTCCATAGTGTATGAGTGTTAATGAGTGTGTGTGGATGTTTCCTAGTGATGGGTTGCGGCTGGAGAGGCATCCGCTGCATAAAAACGTGCTGGATAAAGCCGCGGTCACAATTGGCTTTTCTCCCTATAGACTTCCATTCATATGCACGCGAATGCGCCAGACCAGAAACGCAGGGTCATGCGTCGGTGAACTCTGACCTGCGAAATTGCATCACTTGACTGTGTGAGATCAATCCAGGATCAAAACATGACCTCTCTGAACAGAAATGTAAAACATGGAGCAATTTTCACTTTTTTTAATGTCTAATCATCTTGTTTAATCCCGCCCCTTTTCGCAACACCGTATGACAGAATTTCACAAGCTCAAACTCTAGTGTGACTTTGGCTCAAGTTGGCAGTTTATTCTGCCGTGGTGACCCCAGATTAATAAAGGGACTAAGCCGAAAAGAAAATGAATATTGTCCGAGAGGTGTTTCAAAGATGGCCACTGAGTAAAATGACTTGCCTTAAAGCAACTTTGCCCACACATGCACATGGCTATGATGAAAATAGCACATTTCTAAAGAAAACAGTACAGACCACTCTTAAAAAGCCATATTAAGCATTCATGCCTATGGTATATTCCATCTGAAGGTCTCACACAACAGAGCTTCAGACGGTTGAGGCAATCATAATAAATATATGTTGTAGGCTACAGTAGTACAAGTTAAAAAAAAAAATTTGCGTAGGCATTATTCATGCCATTTGGAATGCAATTTCCCAGGATTCATTACACTCTGCTGGTGAGCCAGTTTGACCACTTGACATTTAAGCAACTGCTTCCATCCTCAAAAAAACATTACAACATGCATTTGCTTATTTTTTTATTTCCTTTTACTTTTGCATAAAAAAAACTACTCTGCAATGACCTTCAGTACAAGAGGACAAAGAAACCTTCCCTCTAGCTTACTGCGAATAAAACTAGACTTTATTGTGCAGAATAAGACAGGAAGATTAACTCAGCACATTTCCACACCATTGCCGCTCTCATTCAAAAACTAATTATGAAGCTTTGCATTTTTGTCAGGACTCCTGCAAGGAGGAACAGCCTGGTGTGTTACAGAGACAGGCTCCAATGACACACCGCTATGATCAGGTTTATTTGATCCTCTTAGGAGTACAGGACAATCACACAGGCATAAAATGTTCAAACATACACAAACAACAAGGAGAGCAAAAAAAAGGAAAAAAACTGAAACAATCACTTTGTGACCTAGTACTGCATTCTAAATGAAGTGTTTTGCTGGCAAAGCAAAAATAATCAAATGAGCTGTGCACACTATATATAAAATGCTTTGTACTTCATACTATCTAAATACCTGCTAAAAAGCAATGTTAAAAGCAATATTGCTATGCAACATGCTGAAGTATTGTGCAGTACAATATTCTAGTTTAATAGTGTTTGAAGGAGCTGCAAGACTTTTTTCACTTCTTATACTGTACTTCCGTTCTTGAAAGCAAAGAAGGTCAACCTGCTCCAGGATTGGCCAGCCCAGGCACCAGACATAAACATTATTGAGCATGTCTGAGGTAAGATGAAGGAGGAGTCAATGAAGATGATTCCAAAGAATCTTGATGATCTTGATCCAAGCTCATGGGAGTCATACACAATATTAATTATTTTTTCACTGCACTATGACTTTATATTCTATACTGTACACTGTTCTGTTAAGTGACAAGACTTTTGTCTAAGCAAAGTTAGACCTTACTGGCCTAATTAAATAATTAAAAATCAAGGCACAATCATGTTTTATTTTGGTAAAATAAGTGTAATCTAGAGGCCTTTGCCTTTCACATTAGCCATTTCTGATACCAAATGATCAACTAAAAGTCAAGTTACTATTTGTTACTCCTAAAATTAGATAGGTGACAATAATTTTGTCAGGTTGTGTTTGCATTTCCTTGAAATCCCCCTGACCTTATGTTAGATTACCATTTACGAACACATACAGTAACTAATTTTACATACCACTTTTCACATAGAAAGGAAGCATATGTCATATTCAAACATTTCCCAAAAGACATTATAATTTGAACGGCATCTACGCTTATGTTAGTCTGTTTTTCGTCATCCCGAGGTCTCCATAAACCTGGACCAGGCTGTATCCTGAGTGGATGCTGTGGTGGTCATGGAGGAGTGGAGAGCATGAGACTGATTCCTGAAAGACCCCAGTGACAGAAGATCCTCCGCATTGATCCCGTAGGCTAGCCTGAACAACTGCTGGTGACAAACTTTCAACTGCCGCTTCTCTACGATGGACGTCCAGCATTCTTCAGACTGCAGCTCTGCACAAGAAGTTTGGCTAGAGGAGAAATGGCCGTGCCCAACTGAGCCAGGTTTCTCTCGAGGTTTTATTTTGCTAATCTATCATTGCATAACACCTGAAAAGTCTATGATACCTTTAATTTGTCAGTCATATTTCTTATTATGATATCTATGTTTTAGATGTTTAAAATCTAGGACTAAAAGTTCCAGGAATGGTGACGACTAGCATCTGAGTGAATCCCATCTTTTACAATGACATCCATATTGAATGCAGAAAACATATTAGAACCCTTATGGACCCCAAATTCTCGCAGAACTCAGTCAAGTTTGGTGAAAGAAAAATAATGGTTTGGCGTTATAAGGGCATGCAAGAAATCTGCTGAGTGGATGGCAGCATGGGATTCATTCATATTGAACTGAAGTAAAACATCATGAACTAACAAAAACAAAACCAGCATTCCCCTGGACTGACCTGATGTATTAAACTTTTTTTACAATAATGAAACTTTATAACATTCGTTCGTTCGCTCGCTCGTTCGTTAGTTAGTTCATTCGTTTGTTCATTTGTTCATTCATTCTGTCGCTTAGCCTGACCTGATATGCACCACACTGGGCCAATGTCAATTTCAAAACAACAAACTAACAGATGAATAAGACAGCGGGATAAGCATCCAACTTTCTGTCCATTATCTCCATACAAAATTATGTCCATGATACAAACTAATTCTGTTCCTCATAAATAAACATGTGTCCTTTGTCCAGAGTTGTTCATGTGTGTTAAAGGTTGTGGCAGAGAGGGGGATGTAACACTGTAGAGCAGCACAGGTGGTGATTGAGGTCCAAAGAGAGTTCTACTGTGTCCTGATCAGCATTTGATTATCTTCACACACCGTGGGCCAGTGCCTTCATTAGAATCTCATCTGCATAATATCTGAGCCAGTGCAAGTGCATTTGCATCCTCAATCCTCGGTTTTTAAACCTTTCCTTTACAGGTGTTACATCCAGAGATGTCTTGTTTTTTGTTTGTTTTGTTTTGTTTTACTGTGTTTGTGTTCTTGTATTTTTCTTGTTCTCTTTGGCTTCTCCTACATGTTTAATCTGACAGGTAGCTAAAATCATTCACATCAGTAACTGCTTGCCAATCAAGAGACTGGCAGCATAAAAGCAGAAAAGACTGTGGCCATTTCTCAATTCAGCAATCTTGCATCCTCATGTAATGTCACCATCAACAGCAAAAATAGAGAACATATGAAAGTTCATCTTTATTTATTTATTTATTTATCTATCTTTTCATCTTTATTTATTTCTATAGCACTTTTACAACGTAGATTGTCAAAGCAGCTTAACATAGAAGTTTTAGTAAATTGCAATTGAAAATTGAGTTAAAATTCAATTGAGTTCAGTTCATTCATTCATTCATTTTCTTTTCAGCTTAGTCCCTTTATTAATCCAGGTTCGCCACAGTGGAATGAACCCCCAACTTATCTAGCACATGTTTTTTTACGCAGCGAATGCCCTTCCAGCTGCAACCCATCTCTGGGAAACATCCATACACACTCATACACTACGGACAATACTACCCAATTCACCTGTTCTGCATGTGACTGGACTGTGGGGGAAACCGGAGCACCCAGAGGAAACCCACACGAACACAGGGAGAACATGCAAACTTCACACAGAAACGCCAACTGACCCAGCCGAGGCTGGAACCAGTGACCTTCTTGCTGTGAGGCAACAGCACTACCTACTGCGCCACTGCGTCACCCTTAGTTCAGTTCAGTGTGGTTTACGTCCATCAATGCGCAGCTCCACAAGTCCCAAATCAAGCAAGCCTGTGGCGACAGGGGTGAGGAACAAACTTCACCAATTGACGAAAGTGAGGGAAAAAAACCTTGTGAGAAACCAAGCTCAGTTGGGCATGACCATTTCTCCTCTGGCCAAACTTCCTGTGCAGAGCTGCAGTCTAAGTGCCGAAGTCTGGAAAACGATGGATGTCCACCGTGGAGATTGGCATGTTTGTAAGTAGGTCACCGGCGGGTGTATAGGCTGGCCCTTCGGGATCAATGAAGAGACTAGTTCCCAGTATGTTCTTGATATTGAGGATGCTTTGTTGCAGACTTGAGCGCAAAACTCGCTTGAGAAGTCCCAGAAGTCATTGCGGCTGAATAAAGGTGGGAAAAGCAGCATTTTATATAGATTAACTATTTAAATTTAGTCATATAACCTATTTATCCCAGGAGTGACCATCTTGACCATCTTGAAAAAACTCAGCATTTTATTTCTCAAAGGACGAATTCTCTGTTTTCTCAGTCTCTCAAGTTTGTTCTTCCAAGGTGACCTGACACGAGAACGAGAATGCAAGTCTGTTCTCTGCATTCTTGGAATTGAGAAACAGCCTTTGCCAGTGTTTGAGAAACCTTCCCCTGTGTTTTCTCCAAAGCACTTGGTTTTGTCTTGCCAAACTATTTCTTAATTGAATTCAACTTGCTGTTGATCTTTAGTGAACTTAGTTCTGATGTTTTGGTATCCTGATTGTTTGTTTTTATTTTTGTGTGCATCTTATTGAACATTTAAAGGCTGAAGATTGCTTAGATTTTTTAAAAATAAGTTAGACATCAACCAGCATTTCCTTGATTATTTGGAAGTTATAGGAAGGTGGCTGCCTTTATTCATTCATTTATTTTCTTTTTGACTTAGTCCCTTTATTAGTCAGGGGTTGTCACAGTAGAATGAACCGGCAACTTATCCAGCATACATTTTTTAAGCAGCGGATGCCCTTACAGCTGCAACCCAACATCGAGAAACACCCACACAACCATACATTCACATTCAAACACTATGGCCAGTTTAGTTTATTCAATTCACCTATACCACATGTCATTAGACTGTGGGGGAAATCAGAGCACCCGGAGGAAACTCACACGAACACGGGAAAAACATGCAAACTCCACACAGAAATTCCAACTGACCCAGCCGGGGCTCAAGTCAGCGACCTTTGTGCTGTGAAGCCACCGTACTGCCCATTTGCCTTTATTTGTTTGTTAAATGTTTTGGAATAGAAAGGGCGTTAGAGTATAAACTGTAAGAATTTTATTTTTTTTTACCTTGTATTTGGTACTTTATTTAAAGGGTAATTTTTGTTTTATTTTGGCTTTGCATCTCCTGAAGCTATTGCTTCAATTATCATTTATTTTGTCTTTGTTTTTGTCTGTATCATGAATTTGTGAAGGTAAATAGATTTTTGGTTATAATTTGAGTTTGGTTGTGATGTTGGCAGGGCTCAGGCTAATGCACTTTAAGGTGCTTTCACACTTGGTTCAATTGCCTGGACCGAACCCAAGTTCGATTGTCCCCCCTTGCCACCTTCTCGGCTGGTTTGTGTTCACATTGTCTTTTTTCCCTCTGAACCCTGGTACGCTTGCGTCATCAAGCTGCTGTTTTATGTACAGCTGTTGCTAGGTGATGGCCACAAAAGCAAAGAGCCAAAACATAGACGTCCGCATATCACATGTTACCAAAACCAAAATACAGAGAGCCACTTGCGTCTATCAGTTGCAAAAACATCACACAATGTCTGCAGAAGTCATTATAGGTGGAGACAAGCAGACATTATCACTGTTTGCACTTAATCAGTCCCGCTTGTCACCAAGGTAGGTGATACACAGACATATACAGACAAATTAACGTTATGAAAACTTAAGTTTGTTGTACATTTGGTGGTTCACTTCCATTAGTTGGTACGATTGCATTCATGTCAGAAGTGAACCGTACCAGAGTTCGCACAAACTGTACCCCAGACCAGATGTTTTTACAAGTTTTCTAAAGACTTTCAATGTCAAAGTCATACCACTGGTTGTGCTAATGTTGAAGAGGCAGCTGAGATTCTCAAAGCTAAGTTTTTATATTGCAGTAAGCCCACTGTTTTCATTCAATATTAGCTGGACATTATAAATGTAATTCACATAATTGTCCAATTTTCTGGGGCAGACCTAAGCTGTTATGGAGAGATTGTCAACATCCCTCCAGGGCTGGGCTGCTCTTCTCTTTAG
Source organism: Danio tinwini (assembly GCA_903798205.1). NCBI lineage: Eukaryota > Metazoa > Chordata > Actinopteri > Cypriniformes > Danionidae > Danio > Danio tinwini. The sequence continues at coordinate 958,805 of CAIGQZ010032533.1, forward strand.
TAATTTGGCATATAGTCTTATTGTTGGCACTTGACTAACGGGGGCCAAGTTCAGGAAGCAGACAGACTGGTAAGTCAACCATCTGCTAGCTGGCACACAACACATAATCCAGATAATATGCGGCACGTAGAATTACAAAATGTGAACAAATATTCTAACTTCAACAGAAGCTAAAACCAGATGACTACCTGCTGATGAATGAGTCTACACCCGAAGGATACTGTTATAAATATGTGTCATCCTAGAGGCAAAGGAGGTGGTGTTGCTACAATAAATGCTGATGTTTTCAGTTTCACTCAGCAGTCTGGATTCCGTTCTTTTGAAGTTAAAGTGTTCTATATAATGCTACACTGCAATCGATAACTCTCAGTAGAATTTATATTGTCAATAATGTATCCTTTTTCCGCACATTACTACGTCATTTCAGTAGTGGTTGGGTTTTGGGGAAAAAATCTATTGAGTCTTATGTATTGTTCTAATTCACTACTTTGAAACTAAATCTTGATTGTTGGTGGTTTTCCCTGTTTGGAAGAGGCAAAATGTACATTTTACTGTCACTTTAATCAGTTGACATCATTAACCCTTTAGATAGGCATGTGCAAAAATGTTTCTGGTTTTTATATGGAGTTCTATACTGTAGAGTAAAACAGCAAATTATAGTGCGTGTGCATAAATGTACTTACTATGTTTACTATGATCTGAAAGCTGAACTGCTTATTTTGATTTTGTCAGACATATGAAGCATCAAACAAACAAATGTCTCTCTCTTTCTCTCTTCCTCTCTCTCTCTTTCTCACACACACAAATCTGCTACACTACAAGCACAATTCTTGCTTTACACTCAAATTGGAGATTTAAAATACACTTCTTTCAAAACGCTACACACAATTCTCTGCATTTGGCACAATTTTATGCAGCAAACCTTTTGTTTTCACAAGGAACACACTGTCATTCACAATTGTAAAGTCAGTTGTCTTGCTTTGCATACTAACTCATCACCTAGGTAAACACCAGTCACACATAATTACAATTTAGAAATCAGAGTTCATCTCATATTCTCCATTTCTCAATCCTATTGAGGTTTTTTTTTTTCTGCCTGGCGATGGAAAGTGTGACCGAAATCCACACCTTTTTTTTCTTCTTTTTTTTTTTTAACTGTAACTATTCTGTAAATACTTCTGTTGATGGTATATGTAGACCACGTTATGTGCAACTTTGTGTTGGCTGGGATGAACACTGTGTACACTAAAACAGTAAAATATATTTGGCACTGTGTATTTGTGTGTTTTGAATAAAAGCAATATTCTGAAATATTTAACAGTGCACTTCTGTAGGCCTGTGTACTGTCTGTATGTAGTAAGTGTAACACTGAACAAAAAAGGCTTACAGTAAGTCATTATAAATGGAGAAGAAGTGGTCATAGTGTTTTACTTTAAGCACATCAGTGAACAACTGGTTCTTATAAATGTCTATTCATGTGATGGTTTGTGTGTGTCATTTGAAAACAAAACACCATTTTGTGAAGCAATTGCATTGTTTTGAATGTAAAGTTTGATTTTGCAGGAAAATTGAAGGGTTATGCCCAATGTGTGTGTGTGTGTTTTGTGATTTGTGTGTAGAGTTCTGACAATATGAGACATGCTTTCAGAAAATGTGTGTAAACAATTGGGAAAAACTGTAATACCACCAGTTTAAAAAGTAATTTGTTCTCTAATTAGTTTTTATGAAGAGTAATTTGTACTTTTCCTTAAGTACTTTTTAGCACCAGTACTTTTACTTGTAATTGAGTATAATTTCAGCAATGTAACAGTACTTGTAATTGAGTACAAATTTTTTGTACTCTTTCCACCACTGTTGTACTATAAGTTAGACATTGTCTTTTTGCCTAGCTGGATCTGGCCAGTGAATTTCATCAACATTGCAATGTTGATATTAGCAAGACACCTTGGAAAGAAACGTCTTGAATGACAAATCTATCATTGTATTGCTGCTACCTCCATCTGGTCACAGGCCTCCTCTGTGGCTTGGATGAGGGGTACCTCAGCCTGGAGACAGAGATTGTATACCTTCCACCGTCATGCCGAGAAAAACTCTTCTATAGGATTGAGGAATGGAGAGTATGGTGGAAGATATAGGACTGTGAAATGTAAATCTTGCTGAAACCAGTTCTGAACCAGAGCAGAGCGGTGGAAAGACACATTGTCCCAAACAACAATGTATTGCATTTGATCGATTTGATTTGCTGCTGTTATGTTGTGCAATTGGTCCAAAAATGTAAGTATGAGTGCTGTGTTGTAAGGGCCCATATGGGCATGGCGGTGTAAAGCCCCATTCTGTGTAATGGCTACACAGAGTGTCATATTTGCCCCACCTTGCCCTGGGATATTGACTATAGCCCTGTGGCCATGACGTTTCTTCCCCTCCTTAGTGTTACCATCAGGTTGAACTCAGCCTCATCTACGTAAATGAACTCATGCTGGATCTCCTCTCCATCCATTCATAAAACTGCCTGAAGAACAGTTTCAGGCAAAATTGTGTAGTTCAGTCTATATCTAGTATTACATATTACAGTACAGTAAAAAATATGAGACAGTATGCAAGATCACACTGCTAAAGTGAATACATGCCTTTGCATAATCATGCCTCAGTCATTTCACCCTTTCGGAATTGCGCTCGAAAAGCACTCGATAAATTTGCTTTCAATTGAATATGTTTTTTTTTTTTTTTTTTTTTTTTTGCGTGCCAGTGTTGATATTGAGACCGGATGGATATCATTAAAACTGGCATTATATAGTGCTTAAACACCTGATTGTTGTGTCTACAATTAAGCAAACATATGTTTGCATACCTGATGATTGTGTTGAACCAATTGGTTGGACGGTGCAGTAATTTGACAGTTAGTGCTTTGGTATTGCAAGGAAGTGCCTTCATGCTAGATTTTTGTGTGTAATGTATATTAAGTGTGTTTAGTGTTGTGCAAATCACTGTGTGTAGAGTTTTGCAACAAGTGTGAGGTTGACAATGTGCTTATAGTTGTGCAAATATAGGCTGATGTTTTGCTTCTTGAGTGTAAGGTTTTGCTAATAGTGTACTACTTTTAATTTTAGTGTGTAAGCAATCAAAAAAAAAACTGAAAGACTCAAAATTACCCCAGAGTGGATGAAAACATCTCAACAGCACATAAGGATTAAAAAGAACTGAATTAAAACCACTTTAAATAATACGATTGTTCAACAAATAATCTATTTGGTAGTCTATGTTTAAATTAGTGCTTTATTTTCATCCATCATGGAAATAAGATAATGCTTAATTTATTAATGTGACATTGTGGCCAATGGCCAAAGAGTTTTTGAGTTTACTGTGCTTTCATTCATTCATTCATTCATGCATTATTTTCATAAACTTTTCTGGGGCCAGGTTGCGAGGGCAGCAGTTTTAGGAGAGACCCCAGACTTCCCTCTCCCCAGACACCCCAGACTTCCCTCTCCCCAGACACTTCCTCAAGCTCCTCCGGGGGATCCAAGGTGTTCCAAGGCCAGCTGAGAGGCACAGTCCCTTCAGCATGTCCTGGGTTTTCCCTAAGGTCTCCTCCTAGTGGGACATGCCTGGAACACCTTCCCAGCTAGGTGTCCAGAAGGCATCCGAAACAGATGCCCGAGTCACCTCAGATGACTTCTCTCAATGTGGAAAAGCAGCGGCTCTACTCGAAGCTCCTACTGGGTGACAGAGCTCTCATCCTATCTATAAAGGTGCGCCCTGCCACCATACGAAGGAAACTCATTTCGGCTGCTTGTATTCGAGATCTTGTCTTTTCGGTCATAACCCAAAGCTCATGACCATAGGTGAGAGTAAGAAAGGAGATTGACCAGTAAATCAAGAGCTTTGCCTTTCGGCTCAGCTCCTTTACCACAAGGGACGGGTACAGTGACTGCATTACTGCTGCCGCTACACCGATCTGCCTATCAATCTCACGTTCTATAATTCTCTCAGTCGTGAACAAAACCCCAAGATACTTTCCTCTAACCTGGAGATGGCAAACCACCACTTTTCGATAGAGCACCATGGCCTCAGACTTGGAGGTGCTAATTCTTATTTCAGCCACATCACCGTCAGCATCAAAACACCCCAGTGCCTGGTAAAGGTCCATGTCTGATGAAGCCAACAGAACAACTTTGTCTGCGAATAACAGAGATGAAATCCTGTGGTTCCCGATCTGGACCCCCTCCAGCCCAAAGCTGTAGAAATTTTGTCTATTAAATTATGAACAGAATTGGTGACAAAGGGCAGTCCTGCCGGAGTCCAACATGCACTGGTAACAAATCTGACTTATTGCTGTCACTTATTGAACCAAACTCCTACTCTGTTCCTACAGGGATGAGACAGCCCTTAACAGAGTGCCTCTGACACCATAGTCCCAGAGCACTCTCCACAGAATGCCATGAGGGACATGTGGACTGGTTGGGCATACTCCCATGAACCCTCAAGCACCGTGGTAAGGGTATAGAGCTGGTCCAGTGTACCATGGCCTGGACGAAAATCACATTGTTTTTTCTGGATCCTAGGTTCAAGTAAGCTACATACAAAGGCCAAGCAAATGCGGGAATAGAGGTGAAATATTAATGATGCTGAACGCAAGACACGTTTGCCATAAACAAATTTGCCTTCTGTCTACCATGCAGTAATTCAATTGAGCTAAAAATGTTTGTAAGGTAAAATGCATCCCGCAAGTAAACTAGAGTGAGTGAGGCAGTGCTCCGCATTTGGAGTGAATGCAGTAAAAGATATTGGAGAGCTTGAGAACGATGAGCATCCATCTTGGAATGTGGTGTTCAGACTAGCCAACGGGGTCAATTGAGAGATTTATCTGTCACTGAGGTCTTTGCAGGAATCAATCTTATGGTCTTGACTTATCAGTGACAATGACATCTATATGCTCTGAATACAGGCTGGATCCAGAATGATTTGAACCTCAAAAAATGGAGAAACAGACAGACAAACGTTGGTAAATGCAGTTAAAATGACAGAGTTTTTTTGGTCCAGTTGTAATGCATTTCAAACTTATGTTTTGGTATTTTATGTCTATTCTAGTACAAAAAGCTGTGTCCTTAATTTAGCTTTATATAAAGAGAGGGGGTCTGCTTTCCAAAATGTGTTTTAATAATGATAATGATGATGATGATAATTAGAATAATAAGCATAGAACATAAAGACAAAGAGAAACAAGGAACGAAGAAAAGTACATTTAGATTAGCAGTTGAGTGATGTTAAAGAGCTGTTCATGACCAAGAGAGAGGAAGACAAAAGTGCATTAGCTGAGTGAAGGAGAAATCAATATCTGGAGAAATCCCAGGGCTGGACAAGACAATGGCTGAGCAAAGCAACAGGATGAGATGAGAAACAAAAGAGTGAGTGTGAAGAATAAGTGCTATAGAAAGAACTAAAGACGTGAAATAGGAATGTACTGGTGTCAAGCAGGGAACCGTTTTACTGTGTCCCTGTTACATTTAATAACAGAGGACATGGCACTGATTTGCATGAGATTAGATTTTTATTTTATTTATTTATTTTTTGAATGTTAGCGTTACAGAAGATCATGTGTTCTGGATTTGTGCACTACAAAGCCCATTACAATATACATGTGCATTATCAAGAATTGCTTGACTATCTATCTATCTATCTATCTATCTATCTATCTATCTATCTATCTATCTATCTATCTATCTATCT
>CAIGQZ010032533.1:1004131-1022299 GCA_903798205.1 Danio tinwini
TATTATTATTATTATTATTATTATTATTATTATTATTATTATTATTAATGGTAATAGTAATAAAAGCAATAACGATTTGGAGTAATAATTTAATTTGAAAGTATATACAATAAGAGAGCAGCTATTTAAAATTTTAAGAAATGTTTACCAAATTAGCATTTAATCGATAGATTTTATAGATGCCACCTTGATGAACAAAATAATTTTCTTTAAAAAAACATGAAATATATATAATGTTTTGTTTATGTACTATACTATAAATTGGCCTTTGCACATAAATATTTATAGATTTTGGTAGAGATTGTACACCAAGACATCACAGGCCATTAACTTTAAGTCCTATAAAACCTTAACATTGACAGACCGTAGTTAAAACTTTTAGAGGGGTTATTAATTCTCCTGAAAGCCCTTCAGCATTCTGACATTTTGTTTTTAATGACACCTAATGATGGTACTACCTGACCAGTAGCAAATGTAAGTATTTGGAAAGCATTTTTAGCTATAATATCTTATTTTTAGTTCCATTTGATCCCACTACTAGCTCAAAAGTGCACACTTGACTGTAATTTTTTTGTTTAGTGGGTTGGACTGATATTTTTGAACAGGACAAATTGTTTTACTACAAAAAAAAAAAAAAAACTTGAACTAAACATTTAAAACTTGTCAAATAGTCACAAAAAGACATTGTTAAATATTGGCTGTTTACGACACCTAAGTATTTACAACACACGCGGTCAGTTGACAGATGTCTGACGGAGAGATACTGTACATGTGTGTAGAATTCCATCCCTCTTTGCCCTTGTTGTCGCTTTGGCATGGAGACCCCAGGGACAAAAGCCTTCCCAGTCGTAGCTGTTCCACAGCGGTGCAACACAATAGCCCCTTTAACTACCTGCCCTGAATAGTTAATCTCTCTCTGGCAGCCAGCTATTGAATTAAGGCAACTGATACCAGCACCAGGGCATGAGCTGTCTTTTAAGTGATAGTGGGTCTTGTCTGTGTTTCAATAGAGGATGAGCACTCCACAAGATTTGTTGATTCTGAGCAGAACACAGTAGCCATTGCAGGATAACTACCATGGATCTACTATACCATAGGCAAGGCATTATGGAGAATGGTCGTGTCTTCCTGCAAAGACTGCAAAGTGAATGGGTTAGCCTGAAAAACGATCCTTACATGTGGCACATGACAACTGCCACTAGTCTGGCAGCGAACACAGAGCGGATTTATTACAAACATAATACAGACTATTAAGTTACACATTGTATAGATCAGATTAGAACTCTCCAAAGCAGTAGTCTATGAGGATTCTTGTTCAAAAGACATTTGGATTTTTTTTGGTATGAGCATAGCATAATCCATTTAATGAGCAAAAGAAGAAAAAGAGAAAAGACAATGTCAATTGCGTTATGCCATATGTTCTATAACCCATAGAAAATTCACTCTAACAGAATAAGTGTTGCATTCACTTCCCTAAAGGCAAAAGAGAATGAAAGGTCTATACATAACTGTCAGAAGATAGATCTGCCTTGAATGATTTACAGTTATATTCACCATGTTTTATTATCTGTAAGCAAGATCAAGTGATGTAAAGTAACAAATTACAAATACTCAAATTACTGTAATTGAGTTGTTTTTATCAGAAATTGTAATTTACAAAGTAGTTTTAAAAATGTGTACTTTTATCCCAATTTTACCTCTTAGCCCTTCCCCTTACCCCTAACTCTCCTGTGAAGGGGTAGGGGTGTCCCAATGATCTTTAGCTCAAAGGTGTAGGGCTAAGGGGAAGGGGTGAATAGCCCTTCGAACAAAGATTTTTCAGGACCACACTCGAAACCAAGGGGTAAGAAAATTTCCCAGAGTACACCAGCTACAACGGCAGTTTCGCTGCTCCGGGAAGTAAAGAAAGCCACAAATAAGTACTCTAATAAGTATTTTAATACATTCATAACCGCGTTCGTGTTTTACCGTCATGCTTTTATAAAAAAAAAATGCTAAAATAAAAACCGCTAAATTTCACGATCTATAATCCCTAATAATAACTCCTGTATAGCAGCTCCACAACATTCTGAAACTCGATGACACTCAAACACCCTGTCAGAAAAGTCTAGTGGCTGAGAATGAGCTTTTTTTTTTTTTAAATGGCCTTAAACACCCAGCAGGCACAAGATGTCAACATGAAATCAGATTGACGTTGTACTCCAATGTCGTGATGAGGTTACATTTTGTTTGGAAATGAAGTCAGGTTGACATCAGAACAAGTTGACGTGGATGTTACCACTATGACGTCTATCAGACGTAGGATTTTGGTTGCCATACCTTATGAATAAATGTCAGTATTTGACATCAATATGACGTTGGTTTAAGATGTTGGCTCGAAGATGGATTTTGGTCACTTTCTAACACCACCTAATATCAACCAAATATCAATGTCATTTGATGTTGTTATTGGACATCAATATAATGTTGTCTTTAGTCGCTCACCTGACGTCAACTGATTTCTCGACCTAAATCTAACCTAATATTAATGTTTAATGATGTTGTGTGCCTGCTGGGCAATAACTAAATGCACTACAGAATGTTACGTCTACACTCATCCACATATTACATGTAAATGCTCATGTAAAAATCAGCTTTTTACAGTGTAATACTCACTACTCACTACTCTTTCGAAAGGTCTTTTTTCTAATATTCCTAACAGATACTTTTACTCTACCTGCACTAAATTTTTTAGGCAAGTAATAGTACTTTTAATTAATATGATTTTTTTTACAGTACTATTTCCACCACTGGCAAGATCAAGAAACTAAGTATGTTGATTATGTTTCCATATTCACTTTCTCCAATGTCATGTCAATATCAGCTTGGTTTCTTTCACAAACGTCTCACGGAGTCTCAATAATGTAACTTCTCTTATAGTGAATCTGACATCAAGTCATGCAATACCTCCTTACATGGAGGTAGGACAACAAGTGAACCAGCTGAAGCAACCTGCAGTGTAAGAGTGATGTGTGGTGTCACGCATTGTGTGATAGAAATTATTCATCACATGCTGTGTTTCAGATGGTATTCCCAGTTAAAGGAACAGTTTACACAAAAAGTTATTTTGCCATCATTTACATGTACAGTTGAAGTCAGAAGTATTAGCCCCCCCCCCCCTTTGATTTTCTTTTTCTTTTTTAAATATTTCCCAAATTATGTTTAACAGAGCAAGAAAATGTTCAGCGTATGTCTGATAATATTTTTTTTCTTCTGGAGAAAGTCTTATTTTTTTCATTTCAGGTAGAAAAAAATAAGCTTTAATTTTTTAAAAAAACATTTTAAGGTCAAAATTATTAGCCCCTTTAAGCACTTTTTTTTTCGATAGTCTACAGAACAAACCATCATTATACAATAACTTGCCTAATTACCCTAACCTGCCTAGTTAACCTAATTAAGCTAGTTAAACCTTTAAATGCCACGTTTAGCTGTATAGAAGTGCCTTGAAAACTATCTAGGAAAATATTATTTACTGTCATCATTGCAAAGATAAAATTAATCAGTTATTAAAACTATTATGTTTAGAAATGTCTTGAAAAAATCTTCTCTCAGTTAAACAGAAATTGGGGGGAAAAATAAACAGGGGGGCTAATAATTCAGGGGAGCTAATAATTCTGACTTTAACTGTATTTTTGAAAACCTCCTGTGGAAGACCAAATAAGTTATTTATAACAGAATGTTGAACCCGCTCTTTATTAAATGATGGAAAATCATACAGTATGGCTTCAGAAGAGTTGTACAGTATTAGCAGTATTATGAAGTACTAGTATGATGCTTTGTGATCAAGGGCGGATTTAGTGGCTTGGGGGCCCTAAGCAATTTCAGCCATGGGGCCTTACATGTTAAAATACACCTTTTGTACTTTAATTTCCTTTTTATTTTGCAGGTTGTTTTCTTATATGACTCAATCTCCTTTTCTACATTTGATTGTAATGCAAAATAGTAATAACATGTAAAGCATCTTGTAACAACTTGTAAAACTTTTGAAATGATCTGTTTTCACAAGTGAAGTGAATTTACAATTAAACTATTTTGGATTTTTTTAAACTATCTTTACTGTTTTGACTGCAGGACTGTTCAATGATTATGGGTGGTAGACACAATTGCGAAGATGTAATAATTACATAATTACGTAAAAAAATATAATAAATAACAATTTTTTAGACTCTCACCATACGAATATGATAGAAAAAAATGTTAATTATAATTTATAGTAAAATTCGTTTAGGTATTAATTTGGGGGTCCTCTGATTTCCTGGGGCCATAAGTGACTGCTTACCTTGCTTATTGGTTAAATCTGCCCCTGTTTGTGATGCTTTATTGTTTTCCTTTTTCTTGATGGTCTAAAGAAGAAGTTTTTTTATTTAAACATGTTTATCGACATAAATTATAGAAAGAGGCCATGGATTTCATCCAGATTTCAGAAAAAGCAGATGCAAGGGCAAACATATTTTGCCAAACGTCTTTTTTGATGTTAGGGAAATGGTTTGAATGTGAAACTCTCTATCTTTATATAAAAGTAACATATTAGCATATCATCAGGGAAACTGATGACCTTGAGGTACATGTTCAGATCTTTTACATTTACCGTGGAAGATAAATAGACAACAAAATTAGAGAGATCAGCCAAATCTGAGAGGAAAAAAATAACTAAATTCAATATTTTTTAACAAAAAAAAATTTATGTTGTGATTTTTTATATTAATAACGACCATAAAAGTTTTGCACTATTAAAGCTGAGAGAGAGAGAGAGAGAGAGAGAGAGAGAGAGAGAGAGAGAGAGAGAGAGAGAGAGAGATGTTCGTGTATTGGTGCATGCATCCTTTTCTCAATTCTCTCAGCAAAGACAGTATATTTCAAGAACCCATTAATTATTTGTTTTAATCTTTATGTTATTAAACCTAATATAATAAACTGGAAGATTCGAACCATTCATGTTGGTAAATGTATCTTCACAATAATAGCGTTTTGACCAGAAGAAAATAGCTTACCCCTGAGCAAATGCACGAAAGTCACACACACACACACACACAGACACACGCACGCACGCACACACAATGTCTAACAGCATTTATGAAACTCTCAAATCTCTTAAAGTAGTTCTGCTTTACCTTAAATGATTTCGATTGTACTCCACCGATAGAAAATCCGGTTAACACATTTTGTCCAAAACGTTAAATCCTCATTGCTAGTGATGGAACGCGGGTGACTGATGCTGAGGTCAAATCCAGTGTAGCGGGATAATCCTCGCATCCAGAGCTCGCTCTCCTCCGCTCGACTGAGGTGCCTGAGCCTGTCCTGTGCCTGCGAGCCTCGCTGCTCCGCCCACTAGTTATATGAAACACGCCATTTAAAGACATATCAAGACAATTACGCCGTTTTATGCCAGGAAATCCCTTTTTTTCATCTATATGGGTGAATGTCAAAATCCTACATTTCATTATACGACAGATCTATCTTCTTAACACACACAAAATGTCAAAAGGCCCGAATGCGAGCGGCTGTGGGGGAGCCGTTTGCATAGGCTATCAAAAGAGTTTTCTGGAAGACCGGGGGTATGTGTGGAACTCTCCATGGTGCTGAATAGACGTAGTACATCCTACTACTATTGGCACACCGTTAATAGACACATCGTATTACTGTGCTTGCGCACTGCTGTTTCATTCAGAAATTACTCACTCTGTCGACGCTCAGATCAAAGCTAATCTAGTCTAGTGTAATGGCATATGAGGTAGTTCTCGCGGCCTAATTAAACGGAAAAGTTAATGAAAAGATCACTGACGCGGCTTAATGAGGCAGCGTGAGAGTCCTCTGGGAACACGCAAGAGAATCAAAATGCACAGGCAGGAAAAGCACAGGCTTATCACGCGCACACAGTATTTTCCATATCAATAGACTAGTATTGGGTATTTTACTTATAAAAAGTAATAATTACAAATTACTGAAAACTACATGGAAATTGTAATTTGATTGCATTTGCAATTACTGCATGTAAAAAGTAATCAGATTGCAAAGTAATCAACAAAGTACAAATTGTAATTTCTTCAGTAGCTATATTTAATATAGACTGAAAAAACAGCAAAAGTTCAAAAGTTTGAAAACAGCAACTTGATTTAATGCAAATCCAAAATATTTTATCCATTTGTGGACATTATTAAGATAAATAAGCCTCAAAAAAGTATCTTAAATGTATCTTAAATGTGCCTTTACAGTGTTTTATACACAACATTGTTTGCTGAGTATAAACACTGTTAAAATTGTCCCGTTAAAAAACAGTAAGTTACTGACATCTTGCTGTTGCTCTGTAAATTAACAGTAAAATACTGGCAGCTGCAGTTGCCGGTAATGTACTGTTATTTTACATTATGTTGCTGTAAAAATACATGGAATACATTGATGCAATACTCCAGGATTCTCTCATATTTTTCTCTGAAGGGTGGCAATAAACATTAAAGAGCAGAGCCTCCCTATACACAACCCATACAGCCAAACCACCAGAAGCCGCCCTTTGCTCTTGTTAGTCTGCTCTGTGCTTTCACTTTGTTTATGCATGAAAACACTTTGAAATAAATCAAAAAATTACGAGATTCCCTTTCCTTTTATTACAGGTGCCGTCTCCCCTTTATATGCAATCCTCAAAACAGCTGAAGTGCTCCATAGTAATAAACAGAGGCTGTTTCTCATACAGATTCTGTACAAGCGATTTGAAACAGAGCGAAAGTCTGGGTTTTGGGTGCGTGTCTAAACAGAAAAATACACATGATTAATAATAATAATATCAAAAGATGTCGATCTTGGTCGGGGTTTTTTCAAACACAACTAATTTCGTCCTAAATTAGCATAAAAAGTTAGGAAAGCAATCGAATGCTTTCTTCATAACGTTTGATGGTTGCATTTTTTAAAATGGCACCTGTTATTTAATGTAATCAAACTAAAATCTAAATAAATAAGAGATTCATTCGTTGCTCTTGAATGTGTCAGTTATACAGTAAAGAAATGGCTAATGAGATTTGATAGCTTGATTTTATTTCATTATAATAGCTGTTCATTTTAATAAGCTGAACTGTTTGCTAATGTATTTGCTGCTAATGTGGGGATTTTTTTTTTTATTGGAGCTGTTTTCATGCCTAAAGAAAGTGAAAGCACAGAACAGACACACAAGAGAAAAGGGCAGCCCCCTGGTGGTTTGGCTGTATGGGTTGCGTATAGGGAGGCTCTGCTCTTTAATGTTTATTGCCACCCTTCAGAGAAAGACTGAAAATACGGGAGAGTCCTGGGAAAAAACAGGAGGGTTGACAGGTATGAATATAATGTTAATTTAAACTACCAGGGGGGTCACACTTTGCACCCTTGTTCACTATTATGTACAATAGTTCACCTGACAGAGTTAATGAACACAAATGAGTGAGTTCAGACACTGATGGACACATGCTGTTATTAATCGCCATCACTAAAAGATAGAGAAACAAGAAACACAAACAGTGACTTCAGGTACAGCATTAAATAAAATGAACTAAAATAAAACACCTTCAGTCTCAGCAGAGGATCAATAAACAATTCCACAAACAACAGCAGATTCACTTATTACTGACCGCTTTGACTTCCATACCATTCTAAGTGAGAATCAACAGAAATTTTGGTGTTTTTTTTTCCTTGTGTGTCATCATAATGGAGCGAGGGGCTGGTTTATTTGGGCTTTTCACCCTTGAACTCTTAAGTTTAGACTTTTCAGCTGCTGTAACACAAGAGTTTATTAAACATTTTAATTGTAGCAATAAAGCTGGAAAGTTAAGTTCTGAATAACTGGTCTCATGCAATAGTTTTGATGCTAAGTTGCAGATATAATTTTATTAATGAGAAGTGGAAACAGGATTGATACCTAATTCCTTTATAGTTAAAAAATAGCATACAAAAATATTTCAGTTCTGACAAAGGCACTCTCAGACTGGTCTTAAAGTTTTCTTTATTAGCTTTTGATTCTGCTGTTGTTTATGTTTAAACTTTCAGTAGCCTGTTAGTGATGTTTGTGAGTTAAACTGTTAATTTTGTTACTTGTCACCGTTGTTGAGGTTCATACACTGATTCTTGAGTGCAACTTTAGAAAATTATATATGTGGGGTGATGCATTATCTTTAATTCAATATTCAATATTTTAATAATAGAAGCAGCACTAAAGAAACTTTCATAGGTAAATCCAGCACAAATGAAACGCACACCAACGAGACTATTTTAGTAAATATGGAGCAACTGGGGTCTAGAGACCTCTGAATGATCTTATATTATTTTTAGGCCTACGAATAATATTTTTTGCAGCACAAACGAGCACAAATTGTGAGCAAACAAAAATAACATATTCGTGCACGAATACAAATATCTTACGTTAATTTCCACGACACAAACCAGCACAAATATTAACCAAATATTTTGGTTATATCTAAACAGCACAAACGAATATGACACCTGTTTTGTGTGATTTAGACAACCTGAGGTGGAGAGTGGCGTCACGGCTCCCGAAATATTTTGATTAGGCAATATCTAAACAATAAACATAGATACAGTGTTTATTTTAACGGCACAAACTAGCACAAATCCAGCACAAACGAATGACATCAGTTTGGTGTGATTTAGACAACTTGGGGTGGAGAGTTACGTCACGGCTCCCGAAATATTTTAATTATATCTAAACAACGAAAATAGATAAAGTGTTTGTTTTAACGACACAAACCAGCACAAATCCAGCACAAACGAATGACATCAGTTTGGTGCGATTTAGAGGAAATGGGGTGGAGAGTGACGTCACGGCTCCCAAAATATTTAGCTTATATCTAAAGGAGGAAAACAGATACAGTGTTTGTTTTAACGGCACAAACCAGCACAAATCAAGCACAAACGACCTGTGCTGATTTGAAGTCATTTGAGCAACATGGGGTGGAAAGTGACATCACACGGTCAAAAAAATAATGCTTAATATCTCAGACCCCAAACCAGCACAAACGCTTGATTTTGCAGCACAAATCAGCACAAACGTGGCACAAACTAACGGCATAGTTTTGGAGTTTATTTGTTTTTATGGGGTGCCAACTTCACGGAGGTGAAATACAGCTACAAAAAAAAAAAAAAAAAAACAGAATTAGGATTCTATTGTAAACAATTGTATTCCCCCCCTTGAGTAGCAAACACGATTTACTCTGATGCCCATTTATTGATATGATAATTATTACAGATAGCTTAGGAACAGCAGCCATTCAGATAAATGGCAAACATATGATAATGCCAAGCATTACTGAAAGATTATCGCTACCGGAGAGACATTCACACTTTTATAGGCACAAGCAGGCTTCACAGAAGAACTGAGATGTAAACAATGTAATACAACTCACCGTTAGAAAATACCAGATTTTACTCTTCATCCAGGTCATTAGAGATGCTCTGATCAGCATTTTTGGGGCCGATCACCAATCACCAAATTCGAGATCTGCCGATTGCCGATCACTGCCGATCACAGAATGGCAGGGGAATGGCCATTCAAAAAAGTCAATGAGTCAATAAAGTGTGCCATCTTTCCCAAATAAGGCAGAGTAATTTAAAATTATTCTAAACAAAGAAGAACACATCAGATCAGCTTAATGGGATGTAGCCTCTTAATACACTGACTACATTTTATTATTGGCAGCAAAATGTAAAACTTATTACACCAAAACTGGCAAATGCCACAAAGGACAATATGGCAAGTGTTTTTGTCAGTTATTATTATAAACGTCTGATCTAGTTGAGGAACCAACTGCATCAGATCCAAAAAAAAAATGTAGCAAGCTACTGTAAGCCAATGCTGTCCTTCATATATAACAAGGCAGAGAAACAAGGAGGAACAACAAGATGAACTAGTATCTAATAAAGGAGTACTAGTACATTAAATAGATACTAGTATAACTATTAAGTACTAGTACCTAATGAATAAGTACTAGTATATAATTAATAAGTACCAGTACTTAATGATTAACTAGCAGTACATAAATGTACTAGTCCCAGTTGGAATACACACTAGTCAAAACTGAACAGTTGATATCTCAATGACAGATCCCATAGAAATCAATAAAAAAAAAATGTGTTACTAGTAACAACAGAATAGTTACTAGTCACTATTAAAATACGTACTATCTAATAAATTAAAACTAGTATCTATTTGATAAGTACTATCTAATGAATAAGTACTAGTATCTAATAAAATAAACTAGTGTCTAATGAGTAAGCACTAGTATATTTGAAAAAAAGCACTAGGATCTAATGAATAAGTATTTAAAAAGCACTAGTATCTAATTAATAAGTATTTAATGGAAAAGATACTAGTATCTAAAAAATAAGCACATGTAATATGAAAATGATACTAGTATGGGTTATAGATTAAATGTAAAAATGGCTTGCCATACATGCACAGCAAGCTGGAGAGCGTGTGCCACACACACACACACATTGGGGACAGGCGTCTGCACTCCATATATCACAGGTTGTTCGTAGAGGCAAATTAATTCCATAATTCTGAACGCGATGTCTTTCCACCTCGTACTATCCCTGCTGTATGCTTCACATCGTTTAAATGAATCACTCACAGTCGGCTGGTTGAGGGATTCTCATACGCGGCATATTTAGTTGTGTGGCGTGTTCTAAGATGCCTAATCATGTTAGTGTTGTTAAAATCTCGTTACTTGCTTGAGGGATTTTATCACGACATGCATTGCAAAAGGCTAACTTTACGTCTTTATTGGACACTTTGAAAAAGACGAACTCATGTTGCCAATGGCAAGCTCCGCTCTGCTGTTGTTTATCTGTGTGCCTTGCATGCACGTGTGAAAAGTCATGCGAGCAATTTACATCAAGTGATCGGCTTTTTTGATCATGCTTTTGGGGTTAGCCGATCAAGCTGTTTTTAGCCAATATCGGCTGATCGTGATCGGTGGCCAATCAATCGGAGCATCACTACAGGTCATGTAGGTATCAGTTCTCCTCAGAAATATTCTCCTCTTCGCTTCAAACAATCTCTCAAAACTCTCTTCAGCAGATCAAAACTTTTGACGATCTATTTTCATTGTTTACCAGCCGCTCTGCCGTAAGCTCAAACTGTTAGCAGCTGTGCAACAGGGGGCAGGTGCATTGCGTGATGATTGAGTACAATTTATTAGCCTGACCAATAGATGTTCATATATTGAATATATCACATGCTAAATTCTCCATCAGTCAAACTAAGTAGGAAGTAGGAAGTACTGTTTTTTTTTTTTTATTGGAACGTTGTTTTTTATTCAGTTTGTGGTCTCATTTTATCTGTAACACTATAAGCTATGACATCGAGTTGCCTTTTACTACAAAGATGCCGTTTTCACACGTAAGTAACATGGTAAAGCATGGTAAAACAGGTCTCCGGCAGAAATTATGACATAAACAAATGAATAACCATCCATAATTCAACACTATGTCAGTTGACTAAATGTGCTTGATGGGATGTTTTTCTGTGGACTTTTACCTTTCAAAATAAACCGCGATGTACAGCAATGAATACGTGTGTGTGCTGTTATTACTATGATTGTACTCCATATCTAATAAGCATTTTCTGTTCAACTTACACAAAATTTTGCAAATCTGTTCTTTATAAGATTTCCATTGAAAAACAACTAGCTGCATTGGCTGCTCGAGGGCTGTAGCTTTAAACTGATGTACAATTTGTCAAGATTACTCTTGTCTATTTTGATGTAATCTATTGATAAACATTGACATGTGGAAAAACAGTGCCTCAGGATGTCCGCGTCAGGGGCGATGGGTAAGAGGGTTAAAGGTGTGAGAGGTAAAAACACGGTGTAAAAAAATGTATTTTAACAGTAATATAATGTTAATTTAAACTACGAAAATAGACTGTAAAAAAAAACAGTAGATTGCTGGCAACCCAGCCACCAGTAGTTTACTGTAAAATCAAGGAAAAAACAGTACTTTTCTGTAAAACCTGAAGCAAATTTCTTCTGTGTGTCACCGTTGTGGAGGATAGTAGAGCCAGTGTTTGAGTCAAAGATTATTCTGCATGTTTCTTTATTTTAAGACAGTAGCTGTTTATTTGCTGATGCATGTACAGGTATGTGTGCTGCTAAGAGCTTAAATACATTTGAGTTAAACAGAACTTTTCTAATTAACTAAAATAAGTTATCATTATAAATTTGCTTATAAACATATATAGCACATTACTTCATAAACTCATACAGCAGTTGGCCAATTTGAGGCAGTCGCAATCAGTGAACAAAATAGGTTCACTTAAATATTGTGTATATCAATGTAGTTAATGTATTTTTACAGCAACATACTGTAAAATAACAATCCATTACTGGCAACTGCAGTCACTGTCTGAGCTCCAGCTTTCTTCTGTGGAGAGAGGAGAACCTTACGGAAAGACAACCATCTGTGCAGCAATCCACCAATCAGGCCTGTATGGTAAAGTGGCGAGACGGAAGCCACTTCCCGCCTGGCATTTGCCAAAAGGCATCTGAAGATCTGAAAAAACATAGCTTTCCATCCAACCTGTTAGAGCTTGAGAGGTACTGCAAAGAGGAATGGACAAAAATTCCCAAAGACAGGTGTGCCAAGCTTGTGGCATCATATTCAAGTAGACTTGAGGCTGTAGTTGCTGCCAAAGGTGCATCAACAAAGTATTGAGCAAAGGCTGTGAATACTTATGTACATGTGATTTTTCAGTTTTTTTATTTTAAATAAATTTGCAACAATTTAAAAAAATCTTTTTTATCACATTGTCATTATGGGGTATTGTGTGTAGAATTCTGAGGAAATAAATGAATTGAATCCATATTGGAATAAGGCTGTAACATAAAAAAATGTGGAAAAAGTGAAGCGCTATGAAAACTTTCGGATGCACTGTATGCTGTCTTAAGTATTGCACAGCAGGTTGACATATGAGGAGCATTACAGTTATCTCTGTGAGAGTCAGATGGAAACGTCTTGAACGTCATTTGATTTGAACCGCAATAGTATATAAAATTCTCTGCATACTTCGCACTGTAAAAAAATTGTCTGTGCTTTTAACAGTAAAAGTCTACAGTGAAGTACAATCTACAGTGAAAACCTGTTAAATAATTAACAGCTAATTTCTGTACAAAATACGGAAAATAACTGTAACAGATCTAACCTATGTTTTTGAGAAAGTAATCAGAGTGTCTGAAATATCACCACACACCCTCATTCACTAGTCCCTAAATTAGTCGATTAGTTTAGTTCACTAGACAGAGTGAATGACCACAAATGACTGACACTGATGAACATCTGCTGCTAACAAACACAATCACTGGTGGAAAGAACAAGAAATAAAACTATACATCCACAGCCTCACACCAAACCAACTGAATTAAAACAGAGGATTAAACAACTCCACAAACAACACTACCAGCTTCACTTGTTACAGTTTGACTTCATTTCTGTCATATCTGCAAGAATATTTGATAATTAACAGAGGTTTATGTTTTTTATTAAAAATATGTAATTTGACCTCACCATCATGGAGATCAGAGGCAGCTTAAGTTTGGCTCTCGAACCTTTACTCTTCTATCTTAATGTTTTCCTGGCTGTTATAACTGTTTCTGAAACATATTGGTTATAGCAAGAAAGGAAACGAGTAGCTATTTGCACATAAATGTAATTTTTTGTATTTTATAAGTTAGATCATAAAAGAACTTGCAAATTTTTTATGCTGTTTGGGACAATACGGCAGCTTTTCATGGAGGGTCAACAAACAATTATGAAGGAAATAATACAAATTAATAATTAGAGTGTCATGCAAAAAATTGAGAGTTCCAGCTGCATGTTTAAGACACACATACATCAAGAATCAGGATATGAACCTCAGTCGTGGTTGCTTAAAAATAAAAGAAAGCTGCATAAGTCATTAATGCCACAATGCATGCTGGGTGCCAGCATAGTACAAAACTCCCTGCATGCACTGCAGCATGAATATATTTTGCAGCTTTATGTTCTTACAATTTCTTTCTTTGCCTTTATTTTATTTTGTTCTTGGTGGGTAATATTTCAGTAGATTTTGCTTTTTAATATATTTTTTAATTTGTTTTTTGTCACCAATATTGAGATTCAAAGACTAATTGTTGTTGTCTGTGTGTTGTTTGGTGGATTGAATGGTGTATTAATGACTAATGTTCCAGTGGTTTTATTTACATATATTATTCATTTCTTACACAGCAATAAAAAGACATTCAATGAGTACACAGATAGGTGACAGTGGTTTTGACATCATTTGACCTCATTAGACTTATTCTTGAATTTTCTTCAGCAACCTCCATCATGGTGATTTTAAATGAACAACAAGAATTTCATTAAGAGGTTTTGTTTATATGACAGAAATAAAGTCAACAATCAATAATTATTGAAGCTCCTGATGTTTGTGGAGTTGTTTAATGATCTCTGCTCTGTTGAGAAAAACATTTTTTGTTGTGTAATTTGTTTTATTTTTATTACTTATTCTTTTTATTAAGAGTTTTATTTTTTAGTAGATTTCATCTTTGGTTTTGGCTGTAACTTGTGTTATTTGGTCTTGTTTTTTTCTTCAGTAATTCTGCTTGTTAACAGTTGTTCATCAACAATTCTCAATCCTCCTTTAATTAGACACTTAATTATCATTAACTTCATAATTACCTTATTGCTCAACACTCTGTAGTGAGGACACTAGTGAGGATTTTGCTGTGGGTTTGATGAAAAATACAGACTGTGGAATGTATTTTTAACAGAAATATTCTGTAAATTGAATATCTGAATGTAAAATATTAAAAACAGTATATTACTGGCAACCACAGCTGCCGGTATTTTACAGTAAAATCAAGAATAAAAAAAAAAAAACAGCAAAATATTGTAAAAGTTTTTTGTGTCACTATTGTGCAGGATAGTAGCGATAACAACCTCTGTGATTTCACAGTAAATTTCTGTAATTTAACAGCCGTTATTTTACGGTTTATTTCCGGCACCCCAGCTGCCAGAAATTAACCGTGAAATTACAGATTTTTTTTACAGTGTAAATTTTTGTGAACTGAACATTGTATCAGTTAATGAAATACAGTTATTTACTGTAAATTTAAACAGTTCTATAAAACTTCCATATTTATTTACGGAAAAATTCTGGCAACCACAGCTGCCGGTATTTTTCCTTAAATTTAGCTGATTTTTTTAACATTGTGTAAATTTAACAGATTTTTTTTAACAATGCAGTGTATCAAATAATTTTGTTTAAGATATCATGCACGATGTCTTTGAGGGCATGGCACAATAAGAGATTAAGTTGTTGGTTATTTGAATTAGAACTTAATTTATAATGAAAGCATACTCCAGCATGTATATACATTCAATTATGGTTTCATGGACAAAATTAATCAACTAAACGCACAAACCTGTTTTGTAGTGGCAACAGTATCGGCCTTAATCAAGTCATGGTTGTGCCGAGCCTGGTTTCTCTCGAGGTTTTTTTTCCTTTACTTTCATCAATTGGTGAAGTTAGTTGCTCGCCGCTGCCACCACTGGCTTGCATGGTTCAGGACTTGTGGAGCTGTGCATCGATGGATTTGCTCTTCAGTGTTTGAACTTTCTGCAGTAAAAATTAAACCACACTGAACTGAACTAAACTAAACTTTAACTCTGAAAACTGGACTGACACAGTTTTTAAATTACTATAATCTTCTCTGTTAAGCTGCTTTGACACAATCTACATAGTAAAAGTGCTATAGAAATAAAGATTGAATTGAATAGAATAGTCCCGGAAGGTGACAGACACTGGCATTTACTTTTACTTTTAATAAACATACAGAAGTTAACATAGTATTTTCCCACTTATTACAGATGGAATGATTGAACTTTTATTTATTTATTTATTATATTTTTATACTTATTGGAGAGCATCACCAGTGATTTAGCGAATTGTATCCTCAACATAATCTGATAACAGAACACTATTTTATGACTTCCCTGAGTGTATATGGCAATATGGTCCTTTAGTTTATGTAGGCTATATGAAGCAAAACAATTGTTTAAGTCCAGTTAGAAAAATTTCAAGAACATAACCTTTAATAAGTCCTTTGCATTGAAACACCAGATAGCTGTCACAAACCATTGGGAGTCACTCTCTACAAATTGAATCTGAACCTGTTAAGTCAAAGAAACTGACTGATGTTGACAATGGTAATTTGATACAGAACATGTTCAGATATGTTAAGTGAAGCAAATATCACAAGTTATCCAGATAGCATACAAATGTGGGCCACTTTAGGCAGTTATGCGTCACTGGTGGTCTTCCTTCCGCCCAGACAAAATGAATGTGAGCCTGAATTGGCCCACCTGTAAAATGGCAAAAGGGGGCCAACGATTCCAATTCATATATGGGCCATTTAAGGCAAAGATTTGGCACTTATAACAAAATGTAAAATGTGCCCATGTGAAAAATAGTAAAATTTGGCCCAAATGACGGAGGACAAATGTGGGCCACAGTTGGCAAAAAAGTGGCATAGTCATTTAAGGGTAATCTGGGTCTAAACCCAAAGTGACTTATGTCTGTGGGTGCAAATGTGGCCCAGTTATCTTAAGACATATGTGGGCCACTTTTGGTAAATATTCGGCACAGTAAGCTCTGGCTAATGTGACTGTGAGTCTAAAGTGGCCCAGAGAAAATATGGCCCAGTTACCTTAAAACCATAAACTGTAAAAGATATGGACGTAGTATCCGTGACGTCACCCATAGGTTTCTGAACACTGCAAAAGAAGCTACAAGTAGGCGCGGCCAACTGTCGCCATTTTGTTAGCGCATCATCCAACCAAACGCGGGGGCGCAGATTGTGGCCCAGATCTGGCAAACAGGAGCAGACCACCAAAGTGGCATCATTCCATGTGGTATGTGGGCCGGATGTAAATGTCTGGTGTGGGTCGGATTTCAGGCACATGAATTTTGCTAGGTGGGTGGATTAAACATGTAATGTAATGTAATGTGTATTTATATAGAACATTTATTGTGTATGGCCATACACCCAAAGCGCTTCACAATTATGTAGCATCCACTTGGATGATGCGACAGCAGCCACAAGACAACAGCACCAGTGTGCTCACCACACACCAGCTATAGGTGGAGTAAAGAGACAGTGATAGAGCCAATTTTGTGGATGGGGATGATTAGGAGGCCATGATGGGAAAGTGCCAATTGAGGAACTTTGGCCAGGACACCAGGGTTACACCCCTACTCTTTACAAGAAGGGCCATGGGATTTTTAATGACCACAGAGAGTCAGGACTTCAGTTTAACGTCTCATCCAAAAGATGGCGCCCACTGACTGTGTGGTGTCCCCTTCACTTTTACTGGGGCATTAGGACTCTCACAGACCACAGGTTCAGTACCCCTTGCTGGCCTCTCTAACCCCACTTCCAACAGCAACCCATTTTTTTTCCATGTTGTCTCCCATCTAGGTACTAACCAGGCTCAGTCCTGCTTAGCTTCAGTGAGCAACCGGTCTTGGGCTGCAGGGTGATATGGCTGTGGCAAAGGCATTGAGTAAACATGAAGGCATTGAGTTTCACACAGGTCTTGTTTTTTTGCACAGATATTGTTAAAGAATGGCCAGTGTTCAACAAAATTGTTTGTATATTTTTGAGACATGAGTTTATTTTTTGGTAACGGAAATGGAGACTGCATTTGTGGAGCATTTACATGCATTTAAAATTACTGAATACATGCACAGTTGTTATGCCTCATGACTTAAGATACTTTAAGCCCTTTAATATCCAAATGGCTTATCCTCTTGTTAAGTGGTGACGAGTTGGTGAGGTATGTAATACTGTTTCTGGGTCCAAGCCGCCCTAATGCAGAGGTTCTCAACCTTTTTCACTTCAGGGCCCACCTTCTTTTTGAAGGCCCACATCTGACATTTTTTCTTAAACTTATTGTCTAGAGAAAATGCTTATTTTAAACCTTTATTTATTAGCAAAATTCTTTTGCTTATACTATTATGATTTTATTTTCTACAGCGTTTTATAAAAACACCTGAAACTATATATATATATATATATATATATATATATATATATATATATATATATATATATA
>CAIGQZ010032533.1:1034079-1087437 GCA_903798205.1 Danio tinwini
ACATAAAGCTGCAAAATATATTCATGCTGCAGTGCATTCTGTATGTTTTTTTCTATGTTTGCATATATATATAATGTTGTAAAGAAAAGACTAAGACAAATAGTAATGACAAGACCGAGCATGAATGCTTATGCCACATTCTGAGAACAAAAAGACAAGGGGAATGAGTGCCCAAGAGAGTCCATGAAAGAGGTGAGCATTGCATCCAGGACAAGACAAGAACAGTGTCTAGACTTTGTCAACAACAAAGAAAAAAATTTAGTAAACAGGTCCTGATATGTGAGTCCTGGTATGTGTTTGAATCCTTTAATTGTCCCCACACTCTCAGAAAAAACGGTACAATGTGGTACAAACCCTTGTCACTGGGACAGTACCTTTTTGTGGAACAGAATTGTACCATACAACAAAGAAACAAATTTGTATCATTGCAGTTTGTACCTTTAAGGACATGATTTTTACCATGGGAAGCCAAAATGTACCTTTGGTTTTTAAAACCAACAGATACAGTATTGTATCTTCATTTAAGGTTCAAAATCTGATCCATGAAGGTACCACCACAGTGACAAGACACTTTGTACGTTAACAGTGTTTAATGTGTTCCTTCAAGAACTTTTTAAAGGCATTTTGCTCTCTCCAAAATGTGTCAATTTGTTTTCAGTAAATATAAAACATCAAATACATTTATTAAAGGTGCTGTATGTATAATATAAGTTTTTGACTCTTCTAAAGCATAAAAATACCATAATATGTGTGATATTTAAGAAACATCCCACGTTAACATACTTGTTTAAATGAAAAATAATGCTGAAGTCAGACATTCTGCCTTGAGTATGTTTTTTTTCTGCGCCAGAACGCTGTTTTTGTTTAGGTAAACTTAACCTGCATAATGCCAGTTTAGCCAATTACATTTCAGCACTCAGGGTTGCCTTGTTGGAAAACAGTGTATTTCATTCATTCATTCAGAAAGGCTCTGAAAGCATGCGTCTATTACCGAAATGGACAGTATCAGATGTTGAAATGTGACAAATTCAGTTCCACATGAGGTTAATTAGCAATTGACATAAATATTACGAACATGAGCAGGTTACATTGTAACTGTGTGTCCTAACAACATGCTTTGTGGAACGATACTCAGTGATGAGCAGTTTGGCTGTTTGCACCAGACGAAACATGACAGAAATTTAAATACAGCCTTTTAGAAGCACAGAATATGCACTCAGTCATGAAACGGTAAGGTTTAGAATCTATTCAAACTCACATTGTTAGCATTTAGCACT
Source organism: Danio tinwini (assembly GCA_903798205.1). Lineage (NCBI taxonomy): Eukaryota > Metazoa > Chordata > Actinopteri > Cypriniformes > Danionidae > Danio > Danio tinwini. The sequence continues at coordinate 1,035,357 of CAIGQZ010032533.1, forward strand.
GAATAAAACACACAAGGTTAACCTGAGGTGACTGTCATAGGTTTTATACGTTCAGCTGTGAGAAATAGAAGCCGTTTCTAATATATCAATTCGAGGTGTTGGTTAGAACCAAAACTTTTATTTGTTGTTGTTGTTGCTTTTATTTAGAACAGTGGTCAAACTTACATACTGCACCTTCAAACAATGTTTCAGTTTACAAAAAAGTTTGTTTTTGTGTAAGTACACATTTTCAATTTACAATAAAAAAAAATACTTTAACATAAAGATCTGTTTTTTTCTAAACATTTCACAACAATTTTCACAAAAAACTGTTACAGCAGTACATTCTCTCATGAATTATTAGCCCGCCTGTTTATTTTTCCCCCAATTTCAGTTTAACGGAGAGATTTTTTTCTACACATTTCTAAACATAATAGTTTTATTAACTCATTTCTAATAACTGATTTATTTAATCTTTTTCCTATGATGACAGTAAATAATATTTGTCTAGATATGTTTCAAGATACTTCTATACAGCTTAAAATGACATTTAAAGGCTTAACTAGGTTAATTAGGTTAACTAGGTAGGTTAGGGTAATTAGGCAAGTTATTGTATAACAATGGTTTGTTCTGTAGACAATCGAAAAAATATATAGCTTAAAGGGGCTAATAATTTTGTCCTAAAAAAAAAAAACTGCTTTTATTCTAGCCGAAATAAAACAAATAAGACTTTCTCTAAAAAAAAAAAAACATTATCAGACATACTGTTAAAAGTTCCTTGCTCTGTTAGGGAAAAATTATAAAAGAATAAAAATGCAAAGGGGGGCTAATAAATCTGACTTCAACTGTATGCTTTTAAATGATGATTCATGTTTTAATTTTGAAAAATATTAATAAAATCCCTTTGCCCTTCCAGTAATATTTATTTTCATAGATATTGTAAGAAGGGGGTTGCCCAACACTTATGTACCTTTTTTATGAGAACAATTGTGTACCTCCATTTCAATTGTACCATAAAAGGTACAGAACAGTATCATAAGAGGCCTTTTCTGTACTATATAAGGCACATTTTTAAGGATTTTATCCTTAAGGAACATTTTTTGTACCACCATGAACCTTTTTTCCTGAGAGTGCAGTATAAAAAGATGGATCTCAAAATCTTACAGTCACTGCTGGAAAGGGTTCAAATATGATGGATGCTGAAAAAGGATGCTGGAAAACATACTCATTTTAGCTATGTTTCTTTTGTGAACTATATTTAAACATCTGTAGTGTAAAATATATTACTCAGGAAAGTACTACATTTAAAAAATAACATGCATTTTGTATGGTCTTGCTTATTTTGTTAAAATAACTCATTCATTCATTTTCTTATCGGCTTAGTCCCTTTAATACTTAGGGGTTGCCACAGCGGAATAAACTTATCCAGCACGTTTTTACGCAGCGTATGTCCTTCCAGCCGCAACTCAACACTGGGAAACGCCCATACACTATTGCGCACATTCACATACACTACAGCCAATTTAGCTTATTCAATTCACCTGTACCGCAGGTCTTTGGATTGTGGAGGAAACCGGAGCACCCAGAGAAAACCCACGCAAACACAGGGAGAACATGCAAACTCCACACAGAAACGCCAACCGCCCCAGCTGGGGCTCAAACCAGCGACCTTCTTGCTGTGTGCCACCATGCTTACTTAAAATTACTCACATTTTCACACTTTAGTCAAATCATCATTCCATCAATATTGTTTCCTCTGAAGTTAAAATGTTGGTATTGTGTTGTCAAAAAATTTACAGAAACGTGTATGAAAGCAAGTGTCTTCAGCTTTCAAAATTAAGGTCTTACATAACAAAATTACGTTGCCTGCTCCTTTGGATTGCAATACACCAGTTGAGAAACACAAAGTACTGTAATGGGCTCTATTTTGATCTAAGCCTGATTTCTAAAGCATATGATGCAAAATCGCTAAGGGCATGTCCGAATGCACTTTAGCTATTTTAAGGATGGGAAAAAAACTGTTTGTGCGCCGACTCATGGTCTAAAAGGGTTAAGCTTATTCTCTCAATGAGTTATGGGTGTGTTTTCAGCATAATGTGCATTTAAACAATAGAGCCTTTTCACCCATTCCCTTTAAGAGTCAGTCATGGCACATTTGCTATTTAAATGGCAGACTTTGTAAGTGAAAAAACTGAGTGCTTCACTAGCGAAAGACCATCTGTGCAAGGTTAAAACCATCTACAGAATAAACCACTTCTTTTGAACCATAGATCAAGGAAATGGTGGTGGATGCACTCCACTGATGATATCCATTACATAGCCTATTTAATTATATTTCATTTGTTAAGCGCAAAGATTTGATTCAAAACTATTTCTAAATTCACTTCTTATTTCCAGCAAATTAATAAATTAACAATAATAACAAAGTGTGGTCTTTAATAAACTAGAGTTATATCCAAACACACTTCCTATTCCTATGCCTCATTTGGTGACGTATATGTTACCAAAACCTGGCAGATGAACAAATCTAAAAAAAAAAAAGTAAAGTAATATAAATATGCATATAATACATTCTATTGATAATATTAACATTAAACAAATGCTAATTGTCATGAATTAACTGACTACAACAGAGCCGGATTGTAAAATTGTCCAAATTCCCCCTGAAGTGAACAAGGCATGAGAGGTAGTGGTTAATATATTTATGTAGAAAATAATTTTTTTTATCATTTTTAATCCAAAACTTTTTTAAAGATATTTTGACCTGCATAGGCACATGCTTTTTAAATAATAAAAATCCATCAAATCCACTTCGTTAGTGCTTTTACAATGTAGATTTTGTCAAAGCAGCTTAACATAGGAGTTCTAATAAACTGCAGTTCAGTTTAGGTCAGGTTCAGTGTAATATAAATGTCACTGCTGAAAGCCCAAAGACTGAAGAGCAAATCCAACTATGTGCAGCTCCACAAGCCAAGCAAGTGGTAAAGCAAGTGGCAAGAGATGGGCGAGGAACAAGCTTTACCAATTGACGAACATGAAAAAAGAAAACCTTGGAAAAAAAATCTGGCTCAGTTGGACATGACCAGTTCTGCTCTGGCAAAACTTCTTGTCCAGAGCTGCAGTCTAGGTTCCAGAGGCTTAAGAACACCGGATATCCATCGTGGAGAAGCTGAAGGTCTAAGCAGGTAATTAGGCTAGCCCACAGGATCAATGTAAAGATTTGTCCTTCATTGGGGTCTTTCAGGAAACAATCTCACACTCTCCACTCCTCCATGACCACCACAGCATCCGATCAGGATATGACCAGGTCCAGGATTTTGGAGACCTTGGGATACGGAGAAACAGACAAACATATAGATGTTGTTCAAATTATAATGTCTTTTGGGATGTATTCCCAGCTTCGATTGTCCTAATTAATGCAGCCTAACAAATCTTTAAAGGATTTTGATTTCAAAAGTTATGTATTTGTGTTTTTTTTTATGTGTATGGTAATAAGATGTGTCTTTAATCTAGTTTTAAGCTGACAGAATGTATCTGCCTCCCAAACTGTGCTTGGATTGCTGTTCCAGAGATTAGGTACCAGATATGACAAGGATCTACTGCCTACATTTGATTTTGACATTATACATATAACTAATTATGAAGTCATATGACTATGAATTATGAATAATCAATTAACTGAGCATAGTGGAGATGAGGGACTGTAATATACCAGGAGCTCCCTCAAATACTGGAGAACTAAGCCATTCAGGGCTTTGTAGGTAGTCAATAAGATTTAAAAATGTATATAAAGTTTACTAGAGAGCAAATGCAATGATAAAAGTACTGGAGTAATATGGTCATATTTATAAGTTCTAAAAAGCACTCTAACAGCTGCATTTTGAACCAACTGAAGTTTGTTAATTAGTTATTAGTTTGTTAATTGACAGTAGTCTAACTGAGAGGTCAAGAAAGCATTAATAAGCTTTTCCACATTAAACATTGATAGCATATGTCGAAGTAGCTTACCTTCACAGCATCTACAACATCATCACAAGTGCACATGGCAGGCTCTGTGATTACTTTCATTAGGCTAAAGAAACATCTATGTTAGTCACAGAGATACGTGCAAGACATCATTTAAAACTACAAGTGTGTGTAATGCGAAATGTTTGTGATTGGCCAGAATGGTCATTGATGCATTCGCTTCACCCTGTGTTTAAACAAACATGAAAGCAATGCTCCATTGAACCCATTTATAGAGATTTGCGTAAATGTTGTGTCTCTATTGCTAATGCTGCCATCTGATATTAATTTGACCATATTTATTTTTAATTATTAAAAAAAATAACTTAACTAATATAGAGATCTCAGCTGTCACCTGTGACCTTCCATGAGAAGGGTCTGGCTGTAGACTGGATGCAGATGATTTTAAATGCATACACCTAACCTGACCTGTCACAGTGATGTCATTAGCTCTATTAAGTGCATGTATGACCAGGTGCACTGTCTGTAAAAAATACAACTTGAACAAAGTTAAATTCCCCTTCAGGAGGGGAACTTCAATGCTATGTGGAAAAACTTCCACTGTGGGTATTTCAATTAGGAAGCCAGTCATCTGAAAGAGTATGTAAACAGGCCAATTAAATGCTAATGAGTTAGCAGCTTTAGGCTGTGCATGACATCATTGCTGTGGCATGTCTGTTGCGCAGTTAAGATCTCGGCACGCTCTTGCAAATGGGCCACCCACCCCAGTTGTCCCCCGCTCCGCGGTTGGGCACTTGGCCAGATCTGAGGGTCACAGTGGGAGTAAATCTGCCGCCCTCGGGCTTGCGGACCCCTCGCTCCTCCACGCGCTCCATCTAAGCTTTGAGTGAGAGAAGCGCTCCGTCCATGGATGGCCACCCTCTCACTTGATGACACCGAGGCTCAGATGTCCACTGCTGCATTGGAGGATGGGCTGTCATGGTCTGATGAGGGATTCCTCCCCTCTGCTCCCTCCCCTCGGGAGCGAGTGCAGTGGAAGATCTAGAAACAGACATGATAACCGTGCTTTCCCGGGCTGCTTCTGCCATGGGCCCGGACCGACTAAATGGGTGTATGTGGAGAGCTAAAAAGGCAAGACCTTCTAGCCTCCCATCCCTATCTTCCCGGAAGTGCACAGTGGGCTCACGCAATCTTGGAGGGCACCTTTCTCTGCCCAATCTGCATGCGCCTCAGCCTCACCACCCGTTATGGTGGAGCAGCCAGGGTGTATGAGCCATTGCGGGACCGCGTGGGCCTCTTTCTGCTGGAGTCAGCCTCGTCTCCCATCCAAAGCGTGTCAGTTTTCTACCTCCCTCGTAGCCAGAGCCCACACAGCCGCGGGCCATGAGCGCGCACTGGCCCAGCTGCATAAGGTTGGTTCCGACCCAGGCTTGTTACAAGCCCGGCCCAGCTGCATAAGGTTGGTTCCGACCCAGGCTTGTTACAAGCCCCACAATGCACCCAACTGAGCTCCACGGACCTCAAGTCAGCTGCGTGTGCCCTGGGAAGACGATGGCCACATTAGTTGTCCAAGAGCGCCATCTCAGGCTAAACCTGGCAAAAGATATGCACAGAGTTGACAGTTCGCTTTCTTGACTCCCCCATATCCCCCATGCCGCTTAAAAAATGCCACCAAACCTCGAGAGAGCATTTTTTTCCCCTTCCTCTAATGTGACAGCCCGAGAACTGCCAGTCTGGGACATGATGAAAAGCCTTTCAGCTCGCAGGATCGGTGCACTTTGCCAGTGGCTCACGAGCTCTGGGAGGATGGTCTTCTTTCTCCCACAACTCCAGCCCCTCCCCACCGGAGTCTGGGTGCAAGGTGAGAGTGAATCTCTCGCCTCCAGCTCTTCCGCAGGATCCCAGCACTCCCCAGATCAGCACTCCCCAGATCAGCACTCCCCCTCCACGCTGTCCCACTGCTGGTACATCAGGGATTGCAGCGATTCAGCCATTAGCGAGGGCTCTGCCTGCCTGGTTAGCGTGGGCCAGCCCTTCATGGTCGCTCATACGCACGATCAGACTCAGCTACGTGATTCAATTTGCGAAATGGCATCCCAAATTCACAGGTGTGTATCACCAGTAGAGGTGTGAACCTACACTGGTCTCACGGTTCAGTTCGGTTACGATTATCATGCCATCGATTCGGTTCAAGTTGATATCTCGGTGCATCACGGAGCATTGACGATGCTTTCCATACATAATTAGATTTGTTTCTTTATCTCACAAGAATTTTTTTTTTTTAAATCTTTAAATATGTTTATATTTATAAATTATTTATAATACAATTTTGTCCTTTAATACAAGCAGTCAGATATACATATGAACTGTACCTTTAATTTTACCTGCTCAAAAAAAAACACTCTAGGTGAATGTTTTAGACAAAACTGCAATATATGCACAGAAGACAGCACGAGCATTCATAACAAATAAACTAATGTAAATATTATCTCGCTTGCTTTTTGAGCACTGGCAAGTTCTTACACCCCTATAATTGGTCATTGTCTTCACCTGCTCAACAGAAAAGGCTGCGATTAGAAACGAAAGCGCCCCATGAGTGATGTGGGAAAAACAGCCACGGGTCAGTCTATATGCGCATAATACGCGGTTATCAGGTAATCCGTAATATAATAAATACAATACAATAAACTCACACCACAGGCACGCTTGTGTTTGGATCCACAAGTATCGCTTTAACAGCCGAGAGGAGAGGAAAATTTACCACACGAACATGCCAACTGGTCAAATGCCCAAAGTGTGTGCGTGTGGGAGAAAGAGAGATGGAGAGAGAGAGAGTTTTACAGCATTTCTCCCTAGTAGTGAAATAGCGGCTCGTGCTTTTTTTGCTTTTTAGGTAGTAGGAGTGTTTTATTTACTCACCCTCGCCTCCTTCGCCATAGTATTTTACCGCGACATCGCGCATAGGGGATAAATGACGTCAGTGCGTAATAACCTGTTATGATCTATTACTGAACCGATATCGAATTGTCCCCATCTGCATCGCGGTGCACCGAAGAAACGATTAATTTTGACACCCCTAATCACCAGGGTCAGCCTTGTGCCTGCCCCTGTCTTGCGAGAGAAGATTGCTGTCCTCCTGGCGAAGGATGCAATCTAACCGATCCCTCCAGCCGAGATGGAGAGCGGTTTTACAGCCTGTACTTCATCGTACTTAAAAGAGTGGTGGGCTACGGCCAATCCTAGATCTGCACGTTTTGAACCGCTCTCTTTACAAGCTGCCATTCAAAATGCTTATGCAGAAGTGCATCCTCTGGTGCGTTCGTCCTCGGGATTGGTCTGCAGCAATAGACCTGAAGGACGCGTACTTCCTGTTTCCATTCTTCCACGCCACCATCAGTTTCTGTGGTCTGTATTTGAAGGTCGAGCTTGGCAGTACAAGTCCTCCCCTACAGGCTCTCTCTGTCTCTGCGGGTCTTCATTAAGCTCGTGGAGGGTACCCGTCGTTTCAACAGATGCTTCCAGCATGGGCTGGGGGCTGTGTGTTGCAGGCATGCAGCTGCGGGCCTGTGGAAAGGAACCCAGTTGCATTGGCATATCAATCGCCTAGAGCTGTTGGCAATTCCTTGTCTCTGCCGTTTTATACCGGTACTGGAGTTCCGTAGCATTCTCCCTCTCGAGACTGCACGCTTTCTCAATGTAAGGATGCTCAGCTTAGCTCGCGCTGTGCTTTTATATCAAATTGATTGTAATGAGCATCAGCTGTGCAAGCTGATGCTGCCAACTCATTGGCATTTCATTGGCACACTTACATACTCTTTTAGATGATTGGCTGTCTGACATAGTCCCATAGTACAAGTCCACATAGTGGAAGTTTTTCCACATAGCATTTCCGTTCCCCCCCTCGGGGAACGAGGGTTACTTTATTATCCAGAGCGTTCTTTGTCCAGTAGTCTTAACCCTTAAATCATCTTGAAATGAACTATTGTTATCTGACTTTTATTATAATTATTATTATTGGTAGTAGTAGTAGTTGTAGTAGTAGTAAAAATAATAATAGTATTACTATTATTAATAATAATAATATCGAAAAATTTGCTTGACAAATGATGATTTAGCTGTACCATTTTGCATTTAATGACAAAAGCAATTAATTAATTCTTAAGATATTGTGGGGGAGAAGACTTTTTAATTGTAAATCTGTATTATATATTCTGATAAACATGACATACACAGATATAGTATAGGAAACAGTGGCCAATTACTCAAAACGTGTCGCACCATTTTGAGGAGAATAACATTGACAAACTGATCTGGGGAGCAATAAATACAGTACTTAGATGAATCTTAAAAATTTAGACACCAGTTTCCCCCTTAAAGACTAGCCATAACATGTTAAAACCATTTATATAAAGACTGACCACTCGAATTTGAATCCAAAAAGCTAAAATGATTACACTGGCAAGTGCTAGTTGGTTAAATTAGTTCTAGGTGAAGAGTCTTGTAGTTTGTCTGTGTTACTTTGGTTCATTTCTCAGATCAGAAACAAAATGTTCAAAAGTACTTGTTCAATCTCCACATCATCTATTGTGCAAACATGTCTAGTGCATATTACAACATACCAGTTTGTTCAGAGTTGCACAGTTTAAATATTTTTTATTAAGCAATTAAGTTTTTTTTTTTGTTTTTTTGTTAAATCTTGTATTCAATCAATATAAAAAAATTGTACACAATCCATCCAAAACATATTGTTTGAATGAACAATTCAAGCAAATCTTATAAGCTTATGTGGATATTACTGGACTTAAGCACTTAAATGCACACAGCAATGTGACACCAAACATGCAGAAGAATTAAACAGTACACAGTGTCTTGGTCCCTTTTCCCATCTCCGATCTGAAATGTTTATTCAAGGGGGAAAAAAACAGACATGTCCCACCACATTCAAAGAGAGTTTGGTCCTCTTGACATTATGAGGTTAAGCACAAAAAAGAAAGCTATTCAGCTTAGCTGTGGTCTAATATTGGAATGAGAGCATGAAAGATGTTTCTAATCTGCTAATGCAAAAATCACATTAACTTCCCTAATTCATTTTCACCACAGCAATGGAATATTAAAGGCTGCAACTTTTTAATAACAAGCTGTGGATGTTGGAAGCTGTTTTAAGTGTTTGGCAGTTGGCAGAGTTGGTGGGAATATAGCACAGGAGCTCATATGGTTGTGGATTATGACTAGAAGGCTTTACTCTGTAGAAATACATGTTTCTGTGGCATATGCTTATGTTATTTAGAACTGGAAACATCCTACGGCCTATGACTGGTCGCATATGACATCACATATGAGTAAAAATACTACAAAAAGAGTGGAGAAAACATTTGTCACTAAAATATCGTGAAAATAAAAAAAATCACGATAATAAAAATCTTGCTGCAGTTCATATTTGTCTTTTTTGGCAAGAAAAATGATTAATTCAGCATGTGTGAAGAAAAATTATGCTTGTCAAAAGGAGGTGGAGTCACTTCAATTTCCTGCTCTAGAAAAAGGCACTGCAGTAACTCAAAATACACTCTGATTTACAGTAGGGCAAGAATGGAATATAATTCATACAACAACAGTCACCTGGTTTTAGGCAAGAAAATGCATGTTTATTTGTATAGCACATTTCATATACAGTGGCAATTTAAAGTGCTTTACATAAACAAGAATAAAAAGTAAAGAAAATACAAATAATAAGAATGATTAAAAACATAATAAAAGACAGGTTATAAAAGAATGTAAAGAAAAGAACAAGCTTTTTTTAGCTCATCTGCTAGCTGTGCATGAAACACACAGGTGTCAACTTATTTTAGGCCTCAGAGCCCTGATGGGGTTCATCTTCAGGATGCTGGAAGTAGTCACAGCAAACAGTTAATGAAGACCCCTATAGCACATTTAAATTGGACATTTTGTATAGTGCAAGAGTATTGGTTTAAGTGGGATTCTTTGGTATTTTTTGGATTCAGTGGGATTTCCTTCGTCAGCTGAGGAAGTTCAACCTGCCACAGGAGCTGCTCGTACAGTTCTACTCAGCTGTCATCCAATCCATCCTCTGCACTTCAATCACCGTCTGGTTCAGCTCAGCTGCCAAAACTGACCTCCGTAGACTACAGCGAATAGTCCGGACTGCTGAACGAATCACTGGCACTACCCTTCCTACACTTCAAGAACTGTGCTCTTCCAGAGTGAGTAAAAGGGCTCGTAAAATCACTCTGGATGACTCACACCCAGCACACTACCTGTTCAAACTGTTACAGTCTGGTCGGCGCTACAGAGCACCAAAAACAACAACAGCCAGACACAGGAAAAGTTTCTTTCCTCAGGCCATCTACCTCATGAACAGTTAAATATTTCCCTACTGTGGAATAAACGTGCAATACTTTCTCATACGCACTTGTACACAGCACCTTATAACCAGTATATTTACAACATATCTGTACATACAACTCAACATCCAGATCTCTTTTTGACTGATTGCATCTCTGTTTAATGTTTATTGCCTTTTCTTTTCTTGTATTTAATTTTGTGTTGTCACTTGTCACTTTATGTACACTGGAAGCTTCTGTTGCCAAAACAAATTCCTTGTGTGTGTGAAGCACACTTGGCAATAAAGCTGATTCTGATTATTCACCAGAGGTTGTCCCAGCAGAATGAACCGCCAACTTATCCAGCATATGTTTTACACAGCAGATGCCCATCCAGCTGCAACCGGTAAACACCCATACAGTCTTACATTTACACACATACACTATGGCCAATTTAGTTGAACCAATTTACCTATATCGCATGTCTTTGGACTGTGGGGGAAACCAGAGCAAACCCATGCAAGAACATGCAAACTCCACACAGAAATGCCACCTGGTCCAGCCCGGACTCAAACCAGTGACCTTTTTGCTGTGAGTCGACAGTGCTAATCCACCGTGTCACCCATATTTTTAATTATTTAGCTGAATGTTCTAAATATTACTTCTGGACAGCAGCTAGTTAAAAAAGTGCCCAGATACTAATCACTGGTCTTATCATTTATCATGTTCATCATCATTTCCAATGTTGGAAAGTAAATTTCTTCAGATCTGAAACATCATGTCTTAAAAAGCAGAACCCTGCTGCAAAGGAAGCAAAAAGTTTAATTACATTTTTATTATGTTGCCTGATGACTTGTAATTTCATCAAATATTCATTAGCCCTCAGTCATTCATAGATTTAAGTTAATAATTTATCTAGTCAGACCTGCCTATATCATTATCATTTATATATAATAAATTATCAAACTCTGAGATCTAATCAAATTTATTAGCTCCCCCCTTTTTTCTTTTTTAAATATTTCCCAAATGATGTTTAACAGAGCAAGGAAATTTTCACAGTATGTCACTGTGTTATATTTTTGTTCTAGAGAAAGTCTTATTTGTTTTATTTCGGCTTGAATACAAGCAGTTTTTAATTTTTAAGAATCATTTTAAGGTCAAAATTATTAGCCCCTTTAAGCAATTATTTTCGATAGTCTGCAGAACAAACCATCAATATACAATAACTTGCCTAATTACCCTAACCTGCCTAGTCAACCTAATTAACCTAGTTAAGCCTTTAAATGTCACTTTAAGCTGTATAGAAGTGTCTTGAAAAACATCTAGTAAAATATTATTTACTGCCATTATGGCAAAAATAAAATAAATCAGTTATTAGAAATGAGTTATTAAAACTATTATGTTTAGAAATGTGTTGAAAAAATATTCTCTTCGTTAAACAGAAATTAGGTAAAAAAAATAAACAGGGGGGCTAATACTTCAGGGGGGCTAATAATTCTGACTTCAACTGTACCTCTTTGACACTATAACTCTTAATCTAGAAATGTGAGCTGCTCATTGATCTCCACGGGGTGGCCCCGAGGTTGTTCCTACAGTATTTGGAAGTGCAGGGAGCCACTGGGTGCCAGCAAAAGCAGAATAAGTAGCGTATAGAGCTGTGAGAATAATAAGTGGTGTCATAAATATGTCATTATCTGTTCTCTGATATCATTATGTCTGCTTGGCAGGAGCTGGAGTTGCTTGGCTGTGGATTGGAAAGCCATTATTCCACCCCTTGCTGCATTTGAGTATGTCTTAAGTTTTCTTAAACTTTATTATTATTTTTGGGGTGTGGGGGTTATGGAGGGGGGTGGTAGTGGTAGGGCAAATTACTTACATAATATAAAAACTCTTACTCCTTTTCGCCTCAGTCCGTTTAGTAATCAGGGTTCGCCACAGCGAAATGAACCGACAACTTACCCAGCACGTTTTACACAGAAGATGACCTTCCAGCCGCAACCCAACACTGGAAAACACCCACACAATCTTGCATTCACACACATAAACTTTGGCCGGTTTAGCTTATTCAATTCACCTCTAACGCATGTCTTTTACTCTAGGGGAGCACCCAGAGGAAACCCACGCGAACATGGGGAGAACATGCAAACTCCACACAGAAATGCCAACTGACCCAGCCAGGGCTCAAACCAGTGGCCTTCTTGCTGTGAAGTAATCATGCAACTCACTGCGTCACCGCGCCCTACTGCACTTATATTAAGTGTAAAAGTTGTTGCACACTGAATCAGAAAGAATCTGAAGTTTTCATCTGTAATTTCCACACGTTAAAAACTAAATTGATCCTCAAATTGTGTCAATCATATTGACAAACTTTTCTGTCATAAAAATTTAATCGGTTTGATTTTTTTTTCATTTTTCATATCTGAAAAGATATTTTGAGGGGTGTTTTGACAATTCAGGGACACCATACAAGTGAAAGCAAAATCCAAAATAGAGTCAGAGAAACTACTCAATTAAAATGTTCTGTGGTTTATTGTATGCTAACTTGTTGGTGTGGTTTGGTGTGTGTGTGTGTGTGTGTATGTGTGTGTGTGCGTGTGGGTCTGTGTGCATGTGTCTGTCTCTCCATAACCTAATGCCCATTTAAGACTGCACGATTTTCAAAATAGTCATGTCACAGATGTTTTCACACTGCATGACTATCTGGGCTGGTGTTCCGTCACTGCTGTGTTTACACTGCAAAATGGATCAGCGATAGGGGGTTTTAAATTGCATGACTTTAAAATAGGAGAATCGCAAAAAACTTTGTCTCAGTCCACAACTACAGCTCACAACCAAACACGCAAGAAGTGACATGGAAACATTGTGAGGTCATGTAGTATATCTTTTGTTATTAACTACATAATGAGAAGCCTTTAGTGAGGTAGAAAATGTACTTATTTTGCTCGCCTAGCTTTTGAAGGGAATTAGCAATTTCTCTTTAACTTTTTTCTTTTTCGACCCCTGTGGTATTGCTCAGATGACACGTCAAAAAGACAAGGGTGCTCCTGCCAAATTTCCACAAATCTTTCATCCATTTTTTGACTCAAATAGACAAAAAAGAAGCCCTTTTAACATTTCCCCCAACCTCCCGCTGCCCTGCAGATGCCTAGAGGATGCTGTACAGATGCTGTACCCATACAGATGGCATGATTTTGAATTGCCGACAGCACAAGAAATGAATCACGTGAATGAGCACCAATTTGCCTGTGATTTCGGGCATTTGCTGGTGATTTCTCAAAACCTGTCAGAGTCAAAATCAGGGCTAAAATCATGCTGTCTGAACTCGGCATTAGATAAACTGCCAGTCTCTGTTGATCAATTGCTTCATGAAACTTAGTGGTCTTCTTTTATAATGTGTTGTTCCTGTATTGCTAGCAAAGTATAAAACTGAGCCATGGACATCCTAAAGTAAACTTTGAATTGGTGAGGACAATCCCACAGCTCTTTGATAAGGAGGATCTCTCCACAATCTAAGTATGGGATGGACCAAATTTAGTTTTTTTCTTTTGTTAAGCAGGAAAAAGACAACAAAATAATTTTCACCACTCAAAATATTTCACAACTGATTAATTAATAAGCTTAATAAGCTTTGTCTGCATGATGAATTGTTCAGATATGAATACAGAAAAAATGCATACGAAAATTTCAGACATCAGGGTGCAAAGCCCCTAAGGCTTAAAGAGAAACTTTTTAACCTGGTTACATCTTGAAGACCAATTTTAAAATGATATAATATAAATATGTTTTAAGTATACTGTGACAAAATAAGGAAAAAATATCAGTGCAAGTCATTTTGATTTAGAACGTTGTAAACGCTGTCTAATTATCTTTATCAGCTTAATCTGATTAATCGTAATGTTCACTTCATTAACAAAAATTTTGGCATCATTTATTTGTGTCATTCCAAACCTGATCAAAACATCTGTGTGCTAACAGCTGTAGAACAATGTGTTGCTTAGCCACAGCAGCTAGTTTGCATATCTGCATATGCTGCAATTTAAAACAAAAGCATTTTCAATTCCTCTGGATGTTTGACAAAATATGATTGTGAAAGCGCTCAGGGGTGACAATAGAGAAATGGAAACCATGAAATATGTATGCCTCCCATTGTATCTAATATCACAGGACTAAAAACCTTGACAATTAGCAGGCTCTTTGCCCACATTGATTTCTTTCAGACAGAGAAGGGGGAAAACAAGTCTGAAAGTCCAGTCAGCACAGGAAATGACTCTCTTTCTATTATGGCCAAAATGGGAGATAGCAAACACTGATTCAGTAAACAACATCCAATGTGAAACATTTACAGGCCTATTCTCCTGTCCATCGAAAGATATTGAATTTCAATGCTTTTGAAAGAAGTCTCCATGATGTCTGGTTATTTGTTGCTTTTCACATGGAAAGTTTGTGCCCTTAAGTATGTAAAACTTGTGGTGATCAGCAGTATCATGTATCAACAGCATCAAATCAATCTCGTGGAAATTCAATTGTGGAAAATAGATATTTTTTTTAATATGAACAAATGCTGCAGCAACTTAAAGTGTTACTTTAACTCTGCCCCTTTTTGTTCAAGCTGGTCAATTAAAGGGCACCTATGTTACCACTTTTTCCAGATTTAATATAAGTCTTTTGTGTCTCCAGAATGTGTCTGTAAAGTTTCATCTCAAAACACCCAGATTTTTTATTATACCTGTCATAATTTTCTACTTTGTAGCATTTACCATCAGCTAGCGGTTTTTGAGTACTGCGCCTTTAAGGCTAGTCCTTCACGCCCACAGTTTCCACGTGCCTGGCAGCGGCTCCCTCGGCTGTGTCAGACAACAGACAAACACGAAGGAATAAGATCTCATGTAACGTTTGTGAGGAAAAACTACAGTAAGAATCTTACCAATGAGTATTTGATGCATGTTGTGGAGTTGCAAGGATGAGTCACACACAATGTCGTTACAAAGTTCACGTACACACACAAATACACACACACACACACACAGCGCTGACAGGCGCACATACAGACAGTGCACGTTTAGCTTTGCATTCTTTTTGGACGCAAATGTGACAGGATACAGGTTAATCTCCACTGCTGTATGGATATCTGTTATGTTAATGTAAAAAATAAACCTGATTTAACGTCAACAAACCGGGATTGAAGCGTCTTTTATAATTGTTCTGACATGCGGCTGTGGTGATAAAGTTAATCTGAAGTAAATCGCTGTAATTTATTACACACATACACTGTTTCAAAACATCTTAAACTTGTAAAACTCACTCTTGATCACATTTGATGATGATTGATGATCCTAGCAAACTGAACAGACCTTTTATTTACGGTTGCTTAGTTTGCGCAGGTCCTGGTCCTGTGTCTGGTTGATATGATTATACACGTTACTACGGAGACATGTTAATACGCAGCTGTCAATCAATTCGGTGGGCAGGGGGATCGCACTCCTACGTCAAGTTGTCTCAAAACCGCTCCAATTGGTCCACCGTTTTTGTTGTTAAATTGAAAAAAAAGGACTGGGTGTGTTTATATCACCCCAATATGACGGTCTATACACCATACATACACATATGTCTGTCCAAACAGCTTGAAAAGGAGATTTTTCACCATAGGTGGCCTTTAAAATCATCAATAGAGAAAGTGAATAAGCATTTGTCCTTTGTTCTTCTGGAGAACAAATATGTTGAGTGCCACAACTTCAAGAACAGGTTCTTGTTCTAATCAACAGTTGCCTTCTAGTCAACATTGTCTCAGGCACAAAGAGACACACACAGTGGCCGTATTACAAAACATTCCATCTGATGGAGTGGACACAAAATGTATTTTACTCAATTTAACATTACATTCAAATAATGCGTTTGTAAAGTTCACTCTGGAAACAATACTCAGCAGCGGATGTGTGTGGGGGTGATGTATATATAGGAATCAGTCATGATGAGCTTCAGCTTTGATTGTGTAATCGGGGAGAACTGGGACGGAGTGTGAGTGAGATGCATGATGGGATATGTAGTTCTCCAGCGATCTGCTAAGGTAGACAGAGATGTCAGGTGTAATCTTATTATTATTTTTATTGCAAACTTTTTTTTTAATACAGTCATTGCTGTTCTCTAATTTTGATCACAGTTTTTCACAATTTTTTTTCTTTCTTTCATTTATTATAATTATTTTTAATTTTGTAATTTTTTGTAGAAGTCGTAGGCCAGTGTATAAATAGCCAATCTTAGCTGAATGTTTTCTGTGCTTTGGTTGAGTAAAAGACCATCCTTTGTACTCCACCCTCTTCGTGTATTCTTCTTGTGGCTTTGATGTTGAACCTCAAAGAGGAACTTCAAAGCCTCTTCTTGAAGGAATGGTTAGAATGTTTATTTGAGGAAATATCAATACATGGACTCTATCAGCATAATCAAATTACTTATCATTGTTAATAAAGCATGGACAGGACAACACTAGAATTCCATCAACAAGATCATCTGTTCTAATCAGGAATGTTGTTACCAAGCATCAGGTGTAAAAAACACAAGAAAGGCTGGAGTGTGGTAAAAGCAATATAGAAAAGGGAGAGTTAGGGATTATATTTATTTATAATGTTTTTGTTTATTTGATGTATGATGATAAACTAAAACTACACGTACAATAGTACTACTTATATCTCCATTATGATGTATATCAAAATTGTTATTAATTTTTCTTTGTCAGACATCTCTGTCATTTGTCTTTTAACCTAGTGGTCCTCAATCCCCGAACTGTAGATCGGTACCAGTCCGTGGATTAATATACCGGGACACACAATAAATCATTCATTATTTCCATTTTATTTATTATCTGAGTCTGGACGATCTTTTATTTTGAAAAATCTTTTATTTTGAAAAATTACCATACTTTCTCTGTCACTTGAGTGTCAAAATGTAACCCACAAGCCAGCGAAATTAGTAAGAAACAAATGTCTGGAAAGTTTTTTTGCGAGGAAAATGCCCAGTAAAGGACCTACGAACTTCCGAGGAATAGATTTGCAACCCATTTGTCAACAAATCAGGTGAATCCAGCATGTCTGTGTAAGATGATGATCAACTGCTAGAGAGCATAAATGTCGGCAGCCTTCACATATTGAGTCTTTTCCATGCACAAGTTTATTTGTTATTTCATTCCAGGCACACACAGTTGAAAACATCTTGGCTGTTAATACCAAGTAAGCAAAGTTCGGATATGCCAATGTCACAACCTGTCTTCCTTGAGTGTTTGTATTCCTCATGTGATCCTTACCATGTGTTCCTTTGTTCTAGTTCCCACCATCATTATGTTCATCACCTTCACCTGTGTTCATCCACCTGTGTGTTATCATGTCGTCATCCCCTGTGTATTTATAGTCCTTGTGTTCAGTCCGTCACTATTGTCTACATGTCTTGCTGTTGATGTTTGTCTTCAAGCCCTGCTCATCCTGTGATCTTCGTAAGTGTCCTTTAATAAATATATGTACTTTTGATAATCCTGAAACCCTGTGCCTTCTTCCTGCGAACGCCAGGCGTGACAGAATGCCGGACCACAAAGAAAAGTTTGCGGCTTGTTTTCCCCTCGTTTTATTTTCATAGGCTTTTTGCCCCCAGTTTATTTTCCTCTCCCTTGTGTGATTACCCATGGACACCATCTACACCCCAGAATTCCTCATCCTAATGTTGAAGCAGGGGGAAACAGCCTCGAGGACCATACGAACGTTTCCTGTTTCTAGCTAAAAGATCCAGCTGGCCAGCGACGTGGTTCTACAACTCCAACTTGAACACCGCGTGCAGAGCACAGTTGTCCGAAGATGGTCCTCGAGGCAATCTCGCCACCTATGTGGAGTGGACACTGGCGAGGAACCGACCATCATTCAACTTCAGTGCCACTCCATCCCCAGTGACCAGCCCTACCATCTGCAAGGAGAGAAGAATACACGCCAGAGCCCACCGCAGACGGAGAGCCACCCGCGGTGTGTGAGCCATCGCCATCGAGAGCGACAGAGCGGAACTCTACTGAGCAGGAGGAGCTCAACCAGTCGTCTGACCAGGTGCGTGAGCCGGCAACATCGCTGAAAGTGGGAGTCCTGGTAGACATCGAGGGACCGAGCGAGAGTGACCCTGAAATGCTACTCATTGACTTCTAGAGCGAAGTCAAGCCCCTCCCGCTGTTCCCAGACAGGCCTTCTTCAGTCCCATTCATCCCAAAAGACGATAGCTCCAGGGTCATGAGCAGCACCCCCCCCCCACCCCCCCTTCATCTCCGGTGACGTCATCCACAGCCATTCTGCCTTCTACAGTCAGCCAGTCCCCCAGCTCACCCTCCAACTGCATGTATGGAGGTATCCCTGCCTGCCTGCCCACCTGTTTCACCGGCCAGAGGTTGTCACCTGATGTCATCTCCTCCACCCTCCGAGCTACGGACTCCCCTCAGCCCTCCGACCCAATGGCTCCACGTTGGCTCTCTCCATCTCCTCCTTGGACCATCAGCCCACCGGCTCCACCAGGCTCCCTCGTCCCCCCGGCTCCACCTTGGTCAGTCGTCACCCTGCCTCCACCTCTGGACTCCGCTCCACCGGCTGCGCCTCATCCCTACATCCTGCCAGCTCTGTTGAGCTCCTCCTTTCCTCCAGCTACGCCTCAGTCCTCTGTTGCTCTGGCTCCACCGCGGGCATCCGGACCTGTGTTGTCGCTTCAGTTAGTTGAGCCGTCCGCTCCACCTTGGCCCTCCGGAACCTCTGTGTCACCGTCGCCCTACAGCTCTCCGTCGACTCCTTGGGCTCCACCTCCATCTGCAGCATCTCCCACGGTCGGCCCCCTGGAGTCAGCGACCACTCCTCCTCAATGGCTCCTCTCTCTGTCTACTCCACCCTCCTCCTGCTTCACCTCCTTTCCTGGCTCCTCCTTCCTCCTGAGACTCCTCCCTGGCCTCCTCCTCTGTTCCACGCCCTCCAACTCACCTCCTGGCTTCTCCCTCCCGTGACTTCTCCCTGGCCTCCTCCTGTTTTCCACGCACATCAGTTCCTCCCTCACAGACTCTCCTCTCACCCCCTTCTTTTATTTAAGCATGAGGGCGCGCCTTTTTTTTTGGGGGGGGGGGGGGGGGGGGGTACTGTCACAACCTGTCTTCCTTGTGTGTTTGTATTCGTCATGTGATCCTCACCATGTGCTCCTTTTTTCTAGTTTCTGCCATCATTATGTTCATCACCTGTGTGTTATCATGTCGTCATCCTCTGTGTATTATAGTCCTTGTGTTCAGTCCTTCATTGTCCGCTATTGTCTACATGTCTTGCTGTCGATGTTTGTCTTCTAACCCTGTTCATCCTCTGATCTTCGTGAGTGTCCGTTAATAAATGTATGTGCTTTTGATAATCCTGAGACCCCATGCCTTCTTTCTGCGAACATCAGGCATGACAGCCAAGTTCAGGAAGGACAAACTTTATATTATTTTGATATTTATTTATCTATATTTTTGATTCAAGAAAATGTAAACATGAATCATGAAGCAACTTAATTCATGAATTAAAACCATTTCGAATCAGGCTTGGAGATTTGAGCTCCCTCAAATTGCTTCCGGCATCTAGATCTGGATAACACTCATTCGACTGTTTTCCCCAATACCCTGGCAGCAGATGGTCTGACCCTGAGCTAATTTGTAAATGATTAACCATCTAAGACAGTTGAGCTTTCAGGATCTCCCATCACAAGACTTTTGCATCACGAGACTTTTGAATGACCGGTCTTGTGATTTTGGTGGCCATGTGTGTGCCCTTGGGACATCTTACATCCTGCCAGATGGACAGTTTCACAGAGACAAAAGAGATTTCTGGCAATTAATGAAAGACTTAAGAAAGACAATCTCTTAAATGTTATAGCAAAGGCAAAATTTGATATTTTGAATAATAGCCATAGATTTCCTTATGGGCCATGTTTATTCCAACCAACCAGGTTAATAATATGTTGTATTACCCTTAACAGGTTAAAATGATCTGTATGTGTCTGAAATGCCTCATGTTTGATATTAAACCAAACCTTTTTTTTATTTGCAACACATTGGTGTAAATTAAAACTTAGTAGTACGAACAGTATTCGTCTTGTAACATTTGATGTGAGATAGTTACAATCTTACTAGAGATTTTACCCCATGACGTCTCTTGCAGCTGGTTAATGTTTGACCTGGCTACACAATTACAGGGCGTGGCCCCGCCCTTCATGGCAACTGCTCATTAGAGGACAGTGTAAGAAGGACGGATCCTTAAAACCCAGTGCAGCCCTAAACACTTTGCTTTTTGCATGAGCTGGCTCGTGCCTAGCTGTGCTCTCTGCCCCTGGTCGCCTGCCACGTGATTGGGTCATCACAAACTCTTTATGCAAACCTCTTGAGTTTTGGGATCCCCCGAAACCATACGTACTTCTGCGAACTGACCCTCAGCAGTTACCCCGGTAACCCAGGACAACTCCACTCACGAGCGGGAATCCCAAAGATGTCACCCAAAGCCACCCTATCTTGAGCGCCACGTGGTTCCTCAGGCCAGCCCGGCGAGGCAAAACTCCAGTCAAGAAGACATCAACAAACTCGCAAGTAACATGAACAACTGTTGTCTCTTTCTGATTTGGTGCCTTTGATCTTAAGCAGTTAAAGTTAAGTCAAATCTCTGCTTTTGTGGTTTCTCAGGTGATTCTAAGATCTAGTACAAAAGACTAGAGTTGATTTGGGACGGTTGTTAACTCATTTTGCATCCTCTGAACTGCCTATGTGTGTGTGTGAATGTTTGTTGTTTGCTTATTACGTAGTTAGCCTCATGTGTCATAGCGTAGCTCAATAAATCTTTGTTCTCCTTTGTAAGAACTGTGTTCTTGTTTTATGTGCTTCCAAGTCATTGCCTCAAGCTGTAGATCTGTTACCTTGCTAAAAGTTAACCCGATCCTGTGTTATGTTATTATCGTTGGCCACGAAAATAATATAAAATAGGTTAATAAAATGTGATGTCTCTATTTGCGGGACAAATTTCAGATAAAGTGTGAATGTTTTGCTCTGATTCAATCCAACTCAATTGAGTCGAATCAATGATTCGAATCTTCAAGACCCGAGTCATTGATATGAGCTAATAAAAATCCCTAACCGATCTTATAACATAGGTTGATTTCTTACAATCACTATAAATGTGAAGTAAAATGTGTTAGTATAGACAGACTCTGTCTTTGATTATCAGATTTAATAAACTACTATGAATATTATACGAGTATAAAATACACAACGTAAACAATAAGAAATAAAGATGACGTTAAGCAATTTGGTAAACAAAGACAAACATTGTACAACACGGTAACTTAAATAAAGCCATTTATGTAATTATGCAATAATGGCAGGCACTTCAGGCTCCCCCGGTCAAAAACCAGCAGACTAAAGAACAGCTGTCTCCCTTTTGAACTCTGCTCCCCACTGACTTTTTGCCCCCCTAATACACACCCCACTCTCCTCATAACTCAGACTCCTCATAATCACTGCACTACTTAACATTTGCACATTTAAAAATTGCACACATTCATTGCACTGATTCATTCACTTATTTGAACTGTACATACCTACTGCACATGTACATTTGTAAATTATGTACACACCCACTGTACATATACATTTGTAATTGTTTATCTATCTGCACACTTCTGATTATTAATAGCAACCTGTACATTTATCCATCTACTGTAAATCTGTTCATAGCTAACACAACCTGTATATAATGTTCATAGTACATCCATTGGTAAATATCACCATAGTTTTTCTTTAACTGCACTTTATAGCTTATACCTGTATCCTGCACTTGCTGCTATTGCACTCCTGGTTGGACCTAAACTGCATTTTGTTTCCTTGTACTTGTACATGTGTGATGACAATAAAGTTGAATCTAATCTAATCTAATCTAAATTATAAAATGTGATAAAATAACACGGCCAAAATAATACATCTAACAACAAATAAAAGATTTAAAAGAGCAAAACTGCCTTTAGATATGCACCAAACATATTAAATATCATGTTTTAACTACAATGGACAGATGCAATCCAGCGGTACATCCGTAATGTACTGGCCGATTAAACCTGCTCTGGGCGGGGAAGGTGATGACGAAGCTCCCACTGACAGGCTGGGGGTTGCAAGTAGATATCTGCATGGGACTGAAATTTTAATCCCGTTCCCACCAGGTATGATACCACACCCGACCGCTCCCACTGTATATTCAGCCTTTGTTCATCCGCTGCCCGCCCCGCCCCGTTTTCTACGCAACCTGACCATTCCTGCTAAATTTAGATCTGGTTTTCAAAATCTCACATTAAAATTGGGTACTACCAAAAGAGAGAAATAACAGATAAAAGTGTATGTGCAAAGATTGTAGACTAAGGCCCAATCCCAATTCAATTTTTTTACCCCTACCCCTTCAAAATTTACCCCTAAGAATTGGGACAGCACTTCAACACCTGCACACATCAGGCAAACACAGAACACTCAAACGTTGCAGTGCTTTTTAATTTTCTCCATAAATAAAACTTTGCAGCAATGTTTTGTCAGCTCGTCATTCTCTGAGAAATGGCTGATGGTTGCCTAGCAATCTACATACAACCTATCCCCCCACCTGGGCTGCAGTAAAATTGTTAAGTGTTGACCGGTCTGCGGTGATAAAAAAGTTGAGGAACACTGTTTAACCTATTTCAGTTCTTTGACTGTTCGGTTACTGATTCTATGATAATATCTGTTAAATTAAGCCATAAGTATGTTTCATTGTCTCATCGACAAAGCTAAGGCCCAATCCCAATTCTACCCCTTAGCCCTTCCCCTTACCCCTACCCCTCATTTTGCACGATCCCGACAAGGGCTAGTGGTGTCCCAATTCTCTTTAGCTTGAAGGCGTAGGGCTAAGGGCAAGGGGTACACACCCCTTCGAACAAAGATTTTTCAGGAGCACGCTTAAAACTAAAGAGTAAGAAGTTTCCCAGAATACACCTGCTACAACGGCAGTATTGCTGAACCCGGAAGTAAGGAGATCCACATATTAGTATTTTTTTTTGTCATTATTACGAATCTTTACGACAAACAAACATATGTTTGAATATATTCATAACCGCGTTCGTGTTTTACCGTCATGCTTTTGAAAAAAAAAAAAGAAAAAAAACCCGCAAAATTTTGCGATCTATAATCCACAATCATAACTCCTGTACAGCAGTTTCACAACATTCTGTCACTCGATGACACTCAAATATCTTGTCAGAAAAGTGTAGTGGCTGAGAATGAGCCTTTTACAGTGTCTGCTATAATGGTAATGCTGTTTTCGACTGTTTACATAGATGAATATGGCCACTGTGTAAATACACAGTACAGTTGGGATCTTATTGCCACATTAGATCGTTATGATAACATAATATATGCCTTCAGTGACTTCCTGAAGATAAATACCAAAAAATAACACAACTGGAATAACAACAGCAGTCGCGATCGTCTGATCTCATATAAAGCAAGAGAACGTGATGACATATGATGAAGTGTGCAGGTGTTGAAGTGCTGTGACAATTCTTAGGGGTAAATTTTGAAGCCCTTCCCCTTAACCCTCGATTGTAAGGGCCAAGGGGAAGGGGTAGGGGTACAAAAATAGAATTGGTATTGGGCCTAAATGTAAATATGTCATTGGTTACCTGCAGTAAGATTGTAAAATCCTTTCAGATTTATGAAACTATGAATTTCAACACTGTATGCTTTTATAGTGCACAGTTTCTCAATTAACTTATAAATATCAGTATACATTATGATAACACTTAACAATAAGGTTCCTTTAGTCAATGTGATAACACTTTACTTCACATAAGACATGCCATGAATATGAAAGATTGAAAGATTTATGGTGTAACCTCATTTCTCATTAAATGCAAAAATGGCCATGTTTGAGAATTCTTTAACTTGACAAAACCAAGTACATCATAACCAAAACATGACAGCACAACTTGTCATTAATCTGTCATGAACATGATCGTGGCAAAGACATTTTCTTTACATAAACTACAGTGGTGCAATTGAATTTGTCATTAAAATGTCATTAAATATGATTAACACTGTTTTAAAATTGTTACAGTGTATTGACACTTTTTTACTGATAAATTTTAATGAAATTTATTTTGTTACATTGAAAAATAGTGATCAGAAAAATATTTATTACATGATTATAATGGCCTCATGACAACCATGTTTATGACAGATTTATGACAAGTTATGTTGTCTTGGTCATGGCAAGTTGTCATGAAAAATGTGAGAAGGGTCTCACTTGTAATGTCTACATCTACCCCGCTCCTAACCCTACCCCTCACAGTGATGACACATGCTCTTTTGAGTGCATGTGCCTAAGAGTGCATGTGCAAGTCTGTAGCCAGACACTATTGTAATTGTAATGTCAAGTTGTCATGACAAATAAAGGGACATATTTTGTTATATTAGTTTATCTCAAATTGACATAACAAAGACATCTTAATGTCACTTTTCCATTTAAAATGCATAACTAAGTTAATGACACTAAGGCCCAATCCCAATTCTATTTTTGTACCCCACCCCTTCCCCTTGGTCCTTCAAACCGAGTGTAAAGGGGAAGGCTTCAAAATTTACCCCTAAGAAATAAGACAGCACTACAGCACCTGCACATGTCATCATATGTCATTGCGATCTCTTGCTTCATATGAGATCAGACGATCGCGGCTGCTGTAGTTATTCCAGTTGTGTTATTTTTTTGGTATTTATCTTCAGGAAATCACTGAAGGCATATATTATGTTATCATAACAATCTAATGTGGCAATAAGATCATAATTACACTGTGCATTACTTTAGCATTATAGCAGACACTGTAAAAAGCCCATTTCCAGCCACTAGACTTTTCTGACAGGGATTTGAGTGTCGTCAAGTGTTAGAATGTTGTGGGACTGCTGTACAAGAGCTATTATTATGGATTATTGACACAATCTACATTGTATAAGCGCTATACAAATAAAGATAAATTGAATTGAATTATAAATTGTGAAATTTAGCGTTTTTTTTTTTTTTTTTCATTTTTAAAGATAAAAAACTAACGCAGTTATTAATATATTAAAACACGTGCTTGTTTGTTATAAAAATTCATAATAATGACAAAAAATTCTCATTTGTGGATCTCCTTACTTCCAGGTGCAACTATTCTGCCATTGTGACTGGTGTATTCTGCTAATTTTCTTACCTCTTGGTTTTGAGTGTGGTCCTGAAAAAATCTCAGTTCGAAGGGCTATCTACCCCTTCCCCTTAGCCCAACGCCTTCAAACTAAAGAGAATTAGGACAATGAGGGGTTGGGGCAAGGGGAAGGGCTAAGGGGAAGAATTGGGATTGGGCCTAAATGAGCGTGCAAATGAGCATGTTGTCATAAGCATGCAAAAGAATCTCCTTAATATTTATGACATATAAATCATGTTGTCATTATAAAGGTCTTGCGAACATCCTCTTTAAGTAAATTATTACTGTTAATGTTAGTCACTTATTTACTAACATGAACAAACCATGACCATTAGATTTATTACAGTATGTATTCATCTGTCTTAATGTTACTTAATGAAAACACAGTTCATTGCACATTCATTTTAACCTATAGTGCATTAACTAATGCTGACTTGACTGACTTTTGTTTCTGATTAGATAAAAATAAATTGCTCAACATATTCTGAGAAATATGATATAGTCTAATACGAAGGTGCCTATAAATAGTGGGTCCATATGAGCAGATTTTCTTTTAATAACATCTACCTGTCATGACTAATTTGCTCTTGCCTTCATTCTGTTGACTGATGTTTTCCTGCACTGCACCTGGCTCCTGCACATTTCTTCAACCTGTCACCTTCCTGTCACTCAACTGTGAAACCCACAGAAACCAAAATAATGCAGCCGAGTATCAGATGGACTTGGTCTACTTGCTAAGCACTGACTGTTCTTCTCAATCTGTCAGAAAGAGCTTGTTAAGTCACTCTATGTCTGCCTCTCAGTTGAGTTCCTGCCTGAAAGAGTGTAGCCTTAATGGTTACTTGTGCACTGTGAACCGAATAGTCACATCTGATCTTAACATAGGTGGGCTGGATTAGAGATCATCTGGATAAGGCCAAAATTCAAAAATACATAGCCCCTCTTTTTAAAAGCATAAACTGTTTTCCATGGGAATATGGACTTTTCTCAGATTGTTTCAGGAATGTTCCTATACAGGTATGAACATCTTTCAGCAAGATAAATAGGATATTTTTTTCAAATGAATGTATTAATTATATTAACTGGTCATTAATTTAGGTTTTCTGTTGTAAGTTTGCATATTTATTTAGCAGACTTTTAATGTTTTGTTGTTGTTATTTATTCAAATATGAACAAAATGTGTTTTTATTATTAAAAAAAAACTACATTCTAAACTACATAGCCTTGTGTGAAAAAAGGGGTTGCCAGCCCTGTTAAAACATAACTTAATTCTGGTTTATCACACCTGTTCAATTTGTCTAGCCACACCAAGATCTGATTACTGCCATATCTGTTCACAATCAAGAAATCACTTAAATATGACCTGCCTGACAAACTGTAGTAGACCAAAACATCCTCAAATGCTAGATATCATGCCAAGATCCGAATAAATGAAAAAAATATTAAACAAAAAACAAGACAGAATATACTTAAAATGTCTGGAAAATGTCACACAGTCATTTCTAAAGCTGTGGGACTGCAGCGAACCACAGCGAGAGCCATTATCTACCATTCACAAAAGTGGGTGGCTTACCAAAATTACCACAAGAAGCAGCAACAACTCATTCAAGAGGTCCCAAAAGACCCCACAACATCCGAAGAACTGCAGGCCTCACGTGCTTCAGTTAAGGTGAGTGTTCATGACTCCACCATAAAAAAAGACACTGGACAAAAATGGTTTGCATGGCAGAGTTCCAAGACAGAACCACTGATAAGTAAAATTAAAATAAAGCCTTATCTCAGTTTTGCAAGAAAACATCTTGATAATACCCAAGACTTTTGGGAAAATACTGAAAAGTTTTTTTGTTTTTTTTAAAGGGCACCTATAGTGAAAAATCTACTTTTCAAGCTGTTTGGACAGACATATGTGTAGGTATAGTGTACAGACCGTCATATTGGGGTGATATAAACACACTGGGTCCTTTTTTTTCAATTTAACAACATAAAAACGGTGGACCAATTGGAGCTGTTTTGAGATCGACCGCAACTTGACGTAGGAGTGCGGTCCCCCCGCCCACCAATATTGATTGACAGATGTGCATTACCATCTCCTCAGTATGTTGTTTCACGTCCTCCATTTTCAGCGTGTGAGTCAAAGCGACGTCACCAAATAAACACTCTGCTCTATTTTTAGATGGAAGGCTCATTGGGCTCAACATTCACCACGTTAGCGCTCTCCTCCACGCCAGTGTTTGTGAGTTTTGGTGGGTTTGCATACATGTGTACTTTTCATTGTGTCTTCCTTAAACTTCAGCGGTTTGCATTTCCCGCGGTCACAGAAGCTCCCTGTCATCTTAACTAGGTGCAGCTGGAAAGTGCGAGCGCGTTGCCTCACGTGCGCGTCCCTCCATTGGAAATAACAAACTAAGGACGCGCAGCGCCATGCATTTCGCATTGTCGCGGGTGAAAGTGACGACCGTGGGGTTTGCTCACTATTCTGCCGCCTAGGTCGCCTCTATGGACGCGCTGGCCCTGCTCAGGACACTGTTCATATTTCTGCCGTGCCACAAAGCGTAATCTGAATAGTTTCATTTTAAATAACATGCGAATGTGCGCATCTGGTGTGCCGCGTCGTGGCTCTGAGCGACGCATTCGGTGTATGACGCCCTTTAGTTATAGCCTCAAGCAGGTCCTACACCAGAAGCGCCGCTCGGTGGCACTCAGCGTCGCGCCACGCAGCGGCATGCATTTCTGAATTCTAAACACAAGTTTCTATTGGGTGACACATCGGCTCTGCAAGCTCTTGGCTCCGCCCCCTTGTTAAGTTGGGCGGGAAGTCGAAACTAGTTTTCATGTGAAGCAACACGCCCCTAAAACAGCAAACTGTGTACACGCCCCCAAAATGACACTTTTTAACACATAATAAACAAATCTGAATTGTGTTTTGAACTGAACCTAAACTGGCACACTCAGAAGAACCATAATATTAATATTACCTCTTAAAAACAGGTTAAAATAGGTGCCCTTTAAAGGTGTGTGCTGCAATGTGTGTGGTGTAAATGTAACACCACATATCAGAAAAAAACATACCAGTAACAGTAAAATGTGGTGTTGGTACAGTAGTGTGATGGACTGAAATACATGGAAGACTTGTGATAAATGTAACCATGCCTTCAGCTGTGTACCAAAATATCCTGGAGGAGAATGTCCAGCCATTTGTTATTGACCTCAAGCTAAAGCCAACTTGGGTTTTGCAGCAGGACAATGATCCAAAACAATTTCAGCAATTCCACTTCTGAATAGCTGAAGAAAATGAAGAGTCTTTTTAGAGTAGTCTAGTAAAAGTCCTGATATGAATCCCATTAAGATGCTCAGCCATGAGTTTCAAGCTCAAACTCCCTAGTGTGGCTGAATTACAAACATTTTGCTTATTCTGGCCAAGATTTATCTATAGTGCTGAAACAGACTTATTACAAGTTATCTAAAATGCTGGATTGTAGTTGTTGCTGATAAGGGTGACCTGACCAGTTATTAGATTTAGGGGGCAAACACGTTTTTTGTTTTTTTTAAGCTGCAGCATGATTGGCCTCTTGGTTCCCATCAGCTGCCTTGGAAGTCCTACTGGTCAACCCATGAACAAACTTTGACTAGCGCAGAAGTCAAACAACAGAACACCACTTCGATTCAGATCAGGGAGGCTGTTCCTCTCAATCAAGCCTCTTCAGCTATCACTGTCATTACCGATGTGGGCAATGAAGTCACCCAGTAGAACAATGGAGTCCCCAGTCAGAGCAAGGGTTCCAAGAAGGCAGGGTACTCTGCACTGGTGTTTGGCCGATAGGCACAAGAAGACCTTCTGAAGAAGTTGAGTTCCAGAGCCGAAACTCTGCATGGAAGTAAGCCAGACTGATAAGCCAAATGTCTAGTTGGTACCATTTAACCTCCTGCACAATCTCAGGCACCTTTGCTTCCAGTGAGATGGCATTCCATGTCCCAAGAGTCAGTTTCTGTTAATGACTATTGGGTCATCTTGGCCCTGACCTTCAATGGGCCTGCAGGAGGCTGGTCCCACATAGGTCCTTCGGGCTAAAGGCCGATTTATACTTCTGCGTCAAGCGCACGAGTATGCTACGGCGCAGCCTACGCGTGGACGCATAGCCCCTTGCCATGGCCGTCGGCGGCGTTGATGTGCACCTCTCAAAAAATGCAACACGTACGCATAGCACAAGCTCTGTGATTGGTCGGCTTGGTAGCGATGACGAGTGTGGGCAGAGGTGAGAGCAGCGCGAGCGTGATGCAGCGAGTGTTTACAAGTGTGGAGTCCTGGAAGGAGCTCCGGATTGTTTTGTGTTTACCTTATGATTAAAGATGTTGCACGTCCGCCGGTTCCTGCCTTAAAATGAGCGAGTTTGAGCCACTTGTACATTAAGGAAGTGTTAAAAAAAAAACACCAGCGAAGAAACTCAACACAGAGTAACATAAACACCTACTGTCAGCTAGTGTTTGGGAAGTGTATTGCAGAGAAACAGAATCAGCATGCAGAAGTATAAATGCACGGCTACGCGCGAGGCTTGCACCATGGGTTATGCCGATCACTTGACACAGAAGTATAAACCAGGCGTAAGCCTGGCCAGGTTCTGCTGATGACATGTATAAAGGGAAAATGTCAATCAAAGTGTTTCGGATGACTGTTTTTATAAAGTGTGATTATTGAAAATAAATGTAATATATTTTTACTATTTGTAGCTAGTTTTATTCAGACTGTTGCCACACACAACTGTGTTGAAACCACGTATAAACCCTTTTTTATAATAGTTTCCCTTTAAGGAACCCCCATATAGCCAAAATGGCATGATCCTTGTTGATCCATGTAGTCAAACGAGGCTTGTACTTTCAAAGCTATTCAACTATTCAGGGTCACCCTACTTACGAGTAAACTGAATTAACTGAATTGCTCTCTTAATTAAAATGCATTCCTTCGCTTGACCAGAGAGTAAGAGACAGAGAGAGGGAGAGAATTTCTTATTTTAATGTTTATCCTACATAAGCTTGTGTGAGTGGATGTTAAAACTGACTCATGAGTTGAGGCCATTTGGAATCAGAGAGATGCATCAGCAAAACTTGGCCAACTCTTAATCTCCATCAGGACATAAAACAAGATCAGGACTGGATCAGCGTTGATTGTGGCTTAATCGCAGGGTTTTGAAAGATGTTGAGTGTGTGTCTGAGAGAGAGAGAGAGAGAGAGAGAGAGAGAGAGAGAGAGAGAGAGAGAGAGAGAAAGAGAGAGATTGCCCAGTGTTCTATCATGTGTAAGTGGGTCAAACGCTCTGATTTGTCATCTCAACCGCACATACACTATGACCTGATACCCCACAATTCAAATAACAGCAATTAACTCTATTACTATTACTATTTAAGTCATACACACAAAAAGTTTTCTTTCACACTTTTATATCACCCTCTGCCATATGTAAAGTGATCATGAATTTTGCCCACCAAATGACTTTTGATGATGTTTTTGAAAATGACCTTCCTAACTGTGTGTAACAGCTAAGTGACTGAAAACATCTAGCTGAGGTTTAAATATGAAAGTGCTATTGAATTATTGATTCTTAAGCGAAAGAGTCAACTCAAAGTTAAATAAATGATTTGTTTTGTGTCCAAATCTTTTCCCTGCTCATATTGGCATCAATACGAGACATTGCCAAATATGAAGTGCCGGATCTGGTAAAAGGTGAACCTGCCTTTCCCTTCAAACACTAGCTGAGTGCTGGGGATCATGGGATTAATCATGACACAAAGATTACAGAGATGGAGATTCGGCTGTGGTGAATAAACAGTTAAAGTTCATTTTCACAACAATACTGTTAAAAAAAATCTGTTAAATTTACGGAAAAATACCGGCAGCTGTGGTTGCCAGAATTTTTTCGTTAAAAATCCGGAAGTTTATAGAACTGTTAAAATTTACGGAAAATAACCGTATTTCATGAACTGATACAATGTTCAGTTCACAAAACATTGCATAAAAACGCAAAGTCATTTAATGGACTAATGTGTTCATGTGTGATTACAATTAGCAAACAGATTTTCACTGCATTAGTAACTACAGTTACATTTAAACAAAAGAAGAGGCAGCATATCATCAAATTCTTTTAGTTCATCTTGGACTTGTACCCAGATGCTACTATCCTCCACAATGGTGACACAAAAAACGTTTTACAGTATTTTGCTGTTTTTTTTCTTGATTATACGATAAAATACCGGCAGCTGTGGTTGCCAGTAATCTACAGTTTTTAACATTTTACGGTCGTAAATTCAGTTTACAGAATATTTCTGTTAAAAATACATTCCACAGTTTGTATTTTTTATCGAACATTTGCTGGCTGTTTGTTATTAAAGGAAGGATGAGCAAAGACTACTAATATATGGGACTTTGTCAGTACACAGTTCATATGGATCAGAACCAGAAAAAGTGGTTGCCTCCTTGTATTCTGTATAGTTTGTAAAATATGTATTTAATTGTATTTTATAACTTGTAATCACTCCGTGCAGCTTGTAATGTATCTCTCGTCACATATCGCCTCGAAAACCACGTTAAAAACGTGATGCGTGCTTCTCCCTTTTCAATTTTTGCCAATGTGTGGGTTAATACTGAATGTGGCTCTTTAAATATACAGAGATCTGAACTATTCGTGTTTTGATAATGAATTTGGTAGGTCTGAATACATATTCATTATCCTCCAATCTACATGCAAGACTGATTATAAGTTTGTAAGCAACTCTATCTTACTAGTCTTGTACTTTATGGTTTACATGTGTATGTACTATTTACAATAGTATGGTATGCATTTAGTAGCAAGATAGAAGCATGTAGTTTACATTTTAATGGAGTTACATTAATGGAGTTACAGTGTAATTAAACTGTACACTGTCTGGTATCAATTATAACAAGTCATTCTGTATTATACATAGCCCCATTAACTGCAAATAAATTAGTTTGTTGACTGATTGATTGATTAAACAGTGTTAAAAAGTTATCATATGAGTATGACAAGGTTTCAGAGTAGCTCAGACATCAAGCATTATGACTTGATGAGTTATTGGAGTTTGCTTACAAAGGTTATTGCTATTTAATAACAGATGATGTGCTGTGTTTAAAAAACGAAAATGTATTGATCATATTCTGACAATACATTTTAATTTCTTTTAATCTTAAATAAAAAGAAAGCAATTATTAATAAATGTTTATGAAATGTATTCACATTAATTCCCAAATGATCTATTTGCTTTACCCATATACTGTCAATAGCTGTGTTGGTCAATATCCACCAACAGGCGGATTGGTGCAGTGGCAGCAGTAATGCAGACAATGTACCGGTCCATTGTGGTAAAGAAGGAGCTGAGCCGAAAGGCAAAGCTCTCAATTTACCGGTCAATCTACATTCCTACTCTCACCTATGGTCATGCCCAAAAGGACAACATCTCGGATACAAGCAGCCGAAATAAGTTCCATTGCAGGGTGGCAGGGCACACCATTATGGATATAGTAAGGAGCTCTGCCACCCGGGAGGAGCTCGGAGTAGAGCTGCTGCTCCTCTACATCGAGAGAAGTCAGCTGAGGTGGCTCAGGCATCTGTTTCAGATGCCTCCTGGAAGCCAACCTAGAGAGATGTTCCAGGCATGTCCCACAGAGAGGAGGCCTCAGGGAAGACCCAGAGCATGCTGGAGGGACTATGTTTCTCGGCTAGCCTAGGAATGCCTTGGGTTTCCCTGGAGGAAGTGTCTGGGGAGAGGGAAGTCTGCGGTTCTTTTCTAACAATGTTACAGATGGCTGACCTTCCTCCTTTCTAAAGGATTGAACTGCATGCTATCAGTTGTGGGCATTGGCTCATTTTGATACCAGCATAGGCTCACTCTGAAAACAAAGCCCTTTATACGTTTCTGGAGATCGCAAATTATGTAGCCAGAGCTACGTATGGCTGCCTTTGGTCTTTAAAATGAACGCTATGGGGCGGTATGATGCCATTTCTTTTTGGGCTTACCAGCTATCGCTTACCTCTATATGAACATCTTTTCCACTGTTACTAGTTTGTCCAGTAGCTTGTCAACTATGTCGGGAGATGCAGTGCAGAGTTGACCATGACGACGGGGTTCAAGTCTAGTGAAGAACGGTTCCAGAAATCAGGTAAGACAAAACAAAAGCCAAAAAGTAAAATAAACTAGTAAATAACAGGGTGATAATGTGGTAAAATCTGAAACGTGTTAAAAATCAGGCTGCTGCGAGGGCTTTTCTTTTTCTGGATTACTTTTGAAAACACTGTCAATTGGGTTTAGGGAAGAGGTTGGGTAGGTCATTAGTTGTTTTTTAAAACCCTATTGGTTGGGTTTAGGGAAGGGGGTGGGTTGGGTTAAATCGGTCGGTTGGTCAGTCAGTTATTCAACACCGGCTTTTTCCCATATTGTTTAACTTATTTTCAATCTTTCTATGAAGGTTGGCAATAATATAAGCAACCCATACCGCTGAACCACCAGGGGATGACCCTCACTCTTAAGCATGAAAGCACTTCGAAATGAATATAAAAATGGCAAGATTCCCTTTCTTTTCATTACAGGTGCCGTCGCCCCTCCTGTGCAATCCTCAAAACAATCATATAGCGGTGCGTGACTGTCAGCTGACACACTCCATACTGATAAATAGACGCTGTTTCCCAAAGGGATTCTGTACACATGATTTGAAGAGGAGCTAAAGTCTGGGTTTTGGGTGCATGTTTGAACATACATATACACATAATTAATAATATTACCATCTAAAGATGTCGATCTTGGTGGGGTTTTTTTTTCAAATACAACTAATGTTTATGCTTTTATGCTAAATGAGCATAAAAAGTAAGGAAAGCAATTGAATGTTTTTCACATTATTAGATGTGTGCATTTTTAGGCCCAATCCCAATTCTATTTTTGTACCCCTACCCTTCCCCTTCAAAATTTACCCCTAAGAATTGGGACAGCACTACAGCACCTGCACACCTCATCAGATGTCATCGCGATCTCATGCTTCATATGAGATCATCGAGTGTCAGAATGTTGTGGGACTGCTGTTTGAGATGTTATTATCATGGATTATAGATCACGAAATTTAGCGGTTTTTATTTTAGCATTTTTTTTTTTTTTATAAAAGCATGACGGTAAAACACAAATGCGTTCATGAATATATAACATGTACTTGTTTGTTACAAAAATTTGTAATAACGACAAAAAATACTAGTTTGTGGCTCTCCCTACTTCCGGGTGCAGCAAAACTGCCGTTGTGGCTGGTGTATTCTGGGGAATTTTCTTACCCCTTGGTTTCGAGTGTGGTCCTGAAAAATCTTCTTTCGGAGGGCTATCTACCCCTTCCCCTTAGCCCTTCTATTTCTTTGTAATAGCTATTAATTTTAATAATTGTGTTTGCTAATTTATTTGCTGCTAATGTATAAAAAAAAAATTGTAATATAGTACTACTATTACTAATAATAAAAACATAATAATACAACTATAAAACATATTATTATAAATAGTTATAATAATAATAATAATAATAATAATAATAATAATAATAAAACATAATACTGACCGTTTATTTACAATGAAACAGCTCCATATGAACACATTTAATAATTTGAGGATTTTGGTTGTGAGGTTTTTTTTGTGGGGGGTTATGGTGGGCATATCCTTTATTGTCACATCCCAATGTTGACAGGTATGGACATGACCACACATTGCCAGCTATTTCTAAATCAGAGATGAGTTAACATTTATGTTGATGATACTAAGTATAAACAGAGCCATGGAAATTTACACTAGATTGTTTGTGGGCCAGTCACTATATACAACAGCATAAACATCTGTGCACTTTTGACAGCAGTGCCACTTGGCTAGGATTTTTATTAGCCATTATTGGTTAGGACTTTGCAAATGGCAGTTCACTGCTTTATGCTATATGGCGAATGTATCTACATACTGGCAACATCTACACTTCAGAACTAAATCAACACGATGCCCAGCTGCTCAGCTGTACAAATCCACATGTGCCATCTGTTACCATGTGCCAAGCTAAACGTCTGGAGTTGTCGAGCAGATAAGATTTTTCCCACTAATCAATATCTGTGAAACCCATTAACTAGAGATGCACATGGAATACTAATGGAAGACAACTCCACAATTTGTAGATAAACAAGTTGAAGGGGGAAAAATCACAAAAGAAAGATGGTCAATGTGTCAATAACAGACGTCGGTTGCTTTGGTCTCTAGTGGTCACAGGCTGTCTTTTATTTAAGGGACAGAGTCAATAATTCTGTTTGATGAGATTGCCTTGGAGAGAAGAATTTCTATAGTGTTTGCCAGCTGTAGTTGTCCTATGTTCATTCATTTATTTATTTATTTATTCTGACATGTACTTGTTCTTGTTTTGTGAGCAGTGATGAGTATGCCCTGGACACCAATCAATGCTGTCTTGACCTCTGGGTTTTGTCCGTTCTGCCTAAGGGCAGCATGGTAGAGTGGGAGAACTTGTTTATGTTAACACCCTCTAGCTATATAATAATGCTAAAAATGTACAGATTGACCCAGATTTTTTTTTTGTTAGTATATGGGTTGAATCATATTAGTGGATGTAAGTCATCCATTTTGGTCTTACACAAAAATAAACTTTATGCAAAGAAAATGTATTTCCATACAGTCAAGCACATAATTGTTCATACTCCTGTCAAATTCTGACCTTTATTAAACCATCTTTTTTTTTTTTTTTTTTACCAAAAATGATACTGGCTTCGGCAACGCAGTGGTGCAGTAAGTAGTCCTGTCACCTCAAAGTAAGAAGGTCACTGGTTCGAGCCTCAACTGGGTCAATTGGCGTTTCAGTGTGGAGTTTGCATGTTCTCCCTGCGTTCAAGTGGGATTCCTCCGGGTTCTCTGGTTTCCCCCACAGTCCCTTTGTACATGCAGTACAGGTGAGTTGGGTAGGCTAAATAGTCCGTAGTGTATGAGTGTGAATAAGTGTGTATGGATGTTTCCCAGGGATATGTTGCGGCTGGAAGGGCATCCGCTGAGTAAAACAGGTGCTGGATAAGTTGGCGGTTCATTCCGCTGTGGCCACCCTGGATTAATAAAGGGACAAAGCTGAAAAGAAAATGAATGAATGAATGAATGATACTTGGCTACTTCCAAAAGATTATAAGACAATGTACAAGAGTCATAATTGTGAGGGAAAAACAGTTGTGATTTACCTTTGAACAAAGACTGGCAGTCAAAAATTGCCAGGGGTATGAATAATTTTAGACTTGACCGTTGGAATTATCAATGTACGAAATGTAAAATATAATATATTCTCTCCTCAAAATATCAATAATCATTGCATGTGAGCACTGAAAGTTATAATTGTCATACTCCCAGTTTATATTAATTACTAATTTTATAAAGTAAAGGGATAGACAAAATGAAAATGTAATCACTATTCACTTACCATCAAGTAATTCCAAACTTTTATGAGTTTCTTGATTATGTTGAATACCAAAGAAGATATTTTAAAAAAAGCTAAAAACCTATAACCATAGACTACCATTGGAAAAACAAATACTATGGATGCCAATGGTTACAAGTATCTAGCTTCCTCCAAAATATATTATTTTGTGCTCAACAGAAAGAAAGTGAAACAGATTTGGAATAAGTAAAGTGAGTAAATGATAACATAATTTTCAGCTTTGGATGACCTATCCTACTGGTTATGTACTGATGTAGAGTATATACCAATATATTGACAATGCATATGGGGTCAACTGGAAAAGGAACCGGACATAGCTTGCACCATACCCCAGAATGTAGGTTGACTAAGCGAGCATACTAGCAATGTAATGGTAGGGGCTCACAGTGTGGCATTCCAGCCTGCAATGGATGCATCTGTCAAAGACAAATGTCTGAACACTTGATTTAGGGCTTGCAAGCCCATAGGAACAAGATCCACCCAGAAACTGAATCCACAGTAACACAGTAAGGTGAAGTACACCCTCTGTGTACTGGTGCACCACGCACATCTGGGAACTCGCAAGGCCAGTACTGAAGTGGTCTCATTCTGAAGTGGATCCATTCTGTCTTGTATCAACGGTTCAGGCTGGTGGTGGTGGTGTAATCGTGTGGGGGGATATAGGCACACTTGGCACACTTTGGGCCCAATAGTACCCCTTGCGCATCGTATCAACACCACAGCCTACCTGAGTTTGGTTGCTGACCATGTCCATGCCTTAATGACCACAGTGTACCCATCTTCGGATGGCTACTTCCAGCAGGATAACGTGCCATGTCATAAAGCGTGAATCATCTCAGACGGGTTTGTTGAACATGACAGTGAGTTCACTGTACTCAAATGGCCTCCACAGTCACCATACTCAATCCAATAGAGTACCTTTGGGTTGTGGTGGAGTGAGAGATTTGCATCATGGATGTGCAGCCGACAAATCAGCAGCAACTGTGTGATGCTATCATCTGCAGAAACTGTGTGATGCTATCATGTCAATATGGATCAAAATTTCTAAAATCTCCGGTCTAACCCGGTACTAGTAAAGTGTACCTAATAAAGTGGCCAGTGGGTGTAGCTGAATACACAGTACGTTCCACCATTTTTTGCAAAGTGCAGAGTGGCCTGATTCACAATGCATATGAATGCATTACAGAATCAATGCAGGTTTGTATTGTGCTTTTTTACAGTGAGAGCTTTTCATTAAAGCAGTTGAAAAAAAATGTGCATGGCCTGTTGAAAAAATACTGTGTTTATAAATAGGTTTATAGGGCATTTTTACTATTTTTCGGCTGAGTTCAGCATGTCCCACTCTACAGTAATAGATGCAGTGTGAAAATAGTCCTTAGAAATAAATTTACTCCTCCAAAACTGTGACAGAAAATTACCAAATTTGTCCTTTGTCTTTTTGCATCCATTTCACCTTACAATGTACAGTACTTGAGATTTAAAGGGTCATGAAACCCCCCTGTCTCAGCAGGGTGTTTTCACACCTCTAGTTTTTCCTTTGGGCACGCGCTGATTTTCACAGAGGCAAAACAAACACACAGATGCAGGGGAGAAAGACAGTGACTGTGTTTACATGGACATCAGTAATATAATTATTTGCCAAATTATTAATTTGTCGACTTTAACTGCAGTTTGGCACTTTCACTTTTTATTCAGGAACATTTCCTGCATGTCCCCCATGACAAACAAGAGGAACTGCTGGAGAGTGGAGTTTTAATGGAATGTTTGATACCGCACTGCAAATGGGAGAAAAAATCCTCTGCATCTCTCGGTAACTTAGATGAACTCGGTAGGTAGGGTCAGAAAGCCGTGTGTAGACTATCCTGTCACAAAAATCCTACATGACGGTAATAGTTTGATTGCTGTGTTTACATGTTTACATTCAGAGAGCAGCATTTACAGCGGATCTTTTAGTCTATAATATGGTACTATAATATTGCCATTTTTTTAACATACTGTAAACTTAGTAACTAAATAATTTTGACTATGGTATGTCTTTAAAAACTGAGAGCACTGCTGACGATACAAACTAAGTTTGCCTTCTGTCGCATGCACTATTCCACACGTGAGTCCAGCTGGGCTCTCATAGCGGGGAAATGGAAACAAAACCTTTGTCGCAGCACATTAATAAATGCAACACTGACGACCCATGTCTCCAAATTCTTGTTCTTTCACTTGTTTTGGCAACACAATGTGGCGTGTGTGTCTCTGTCGTCTGAACACTGTAACAGGTAAAACAGTCTTCGAAGCTATCATGCATAATAATGAAGTTGCATACACAATAGATTGCGCTAATTGGTTTGAACCAAGTCTTTCTCATAAATTGATGCTGCACACAGATGTCACGATGCACTAGCAGATACAGACATCCAGTCTCCACACTAAACATGCTAATTGTTTTAGTGTTTGGTGACCCTTTAAGTTACTTGACATAAGATTAAGCTGCTATTTTAAAAGTGCTGAATTATGACACATAAATGGCAAGAAAACATACTAGAAGCTTAGTTCTTAATTTAAAGCAGCATTAATGAAATGTTAAATGTAAAATATTTTTGGTAGTTCATTTACAGTGAAACCTATATTCCTGCCTTTTAAAATATTTATTATTGATATACACTCATTTTATTAGGTTAAACTTTTCCATTATTTTTTAATGAAATATGTTAATGGAATTTGTTATTATTATTATTATTATTATTATTATTATTATTATTATTATTATTATTATATCAGAAATCTTGATCCTCCTATGCTGTAACATACTGAAGATGCCGTTTTTGTATGAGCTCTGGTGTATCATTTGGAATGCTTGTTTCATTTCATTTGGTGCGTGTTTCTCTAAAAAGTGTTTTGATTACTTGTTTCATGTTATATTACAGATGTTGTATTCATCCATCCAGTCATAATGTGCTCCTGGCCATGTGTCTTGACAGTTACAGTTATCTGTTGCAAAAACACTTGAGCTAAACATTTTCAACCAAGTCTTTGCCTCATTGGGTTAGATTTTCTAGATTAGGATGTCAATCCTAATGACAAAATGTATTTTTGGTACTGCACTGCAAGTTTTATATTTCGGATAGTGATTATGGATGTATTGAAAGTGGGAAGTGTCCAAGTTGCAGTATCTAGCAATCCTCTACTTCTCATTCTAATCCAATAATCCAGCAGTAGCTGTTTGCATCACAAACTGCCTGACAGACTTTTTCCTGCTGGATGAAGGAACATTAACTTCAACCCAATCCTGAAAAGTCAGAAATGTAAGCTTCAGCGAAGGTTCTAACAGGAAGACTCTAATTCTACGTAATTTCTCATAATTGTCAATTCAACCAATAATGATCAAGCTAGTTGTATAAAAAGCCATCTAAAACAATTTCCTTCGCTGATCATAGGTGACGTAACCGAAGTTCCGCTTCTCGTAACTTTAACTCAGCCGACATGTCTCAGAGACCACTCGTAGATTTTGAGATCTCCGATTCGGACGATGAAACAGTTTCACCAACTCCTGTGCGCCGAAGCTCTCGTTTGCTATTTAAAGACTCTCCTTGGGCAGACTGGCCTTCGGAAAAAATTATCGCGGCACTAGAAGCGGTTGGCACACCTTTTAATCACGACATGCCACGTAAGGATCTACTCCTACTGGCTTTCAACATTTTGGGATGCCCCCCTCATACTCTCACGGACACATCTACAACCTCAGCTCCGTCAGTACAAACCAGACAAATCAGCTGTGTTGACTGTGGTGACGTGGCAGTCTTTTTAAAAACTTCAGATCCCAGACTGCAACGCAACCTCTCCTTTAGCGAATTCGTAATCGCTTTTGGTATATACAGGGATATCTTATGCCAAGCATTTCCTAATCGCAGGGAGGAACTTGATGTATACTTGGCCTTAATTTCAGATCTTAATCTAAGATACCGAGGTACACTCTTTCACGAATATCACAAAGCCTTTTCCGCCAAGTCCGCATCCCACATCACATTATTCAACTCCAGATTGGATTGGTCCGTCGTAGATACTGAACTGCTGGTTCGAAATTTTTGGAGGACAAAAAGCTTTGACCTGCGTTGTATGCAGCGCTTACGGTCATTCAGCGTCTTTTTGTCCAAAAACAACTGGTTTCAGAGACTCGGCTGCTGTCCATGGTGCTGAACCTTCAGCAGCATTTGACGTAAAAGGCCGACCTATTACTAAGTTCAATGGCTTTTCACTGTGCAATAATTTTAACGAATCAGTATGTAACTTTCCTAATTGTAGATTTTCTCATGTTTGCAGTGTGTGCAAGGACCCGCACCCAAAATCCGTTTGCCCGAGACGCTTTCGGCCTTCGGCTCGAGGAAAAACGTTTCCACAGAAAAAACTCTGAGCAACCATCCTTCTACTCCAATTGATGTCAAAATTCTGGCTAAATATCTCTCTTCCCATCCTGATCCAACGTTCATAGATTATTTATTAACCGGGCTTTCTCAAGGGTTTCGGGTCGGGGTCCTCTCATCTCTGTCATTCTCCTATGTTGCCAAAAATTTGCAGTCGGCCTTAAATGAACCGGAGGTCGTTACTTCCCTTTTAAAGAGGGAATTGAATAAAGGCTACCTGATTGGACCTTTCGAATCTCCCCCTTTTTCACCGTTTAGAGTCAATCCTTTAGGTTTAGCAGGCGTAAATACTCCGATAAAAAGCGTCTGATTTTTTATATGTCTTCTCCTCATTCAAACAGCACAGCAAGCATAAACAAATGCATTCCGCTCGAGCCTTTTTCCCTCTACTACGCCTCAGTCGATGACGCCATTAAATTAAGTTAGCTGGATACGGAGCATTGCTGGCTAAAACCGACATAATGGATGCTTTTAAAATAATTCCAGTCCATCCCTCAGACTGGCCTTTGTTTGGAGTTAAATGGCAATCTAAATTTTACTTCGCAGTAAGACTGACTTTCGGATGTAGAAGCAGCCCAAAAATTTTCAACTGCCTTTCAGAAGCCTTATGCTGGATTCTATTGAATGTTTGTAAATTGCCTTTCGTACTCCATTTGCTTGACAATTTCCTACTCATTGATTCTCCGTCGTCTCATAGCTCGGTGCTCGA
The DNA here is from genome assembly GCA_903798205.1 of Danio tinwini. NCBI lineage: Eukaryota > Metazoa > Chordata > Actinopteri > Cypriniformes > Danionidae > Danio > Danio tinwini. The sequence continues at coordinate 1,077,518 of CAIGQZ010032533.1, forward strand.
AATACTCAAAAGTGTCTTTTCGCACGTAGGCGTTCGCTCTTTAACTTACCCGCTTAATTTTAAATATGCTATTGTTTTCTATTTCAGGACTGTTAAAAACCGAGCCCTGATATCATATATTTTTGGGGTAGGCTCTGCCCTGCCCTCATCTTCAGGCAGTATTTGCCAGCTCTTCACGAGACCTGCATCATCGACCGGGCTTAGGCCAAAGGACTATACACAAAGGACAGTAACTGAAATTGCAATGTTTTATTCATTTTAAATAAATGTTATAACGTTTTTCCGCCTCCTAAGTCTTTCTGGTAGAAATGTAAGCTTCAGCGAAGGTTCTAACAAGAAGACTCTAATTCTACGTAATTTCTCATAATTATCAATTCAACCAATAATGATCAAGCTAGTTGTATAAAAAGCCGTCTAAAACAATTTCCTTCGCTGATCATAGGTGACGTAACCGAAGTTCCCTCCACCCTCCCCACCACCATCAGGTTGAGCCCCGTTCTCGCTAGGGGTTGGCTCCGCCCTGCCCTCATCTTCAGGCAGTATTTGCCAGCTCTTCACGAGACCTGCATCATCAACGGGGCTTAGGCCAAAGGACTATACACAAAGGACAGTAACTGAAATTGCAATGGTTTATTCATTTTAAATAAATGTTATAACGTTTTTCCGCCTCCTGAGTCTTTCTGGTAGAACCACTTAATTCAGCCAATTCAACAAACGTTCATTTACGCCCCATTTACACGGGGCTTCAGCGTCAACGCTTGACAGAGGGCGTGTGTGAAGCTGAGGCTGACGCGATCGTCATAGCAGCATCAGCCAATGAAATTAGCCAGCAATAGGCCACTGTCTGAGCTGGTGCATTTGCATACAGCGATCTTATTGGCTGACGGTTCCGTCGCCGATTGAAAAGTTGAGCAAGTCCCAACTTTTGCAGCGAGCAACGCCACTGAAGCGGCGCCGACGGATCCACAATGCAGTTCGGCAATGCCTGACGTCACCCATTCAAAGTGAATGGGAAGCGTTGAAGCTGACGCCCCGTGTGAATGGGGCGTTAAGACTCCTTAACCATAAGCAGTGTTGGGAGTAATGCAATACAAATATAATGTATTACAGTAACATATTACATTTACCTGTAACGCAGTAGTGTAAGGCATTACTAATAAATTTTCAGTAATATTTTACACAAAGTTTTCGCTCGCAAGTCACTTACAAATGAAAAATACCACAGTTCTGTTTCCTGTTTGTGGTGAGTGAACATGCGTGTGTGTTGTCATTAATCTCCCTCTGACTATTGGAACTTTTTACTTTGTACGCAGAATGATTTCAGCCTCTGAGCTCGAGGTCCGGGGCTATTGGCTCAGCCTGGTTTGCAGTAAGCCCTAACGCACAGCGTAAAAGCGGCTAATAGATGAAAATGGCAGAAGACAGTACATTCGCGAGATGGGTGTATGTGCATATGGTGTTATTTCACTGACAAATGTCGTAAGCGCAGTATTACAAGTCAAGAGCGCATTCATGTAATACGAGCGAGCCAACGCGCAGGTTTCCTCTGTTCGTGGACAAAACTCCTCATGTGCACTCAAAACACTGGCTTGGCTGCTCATGTGCAAATCTGCTCTCGCTCCGTCACATGATGCAGACTCGCAATCTGTGCCTTGTGTTTCCTCTTTTCGTGCTTTTGCTCTCCAGAGATCCTCCTGTTAAATTGTTATCCCAAGAATGTTGCTATGGTTTATATATTGCTACACTATTTATCTACAGGTTAAGGTAAATTAATAAAAAGTGTTTTTGAGTGTTAGGTATACTGCCTTATGTTTTAGGCTAGTATTATTTACAATATATAGTCAAGTTGTTCACAGATATTGCCAGATAACCACTTTACCTCTACCATACTTTTAACAGATCATTTGTGAATCTGACTGTCATCCTTTCTTGTCATTCCTTCACGTTGCCAATTATATACTATATTGTTAGTATCCTGGATAGGTCACAGTCATTCTGCTACATCATATCGCCTTCTACTGGAAGTAAAATGCTCTGCAGTACATTTGGTCGTTGTAGTAAAGTTCTTTCTTGTTGTGGGAAGAAGACAGGGTCGGCGATTCAGGTAGGAAAATTAGCCTTTTTATTTTAAATAAACACACACCACGTGTAGCTCTGTGGTGTGTTTTTGTGTGGGTGCTCCTTCTCTGCTTAAGAAGGGTGTCTCTCCGGCCCAATCACTAGAATAAACCGGTGTTATTTATTATTTCTGATTGGCCTGCTGATTAGCCGCCGGGCTCCTAGCATGCTCTCCCCCCTCATTGGGTGTTCGATCGTGCTTACCTCTCCACAGTCGTTTTAAAATTTGATGTTTTAATTCTGTAGTTATTTTGGTAAAAGTAACTAAAAAGTAATATGAGTAATGTAACATATTACAATTTTGAGACAGTAATATTGTAATGTAAGGGGTTACTTTTAAATAACAGTAATCTGTAATGTACTGCAGTTTGGAGGTAACTTGCACAACACTGACCATAAGCCACTTTCAAGCTGTGATTAATGATCAGTTGAACTGTTTGTTCATGTTAGCAGAAAACAATGCATCACACAACATTAGAGCAATCAGGCCTTTCTTATTGAAGCATGCTACAAAAACTCTGCATCCATGCTCTTCCAGACTAGAATTATACATGCAGTCTGGGTTATTGTATTGTTCTCTTGCCAGGCCTTCCAGCATCTACTGTCAAATCTCTGCAACTGTAGAATGCTATGATGAGAGTGGTCATTGGGTGGTCACTGTTTGCCAGTAACTACTCGTATTCAATTCAAATCATTCATTCATTTATTTTTATATTGACCATTTATTTTTATATTGACCTTCTTGCTGTGAGGCGACAGCACTACTTACTGCGCCGTCCTCAATTCATTCATTCATTTTCTTTTCAGCTTAGTCCCTTTATTAATCCGGTGTTGCCACAGCGGAATAAACCGGCAACTTTTCCAGCTCGATTTTATGCAGCAGATGCCCTTCCAGCCTCAACCTATCTCTGGGAAACATCCACTCACAATCATTCACACTCATATACTACGGAAAATTTAGCCTACCCAAATTAACCTTTACCGCATGTCTTTGGACTGTGGGGGAAACCGGAGCACCCGGAGGAAACCCACGCGAACGCAGTGAGAGCATGCAAACTCCACACAGAAACGACAACTGACCCAGCTGAGGCTCGAACCAGCGATCTTCTTGCTGTGAGGCGACAGCACTACTTACTGCGCCGCCCTCAATTCATTTCAATTCACGTTAATTTATATAACACTTTTGACAATGTAGATTGTCTAAGCAGCTTAACATAGTTCTAGTAAAGCAGATTTCAGTGTTGAAGTTCAGTTAAGTTTAGTTCAGTGTGGTTTAAGTTTCACTGCTGAAAGTTCAAACACTCAAGAGCGAATCCACCGAAGTGCAGCTCCACAAGTCCCAATCCAAGCAAGCTGGTGGTGACAGTGGAGAAGAAAAGAACTTCACCAATTGACAAAGTGAAGGGGAAAAAAACCTAGAGAGGAATTAGGCTCTGTTGGGCACAACCATTATTCTTCTGGCCAAACTTCTAGGCCCCGGAGGCTGAAGAATCTGGACATCTATCGGGGAGAAGCTGCAGGTGTGAGTAGGTCACCGGTGGGGGGTCAGGCTGGCCCAAACTATCAATGCAGGGACTTGTCTGTCAGGATGGTCTTATAGGAATCTCATGCACACCATTCCTCCATGACAACCACAGCATCAGCTCGGGATACTGCCTGGTCCAGGATTATGGATATCTTGGAATCATCTCTTTACAGGTCTTGGATCGCACCAATGGTGCTGCATAGTCTCTAGGGACCTCGGAATGAGTATCCCCAGGTGGAAATAGAGAATGAAGAAACTGATTAGCGTAGCAGCTGTTCATAGTGTATTAAATGAGATGCAAAAATGAAGTGCTATAAATGAAAACAGCAGTTACATAAACAAACATAGAAATAAACATGTAAAGCATATGAGTTTCTAACACAATGTCTGGTGTATTAAGGAGGAGTGTGTCCTGCAGGTGGTTGTCTTGCCAGGCCATCCAGCATCTACTATCAAATGTCTGCAACTGTTCTAGAATGCTATGATGAGAGTGGTCATTAGTTGGTAACTGTTTGCCAGTAACTACTCACATTCAATTCATGTTTATTTATATAGTGCATTTCACAATGTTGATTGTGTCAAAGCAGCTTAACATAGTTATAGTAAAGTACAGATTTTAGAGTTGAAGTTCAGTTAAGTTTAGTTCAGTATGGTTTAAGTTTCACTGCTGAAAGTTCAAACGCTCAAGAGCAAATCCACCAAAGTTTAGCTCTACAAGAATAAAGAAAACGATTAGCGTAGCTGCTGTTCATAGTGTAAACATGTAAAGCATATGACAGTTTCTAACACAATCTCTGGTGTATCTTTAATCTAGTTTTGAACTGAGTGAGTATGTCTGAGCCTCGGATATTATCAGGAAGGCTATTCCAGAGGTTAGGAGCCATAAATGAGAAGGCTCAACCTCCTTTACTTGACTTTGCTATTCTAGGTACTACTAGAAGCCCTGAGTTTTGAGATCTTTAAGAGCGGGTTGGATTGTAGTGAGACAGAAGGTTGGTTAGATAAACAGGAGTTAGATTATTTAAAGCTTTATAGGTAAGAAGCAACATTTTATAATTAATATGGAACTTAACAAGTATCCAATGTAAGGAGATTAAATTGGGGTGATATGATCATATTTTCTAGACCTGGTCAGAACTCTGGCAGCTGCATTTTGTACTAGCTGAAGTTTATTAATAGAGCCCAATAAGTAATAATTCTGAATTTACAAGAAAAAATTTGGTCATCTAGTCTTTAACATCTTTAATACACTCAGTTAGCTTAGACAGTTCAAACGTATCATCAGGTTTTGTTAAAATATATAATTGAGTATCATCTGCATGTATATTTTGAACAGCCAAGCACCAAAAGCAAGGCCTAAACATAGAGAAGAGTTGATAAGGTTAAGAAGAGGTTGTCCTTTTACAGGTAGCAATTCTTTCAGTAATTTTGTTGGAATTGGGTCTAACATACATGTAGCTGGTTTAGAACCATTTATAAGTTTATCTAGCACTTCCTGTTCTATTATTTTGAAGCACTGTAGATTATTTTGATTCAGTGAAATGTTAAATGGATTTGAAGTATTAGCCGGTGCAGAACATTTAACATCTTCTATTTTCTGTCTGAAGCCTTCTGTTTTATCACTGAAAAAAATCATGAAGTCATCACTGCTCATTTGCGGTAGGACATTTTGTTTTAAAGATGACTGATTATTTGTTAATTTAGCAATGATGTTAAATAAAAAATCTAGGATTGTTATGATTATTTTCTATCAGTTTGCGGAGGTGCTCAGCCCTGGCGGATTTTAGAGCCCTACTATAGCTGGACATACTATATTTATACGCAATTCTAAAGACGTCTAATTTAGTATTTTCCACTTCAACTTGCTGTTTTGAGAGCGCAACTGTTATACCATGGTGAAGTTTTATTCTCTCTAGCTTTTTTTTATTTGATAGGTGCCATAGTATTTAGTGTGTTAGTAAAGATAGCATTCATACTGATGGTTACTACATCAAGGTTATTTGTGTTTGCGGATGCATTTCGAAATAGAGAAAGATCAGTTAAGTTATTTGTAAATTAATCTTTAGTGGACGGGATGATAGTTCCACCTGGATGATATATCTGTGCAGATCAGCTAATTTCAGGTAAAAACAGCTTAAATAGTAAGAGGTCTGTTATATCATCACTTTGTCTACATCAATGACCTCAATTCCATGAGACAAAATTAGATCTAAGGTAAGCTTTGTGAATGTAGTAAACCTGTAAACGCAAGCCCTAATGTATCGTTAGCATCATCTATGTGGGTGTTAAAGTCTCTACAATTAGTATTTTATCAGTTTTAACTAGTAAGTCAGAAATAAAATCAGAAAACTCTTTTAGAAAATTAACATAGGGTCCTGGGGGTCTATGTATAGACATTAAAGCAAGAGACATCATTTGTTTTTTCATAATATCCGGAAGCATAACATTAAGTGCCAATACTTCAAAGGAGTTAAACATAAGTCCATTTCTCTGGTTACTTTAGGAATATCACTAAAGATTGATTTGTGATCATCGTGACCACCACGACCAGTTTGACTAGCATCATGCTTATATAAGAATCCTAAAGGAGTTGCTTAATTTAAACTAATATAGTCATTTTGTTTCAGCCAGGTTTCAGCAAGATTGTTATCTGTTATTATTTCACTGCTAAGTGCTTTAGGTGCTTGTGACCTAATGTTTAGGAGACCAAGCTTTAAGGAATTTGTATTTTCACTTTTTTGCAGTTTTTTTGGTTTGATTCCTAATAGATTTTTTTTAACTAGAGCAGTGAGTTTACTTCTTTACCTAATAATACATCAGGATCAGGATAGCGGGTACCTTAACAGAAATATCCTTAACACAAGCACCGGGAAAGCAGTGAGTGCGTACGTTGTTACCTTTAGTGGAAGCAGCACAGACGTGGTGAACGATGGAGTCACAGATGATTGCCACATTGCGACCTGTCTCGCGGAAAGGAGCGAAGCGGTTCTCCGTGGGGATCTCAAACACAGGAGGAGGAGACGTTTTGCCCTGAGACCTGGTATGCACATTACACAGCTTCACCCAGGGGCCATGGTAGCCGGGTGCCGGAGTGAACAACCCCTGGACGAATTGTGTCCTGCCCTGGGCCTGGACAAAGAATCACACGGGATTGAAGGGGATGGAGTGTTGAGATTGTATCGCACACTTACCTCAGAAGAGCGAGCCACAGCACAGGGTACATCGAGCAAGGCCCTTTGGTTCCGGAGCTTCGCTTGCTTCATCTCGAGATTGTGAATTTGGCTCTCTACTGTTTCAGCTCCAGCGCCTCCACCGATGCTTCTCCTGTACTCAAGGACAGACACACAAGCGACATTGTACAGGCTGAAGTGCAAAGACAGTAAGTGAAACAGTGAGTGAAAGTCGTTAGCTTTAGCTGACTAGATGTGCTAGCAAATGCTTGAGAGACAGAATGTTTCAAAGTAGATTTGTTTGTATAAATGGATTAAGGGTTTGTCCACCCCAAGTAGGAGAGACCAATACTAGCAAATGTAGATGTATTTAATGATAAAAATTGTAAATTGTAAATCTATGCTACAAAGCTCCAAACACACATAGCGAGGCAACCGTAACATCGACAATGATTTTGTCATTTGACAAGCAGCCTACCCATGTCTAACCATGAAATGGATCAAGGCAAATGTTTCTTTATCAACATCTGACCAGTTATTACTAGCACTTTCATTTTTAAAGCTTTTTTCTACTTATCATTAATATTATTATTATTATTATTATTATTAGGGCACTGCAGTTGCACAATGGTTTGCGCTGTCGCCTCATAGCAAGAAGGTTGCTGGTTTGAGCCTAGGCAGGGTCAGTTGGCATTTCTGTGTGGAGTTTGCATGTTCTTCCCGTGTCTGCGTGGGTTTCCTCCGGGTGCTTCACCCACAAGTCCAAAGGCATGCACTATAGATGAATTGGGTAAGCTAAATTGTCTGTAGTGTATGTGAGTGAATGGGTGTTTCCCAGTGATGGGTTGCAGCTGGAAGGGCATCTGCTGTGTAAAAACATATGCTGGATAATAAGTTGGCGGTTCTTTCCGCTGTGGCAACCCCTGATTAATAAAGGGACTAAGCCGAAAAAATAATGAATGAATAAACAAATTAATTATTATCATCATATGCCTGCTGTTTTAAATGAACTAGGAGTTGCTACAGGAGTTACATATTAATGCTTTTTTGGTCTATTTGTTCCTTGTAAGTATGGCTTAGGATAGCTCGGTGATCAGCACTGAGCATCAGCAAGAAGGTTGGTGGTTCCCAGCTGGGCCAGGAGGCATTTCTGTTTGGAGGTTGCATGTTCTTCCTGGATTTACTGAGTTTTCCCCAGTGTCTGTTTTTCTTGACTCTTCTTTGCCTTTTGGATTACCCCTTTTACATATTTGCCTATTTGGACCGCTTATTGTGTGATTTATTTGTTACCCTAAACAGTTTTTGGTACCCACAGAGTGTAGCCTCGCACTCATTATACTTATATTGTTCTAATGATTACTAAGTGATTAAACTAAAATGTAATGTAGATTCAGGGAACAATGTTAGATAATCAAACCTCATATATGGCAAGTGCACCAGAAGCACTTTTGGTACAAATTTCAAATACATGATGGAACACAGCTTGAAATAGTCAGTTGAATGGCTAAAGACATTTTATCGTGCAGTGGATATCTGTTGACCAAGAACAATACCCCATTTACATGTAAATACAGTGCATCTGTGAAGTTCATTGTGAAGCTGTAATTAATCAACAAACTTTAATTTTATCATCTATCAATTGTCTTATGTAAATTCCAAAAAAACACAGTCAGTATAATTAATGTTGACACATTAACTTTGGTATGTACAACCCCAAAATCAGAAAAATGGCCAGTATGGACTTTGCAAAAATAAAAGATTTCCAATTTACTTTGACTTGTATTTCATTGCAGACAGTATGAACACAAAATATTTCATGTTTTGTCTGATCAACTTAATTTCATTTGTAAATATACATATTTTTCTGTCATTCAGACCTGCAACACATTGCAAAAAAAATTGGGACAGGAGTATTTACGGCTAGTAATTAGGTAAATTGGTTAAATAATAATGTGTTGTGTCAAGTACAATAATAAGTAGTTACATCTATGAATGCCAGTTAAAACTGTACTGTGCCAAAGGCCGCCCTATGTTAACACTGTCCAAAAGTGCTGTCGACTACTCTGGGCTTGGAGGCATCTGGGATGGACCATCACACAGTCAAAACATATACTGTGGTCAGATGAATTAGTATTTAAGGCATTTGATGGGAGAAATGGATGCTGTGTGCTCTGGACCAAAGAAAAAAATCATCCAGACTGTAACCAAGTCTGTAACAAGTCCAACAACAGACTGTAACAAGTCCAAAAGCGAGGGTCTGTCATGGTATGGGGTTGTGTCAGTGCCTTTGGTAAAGGTAACTTACACTTCTGTGATGGCACTATTAATGCTGAAAAGTACATAGAGATTTAGGTGCACAATATGCTGCTTTTTTCCCAGGGACACCCATGCATACAGTATTTAAACAAGACAATGCAAAACCACATTCTGCACTCATTACAAAGTATTGTCTGTGGAGGACGAGGATACAGGTACTTGGCTGGCCTGGATGCAGTCCTGACCTGTCTCCAATAGAGAATGTGTATCACATTTTGAAGCACAAAATGCAACAATAAAGACCCCATACTGTTGTTCACCTTAAAGGGCACCTATTTTAACCCTTTTTTAAGAGGTAATATTAATATTATGGTTCTTCTGAGTGTGCCAGTTTAGGTTCAGTTCAAAACAATTCAGATTTTTTTATTATGATGTGTTAAAAAGTGTCATTTTGGGGGCGTGTACACAGTTTGCTGTTTTAGGGGCGTGTTGCTTCACATGAAAACTAGTTTCGACTTCCCGCCCAACTTAACAAGGGGGCGGAGCCAAGAGCTCCCCCGCTGTGTGTATTGCAATAGACAGGCAGACAGAGAGAAGCAACATGAGTACCAGCATTCAGACGTACATGTAGGACTCAGACACAGACCAAGCAGTACAGAATCATGTGTCTTTGTATAGTTTTACAGCCAGCTGTGTGCTAGTTTAAAGCTCCGAACTTGTAGCCTACACCGAGACTAATAAAGCACAGTGAATTAACTGTGACTGAAGGGCATCACACACCGGATGCACCGCGAAACGGCGCGCACATGACAGTTGAAAGTATCGCACACTTGCAGCGCCGGTGTGTCACC
>CAIGQZ010032533.1:1092437-1115548 GCA_903798205.1 Danio tinwini
TACACACACACACACACACACACACACAAACACATCATGAGGAAGACATTAAATAATGTTTATTGTATTGTCTGCAATGAAATATAAGTCAAATAAATTTAGAAATCACTACTTTTTTTTGCGTTTTCTATACTATATTTTTTATACTGTCCCAACTTTTTCTGATTTGGGATTGTATATCTATGCATGTTTATAAACACATTTTTTGAATGACACAATCTTGTTCTTCATTGTTAAATTGTATCAGCATTTTGGTTAACAACATTGATGCAAGTTTACTCAAAATGACTGACACAGTGGATCCCCTTGAACATATGATAACAGTAAATTTACAAATAGTTGTTAGTTTATGATCCATTGATCACAATCTCTAAGCTTTAATTACCTCCTTGGGGTTGGAAATTCCCTCAGGAGCTCTAACATAATTGCAACATTGGTACTAACAAGAAAGCGAAACATGAAACCAAATCCAGATTAGAATATTAACCCCAGCCACAAAGAGATTTACATGAGAATTGTGGTTTTACAGCATTTTGTTCTTGCATCGTATTTATTACCATAATATCATCAGCAGTATCTTGACCTGCAAAATAACTATAAGGATGAAACCTGAGTTTGATCTGGTCCTATGAGGACTAAGAACACTGGCAACATTGTATCCTTCCAAAGTCTACAAATGTAGATTGTAAGAGTGGTTGGACTGTAGACAAGGTTTTGGATGTGAATTGCTAAACTAGTGCTAGTATATTGTTCAGTTTCGGTAAAAAAAAAAAAAACCTGCAGCAAGGTGATTGGGTGACAGTAAGACAGTAAAGTTGAAGGAAAATACTTTAAATAAGCTCTCCCCACTAAGAAACTTGCAAAAAGAGCACTAGTAATTTGAGATTTCATTGTGCCAAACGTGAAAATATTGCTACCAGACACCAAAATCATTAATTTGCCTGGAGCCCCAGCTTTTGACATAAAATCTAATTTAAACATACTAAACATAAGTTTAGTAACATTGTTATTTACATTGGCCTTAATGATATCTGACTACTTCAGTTCACTATAATAACAATTAAGATGCTTGTACATTTAGTGTGTACAGGTGTGTAAAACCCTAACCTACCCTGAAAATAAACAAATGTCTTTATTTAAGTTGCCAGCTTGGAGACTGGGAGTTGAAGTCCTACTGTTTGCTTGTGATGTTTGTGATACCCCAATGGATGCAGCCTTCCTTAATAATGTACAGTGGGTCCAGAAAGTATTCATTATTTATTAATTTTCTTTTCAGTTTAGTCCCTTTATTAATCTGGGGTCACCACAGCGGAATGAACTGCCAACTTATCCAGCATATGTTTTACACCGCGAATGCCTTTTCAGCTGCAACCCATCATTGGGAAACATCCATACACACTCATTCATACACATATACTATGGTCAATTTTAGCATACCCAATTCACGTTTACCACATGTCTTTAGACTGTGGAGGAAACCGAAGAACCCGGAGGAAACCCACGCAAACATGGGAAGAACATGCAAACTCCACACAGAAATACCAACTGACCCAGCCGAGGCTCGAACCAGCGACCTTCTTGCTGTGAGGCAATTGTGCCACCTACTGTGCCATCGTGTCGCCCGAAAGTATTCAGACCCCCTTTATTTTTTCACTCTTTGTTATATTGCAGCCATTTGCTAAAATCATTTAAGGTCATTTTCCCTCATTAATGTACACACAGCACCCCATATTGACAGAAAAAACACTGAATTGTTGACAATTTGGCATAAATATTAAAAAGAAAAACTGAAATATCCCATGCATTTAAGTATCCAAACCCTTTGCTGTGACACTCAGGTGCTGTCCATTTCTTCTGATCATCCTCGAGATGGTTCTACACCTTCATTTGAGTACAGCTGTTTGATTATTCTGTTGGACTTGATTAGGAAAGCCACACACCTGTCTATAAGACCTTACAGCTCACAATGCATGTCCAGAGCAAATGAGAATCAAAAGGAACTATCTGAAGAGCTCAGAAACAGAATTGTGGCAAGGCATTGATCTGGCCAAGGTTGCAAAAAACCTCTGCTGAACTTAATGTTCCTAAGTGCACAGTGGCCTCCATAATCCTTAAATGAAAGATGTTTAGGATGACTAGAACCCTTCCTAGAGCTAGTCGTCCGGTCAAACTGAGCTATTGGGGAAGAAGAGTCTTGATTAAAAAGGTAATGAAGAATCACTGTGGCTGAGCTCCGGAGATGCAGTCTGGAGATAGGAGAAAGCTGTAGAAGATCAACTATCACAGCAGCCCTGCACCAGTCGGGGCTTTATGGCAGTGACCCATGAAATCCCATATGGAGTTTGCTAAAGAAAAATCTGAAGGACTCCAAGAAATATGATTCTCTGGCCTGATGAGACCAAAATAGAACTTTTTGGCCTGAATTCTAAGCGGTATGTGTGGAGAAAACTAGGCACTGCTCATCACCTGTCCAATACAGTCCTAACAGTGAAGCATGGATGTGGCAGCATCATGATTTGGGGATGTTTTTCAGCTGCAGGGACAGGGCGACTGTTTGCAATTGAGGGAAAGATGAATGCAGCCAAGTTTACTACCATGCACACGTGCTTCAACACTGATTTCCATTTATATTAACTTCAGTTGCTTTGAATATCTTCTGTTAATTATGTATTTTGTTAATAAATCAATTCTCTTTACAATTTACCTGGTCTGCATTGTCTCTCTTATATTACAACATTGAGCCGATTGTAACTCTAGGTTAATCTGAAATTAATTTGGAAAGTGAATTATGAATAGGAAAAATGTAAGACACAACTCTAAATGTGAATATGGACTTTACAAATGTCATTCACACAAGTGTTGATTCTCTAGTATTCACCACTGACAGTATCATTCAATCAGAATTCTGTATTTGAAAGGCATAATCTTTGCAAATCCACCCTTCTCCAGAAAAAAAAAATAAAAATAAAATAAAATATATATATATATATATTTCTTTTGGTGGTGGTGGTGGTTGTGTTGTACATTTTAGAAAGATTGTTACACCTCTGAATGTCTGCACCGAGAAACCAAGTAATCCGAAGGAGTCAACTTGAGAAGTTTGGAACTGAAAAACTAGAGCCTTGCATCATCATGGTCATCAGCTTCAGTAACTTTTCTTCAAAAGGTCCACAACTGCATGTTCTAGATCAGGGTTGCTCAACCCTCTTCCTGGAGACCTTCCTGCAAATTTTAGTCGCAACCCATATCACAATTGCCTGTAATTATCAAGTGCTGTCCAGGCTCTAATTAAATGGTTCATGTGTGTTTGATAAGGGTTTGAGCTGAACTCTGTAGGAAGGTAGATCTCCAGGGACAAGGTTGAGCAGGAACCACACTCCAGCAGTTCATCTCTTAACTCTGTTTTGGAGAGGTGAAGTATCTGAGCCGCACCATCTGGTTTCTGGGGTGCTTCAAGGCTCAGTTCATAAACTGCTTCTCTTCTCCATTTACATGGTGTTATTTGGGTCTTTTATTCAGAAACATGGCTTTTCCTACCATTGCTATCCTAAAGACACACAACTCGACCAATCATTCCAACCAATAAGCATGTCTGACAGATATTCTTTGCTGAATGATGCACCACTTTAGCTAAATCTCCAAATCTGAAATACTGGAAATCCTGGTGAGCCAAAAACTTAATCACAACTTCACCTTACACCAGACAACCTCAACAATAACTCATTCCAGGACTGTCTGGAACCTAGTTGACCTTGATGACCAGCTGACCTTTACAGACCACATTGGTACAACTGCCATTCATGCAGATTTCCTCTAAATACCACCAGGAAGATTAGACTTCATACATACTGTATGTTCTATCCCTTGTATGTTTTTTCCAATCAACACCCTCAAGCCTCTGCAATTCATTCAGAATACAGTAGCAAAAGTGATTTTTAAAGAACTAAAAAGATCTGCCAGTTCAAGGCACAGTCATTCACCTACAAAGCAACTGCTGACTTTGCACTTATTATTATTTTTTTTTGATACCATGATTTCAGGGTTATTTGAAGCCCAAATGGAGACAACATTAATTTCAAGGACTTTAACCTTTAATGTATCATCCTGGTGAAATGAATTGCTAAACTCTATGTACACATCTCTGAACATTTTAAAAGCAACTGAAGTACATCTGTTTCACCAATATTTAATAATTTAATTATCAACCAATACCACCACCTATTTATTTGCACCAGACACTAACATACAATGCATGTTTTTGGGTAAACTGTGTAAATCTGAGTGTGCTTCATGAAGATGATTTTGTATGACAAACCACCAGTGAGAGACACAATTTTTCCTCTCTACTGTATGCACCAGACACTTTCTTATAAACAGTTCATGTTTCTCGGAAATCATTGTACATTCCTGAGTGTGCTTCACACAGGTGAATGGGCTGGACAAACCATCTGTAGGAAATATGCCTTTTTCTCTCTATTGTAATGCAAAGGTGCTGGACAATGGAGTTGAGGATCCAACGTGAAGTTTATTAAGAACAGTAGTCAGACAGGCGACAGTCAAACAAGGGACAAACAGATACATACAGAGAAATCCAGAAGCACTGTCAGGTAACACAGGCAGATGGTCAAAAACAGGCAGCAGGCAGTATAAACAATAAAACAAGTCAAGGATTGAAGATGGATAGACTAGACACAGGAAATGCTCAGAGATGTTACAGTGTGTAAACTAAACAAGCCTCATGTCTGTTAGTGTGTGTGTGTTGTTTATATCTGCAATGAAATTACTTCAATAGCTCCTAGCTGTGTGTGAGTAATCAATGGAGAACTGGGACAGGTGTGTGTGTGTGGTGCCTGAAGGGAGCTGTAGTTCATATGTAGGAAGAATTGTAGTTGAGCGAAAGTGTTTTCCAGCAATCTATGAGGGTTAGATCGCTGGTGATCGTGACATCTATACACCCAGATGCTTGCTTACAATTCTCACCTACACATTACAAATCATGAAATGAAAATAAAACTGCCAAACTAATTTAGACTTGTCATGAAATCTTTATTATGCCGATCTCTGGTGATTTGAAGTGCTACTTTTATCCTCATTTGTAAGTCACTTTTTTATAAAGGTGTTTTCTTAATGAAGAAATGAACATGTTCTGAATAAATGACAATGGGGTAATGTCTCTTTATAGAAAATTTGGACAAGTGAAGAGATAAATGGATGGGAATTCTTCAGCAGACCCTTCACTGAGTAAAGGAGTGTTGAGTTAAGATGTTGCAGCTAGGCTGTGTGTTTGGGAGTAGCTGGTGTTAAAACTGTAGGCAGACACTCCTAGAAATGGTGGATAAAGAACATGACCTTGGCAGCCGGTTGGTGGAGGTGAAATCACTCTAAGACATGTTTTAATGGTCCCCATCTGATTCTGGCTGCCTGAGAACTTCTGGGCTGCTGCTGATTCTTGAGTAATACTACCAAATAATGGCATTTTGCTACCATAAATGGACCACAATCACATGCTCTCCCTGGGGAACATCCATATACCCTATGATTGCACTGCCATCATGAGTAGTAAGTATGGAAGAATTTGTCAAAAATGACCTTTTGAGCTTCATAGATTTTTGGGAAGAAAGGCACTGGGACAAGGTATGGCTGACAGTCTTATGCTTATGGCAGCCCAGAGAAACACACCAAGAAACACACAGAACCAAGACACCAAGAAACACAGAGACAAAAAGCCATCACTGTACAGATTACTGTAATGCATCCTAAAGGATTGCCTCACAATGATTGCAAATTAAGTCAAAGGGGATTACAGCTAAATACAAATAATTAACAGCAACAAGTTATAATTAATTATGAAAGTTTAGATTAACGTTTAGAGCTAACTGTAGCAGAATGTTACGATCAACTGATGTGCTTGTCAGCTGACAGTGTGATCATCAGTTTGTTACAATAAAAGTAATTTTTCTGACAAAGAAACATTTTTCTACTGTTTACAATACTAACAGTCATAGAGCATGTAAGAAAATAAAAATGTAAAAACATTTTTTTGTCAAAAGTGTGATGGAAAGAGTATGGTGTATATATGGAAAGAGTATACTGGCCACTTTATTAGGTATGCCTATTCATATGCTCATTAAGGCAAATTCCTAAATAGCCAATCACATAGCAGCAACTCAATGCATTTAGGTATGTAGACATGGTCAAGACGATCTGCTGCAGTTCAAACCAAGCATCAGAATGGGGAAGAAAGGTGATTTAAGTGACTTTAAACATGGCATGGTTGTTGGTGCCAGACAGGCTGGTCTGAGTAGTTCAGAAACTGCTGATCTACTGGGATTTTCATGCACAACCATCTCTACGGTTTACAGAGATTGGTCCAAAAAAGAGAAAAAATCCAGTGAGCGGCAAATGTGTTGTTGATGTCATAGGAGAATGGCCAGACTAGTTCGAGCTAATAGAATGTAATGAAATGTAACGTAATGTGTGTATTTATATAATGTATTGTATGGTCATACACCCAAAGCTCTTCACATTCATGAGGGGGGTCTCTCCACATCACCACCAGTGTGCAACATCCACTTGGATGATGCGACGGCAGCCACAGGACAACGGCGCTAGTGCACTTACCACACACCAGCTATAGGTGGAGTGGAGACAGTGATACAGCCAATTTGGTGGATTGGGTTGGTTTGATTGGCCATGATGGGTAAGGGCTGATAGAGGGAATTTAGCCAGGACACCGGAGTTACACCAACTCTTAACGAGATGTGCCATAGGATTTTTAATGACCACAGAGGGTCAGAACCTTGGTTTAACATCTTATCCAAAGGGATACAAAGGTAACAGTGACTCAAATAACGACTCGTTACATCCAAGGTATGCAGAAGAGCATCTCTGAACGCACATGTCCAACCTTGAGGCAAATGAGCTACAGCAGCAGAAGACTACACCAGGTGCCACTCCTGGCAGCTAAGAACAGGAAACTGAGGGTACAATTTGCACAGGCTCACCAAAATTGGACAATAGAAGATTGGAAAAACGTTGCCTGGTCTGATGAGTCTTGATTTCTGCTGCAACATTTGGATGGTAGGGTTAAAATTTGGCATCAATAACATGAAAGCACGGATCCATCCTGCCTTGTATCAACAGTTCAGGCTGCTGGTGTTGGTGTAATGGTGTGGGGAGTATTTTCTTAGCACACCTTGGGCCATTTAGCACTAAATGAGCATTGTGTCAACACCACAACCTATGTACTGTATGACCACAGTGTACCCATCTTCTAATGGCTGCTTCCAGCAGTATAATGCACCATGTCATAAAGGGTAAATTATCTCGACTGGTTTCTTGAACATGACAATAAGTTCACTGTTCTCAAATGGCCTCCACAGTCACCAGAACTCAATCCACTAGAGCACCTTTAGGATGTGGTTGAACCTGAGATTTGCATCATGGATGTGCAGCCGACAAGTCTGCAGCAACTGCAGATGCTATAAATGTCAACATGGACCAAAAGCTGAGGAATATTTCCAGTACCTTGTTGAGTGTATTCCACAAAGGATTAAGGCAGTACTAAAGCAAAAGCAACGGTACTATTAAGGTGCACCTAATAAAATGGCTGGTGAATGCATGTACATGCATTATACACCATCTGTTCAAAATTTGAAAGAAGTTTGCTAAACAAAAAAATATTGTACAGTCTGTAATCCCATTTTTAGCACAACTATAACATAACTATAAAACAGGCATGAATTCCAGACAATAAATTCATTATATAGCTTTTAAATACAGCGCTGTGTTTCACTGTCATTGTTTCTTATAGCTACACTTACATTTTATAAACTGGTTATGAATGAAGTATAGCTTCAGGTTGTCCACAGCACAGTAGCACAGCACATTGCTACTAATAATTTTAATAATAGTTTAATTAAATGTGTTTAAGGCCAGCACATTTTGGTAACTGTGATTAAATTACATAAAATTAATAGTAATCATATCAACATAAGCAAAATGATCCGTTTTTCATGCCATGTTTTGACTCTTTTTATGTTTTCTGTTTCCTTTGTTATGTTCCAGTTATGCCTTGTTCACTAGTTTTGCTTAGTGCTTAATTTGTGAATTGCGAGGTCCCAGAACAGATCGGGGTAATGGCTCTGACATGTTACCCGAGGATGGAGAGGTGTCGCGCACGAAAGTGGAAAGTGGGGGGTTGTTGGGGGTTGGTGCGGTGGATGGTGCACGGTTGTCGTGGAAAAAAGTGCACAAAAGTGAAGAGGGTTGGGGAGTCACGGAAGAAAGTGAACAGCGGATGGGGTAGGAGGGCGGTTGAGGAGGAGGATTAGTAAAATGGGGTGCAGGATAAGATTTTAGAGGTGCCGAATCCGGATCTGCCGTGTTCCGCCACAAATTAAGCCCTGATTAGCCCGTTCCCCATGTTAACCATGTTATCTTATGTTTTAATACCCTAGTTTAAATCTTTGTCTGGTGTTTGTTCCTTTCTGATTGTATTGTATATCTTTTATTCTTTCTGTTCAATAAATCATTAGTTGAATTTGGACCTTTGCCTACTTTAAACACAAATTTACAGTATGAGCTATTTTCCACAATTACATTTAAGGAAAACACCAAATATATACAAAATATCACTGCAATTTAAGATTGTGTGTCACCTTTTAATCTAATTAATTAAATAATTCTAATAATTTTCATATAATATTAGATATAAAAAATTTAAATCAAACTAAATCCAGCTTGGTCAGAGATAGATGATGCATTGCCTAAAAAATGTTTTGGATTCTGTCCCCATCAAGACCTCAAGCAACACATTTTTTGATTGACTAGTTAACATCTTATGTGTGTATTCTGAGAAAAGTGTCTTATATTAGACACACATTAAGCTTCACCTGTCGAAAACTTAGAGATCAAAACTTAAACCCTTTGTCAAGTCTCAAAAGCACTTCTCTCACTGCACACACACATTCTTGTTATTCTCACACAGACACACTTCTCTATTGTCAGAAAATAACCAGTTCTATGTCAACTTTAGGAACACCCAGCCTTAAAGCAGAGAAAATAAATTAAAGGAGGGAAGGTAGAGGTTAGAGGAGAAGGTAATACTGCTACTGACAGCTATGGGTTTTACTGGGCAAGAAGTCGAGCAGAACATTTTCTCATAGCTCAATGCACAGACCTCCATTAGAGGAAGTACAATAACAAAAATCTCCACACAGAGATTTAATATTTCATGGCACTGTTAATCCACATTCACCATGGTGTGCACATGGTTTTGCACATATCCTTTTCAGATATTTCACAAACGTTTTTATTTTATTACTCTTGGTCATCTATTCATTTTCTTTTCAGCTTAGTCACTTTATAATTCAGGGGTCACCACAGCGGAATGAACCGCCAACTTATCCAGCACATGTTTTACGCAGCGGATGCCCTTCCAGCCGCAACCTAACACTGGGAAACCCTCACACACTTTTGTACACAATTGCATACACTATGGCCAATTTAGCTTATTCATTTCACCTGTACTGCATGTCTTTGGACTGTGGGGGAAACCAGAGCACCCGGAGGAAACCCACGTGAACACGGGGAGAACATGCAAACTCCACACTAATGCCAACTGACACAGCCGGGGCTCCAACCAACAACCTTCTTGCTGTGAGGCGATTGTGCTACCCACTGCACAACTGTGCTGCCTTTCTTTGTCATTTAATTACTCTTTATAATGATAAAGTGTAACATTTTTGTGATAACACTATTTTGATTGTCCATGTAGACATTCTACTTACTGCAAGCAACTTTACAACTACATAATCACAGTATACTGCCAGATGGGATACACTGCATAGTGCATATGGACCAGCCCTATCACATAGGGGAGGACATGGGTTTACCGAGTGAACTTTCTGAAAAAAAAAGACACATACATCTCTGGGTAAGGAACAATGGCATATTAAGC
Source organism: Danio tinwini (assembly GCA_903798205.1). Classification (NCBI taxonomy): domain Eukaryota; kingdom Metazoa; phylum Chordata; class Actinopteri; order Cypriniformes; family Danionidae; genus Danio; species Danio tinwini. The sequence continues at coordinate 1,102,399 of CAIGQZ010032533.1, forward strand.
ATGATATGATCTTGTTGATCTTGTTGATCATGATCTTGTTTCCTCCCAAATTGTCTGATATTTTGCCTGTACAATCTTCAATTGGAACAGGTTTCCTCCCTATTATTAAATAGGGAGGAAACCTGTTCCAATTGAAGATTGTAGCCAGCCTGAATTCAATAGAAGATAATATATTTTTTTGTCATTGGCACATTAAATAATTTGCACTTTGTTAAACAAGACACAAACTACAAATTACACTTTATACACTTAATATACTTTTTGTGGGAAATAACATAAATTGCACATAAATAGTACATAAATATTTTTTAATATTGCCAATAAGTTAATTCACACATTTAATCTCACTGTGTTTAGTGCTTGTACAGCTTTAGGGTTGTAAGAACTCACTGGTGATCAAAACCAGTTCGAATCAGACTTGGAAATTGGGCACCAAATTGTCTCAGTCATTGAACTGGCTTGAGGCCTTACACCCTCACGATAATAGGTGGCCAATTCAGTTGACTCTCTTCCCCAATACTTTGGCTGCAGATGTTTGGGGACCCTTCAGCCAAATTCGTAAATGATTAATAATCTAAACAATGGGACTTTACAGGAATTGCCTCACAAGACTCTTTTGAATGACTCCCCTATACATCAGTCATGTGCTCGCCTTGGGGACATCCTGCTTGCAGCCAGATGTACAAATTTCATAGAGACAAAGGCATCACTGGCAATTAATGCATATGAATGAAAGACAATCTCTTAAAATGTTAGAACTAAGGCAGATGTATCTTTGAATAATATGCCATAGTTTTCCTCATATGCTAGGTTTATTCCAACCAACCAGCTGTTACCCATCACTCAATTTTGAGGATTTACACCTACCTAACTTTAAATAGTAACAGTTCCTGACTCCAGTAAGCTACAAACACAAAATGAGTATTCATTGGAAAGAAGAGACTTTGAGCTTCATGAGAAAAAAAAAATTGTATTCAAAATTTGTTTTTCCATATACAAACACAGGAAAGATGCCTTGAAAGCCAAGTGTCTCATTAGTTTATATTTCAAATTTGATGAAGATAGCATGCAAAATAAGATTTCTGTAAAAAGTTTGCTGAGACTATATCGGTGTCCTACTTTCCCTCACCGTCAGAGGCACTTTCTCAAAAATGACCATCCTAAACTAACACATTAACAGTTAATAATTTGGTCTACATTCAAAGTTTATGTATCTTTAAAAAGAAGACATTCTGGGCTTTATTATCCATCATCTAGAGTTTATAATGCTCAAAATGAAAAAAAGTTATAGATGCTTAAATAATGTAAAAAAAAATTGCACCGCACTAAACATTTTATTATTTTATAAACAAATATATTTGTTTGTTATATATAAATAATTATATATAAACATACATGTGAAATCCGTCCTGGATGTCTTGTGATTTTCTCTCTCTCCTTGTTTGTGGAGAAGCAGTCTGATGGCCACACATGTACTAGGGTTTCTAACACAACTGTTTTAGTCTTTTCACATACCACTAATTTTTTAATTGTAAAATAATAGACAGAAGTGTATAGTATGAATGATTTATTTGAGCACAAGAAGTACATTGTGTGAAATGAGTCCAGTGCATATGCAACAAAAAAGTCTTACAAGAGTTGTTGTTTTGCTGTGTCACTTTGCTCCTGGCTGCTGCTTGAAATCCACCCCACATCAGAAATTCAGCTACAAAAAAAAAAAAAAAAACAGAATTAGGATTCTATTGCATTTCAATTGTATTCCCCCCTTGAGTAGCAAACACGATTTACTCTGATGCCCATATGAATGATACAGACAGCTTATCTAATAGCAGCCATTCAGATAAATGGCAAACATATGATGCAAAACATTACTGAAAGATTATCGCTACCAGAGCGACATTCACACTTATAGGCACAAGCAGGCTTCACAGAAAAAAAACTGAGACATAAACATTATAATACTCACAGTTAGAAAATACCAGAAGTTACTCTTCATCCAGGTCATGTAAGTATCAGTTCTCCACAGAAATATTCTCCTCCTCGCTTCAAACAATCTCTCAAAACTATCTTCAGCAGAACAAAGCTTTTGACGGTCTATTTTCTTTGTTTACCAGCCGATCTGCCGTTAGCTAAAACTGTTAGCAGCTGTGCAACAGGAGGCAGGTGCTTCGCGTGATGATTGACAGATTACTGAGCCAGTGACAGCAAAAAGAGTATAATTGGTGTTGAACGAAAGCTAGTGGCGTTTGCAATACATTGGTGTAAATGAAAAACTAGTAGTACAAACAGTATTCGTCTTGTAACATTTGATGTACGATAGTTACAATCGCCTGACTATTAGCCTTGACCAATAGATGTTCATATTTTGAATATATCACGCAGCCATTGGCTAAATTCTCCATCAGTCAAACTAAGTAGGAAGTACTGTTACTGATCGGATGGCAGCCTATGCAGAGTCAAAACACTCGGCTTTGTTTAGACTTTTTATTTAGTTTGTGGTCTCATTTTATCTGTAACACTGTAAGCTATGACATCAAGTTGCCTTTTACTACAGACGTTGTTTCGCGTGTAAGTAACATGGTAAAGCATGGTAAAACAGGTCTCCGGCAGAAATGGTAACATAAACAAATGAATAAACACAAAAAAACAAAAACAAAACACTATTTGGTCGGTGGACTAAATGTGCTTGATGGGATGTTTTTCTGTGGACTCTTACCTTTCAAAATAAACCATGATGTGTTGTTATTATGATGATATGTACTCCATATCTAATAAGCGTTTTCTGTTCAACTTACACAAAATTTAGCAAATGCCTTCTTTATAAGCTTCCTATTGAAAAACAACTAGCTGCATTGGCTGCTCGAGGGTTGTAGCTTTAAACTGATGTACAATTTGTCAAGATTACTTATGTCCATTTTGATGTAATCTATTCATAAACATTGACGTGGAAAAACAGCACCTCAGGATGTTTGTTAATCACAAAGGTGTTAGCTAGACAAATTGACAACAGCCTATTTAAATTTAGACTTTTGGATAATAAGCTGGACATAAAATTTGAGCCTCAGGAGGTCTTTTGTTAACTGTTATGCTGTGTTCACACCAGACCTAGTACACGCAGTTCAATCACGATATTCAGGCGTAAATAGACGCATGAACATATTGAGTTTACTTAATTCATTCGCGTGTCAAATTTACTTCACAACACACGCAGATTCGTGTCATGGGCAGGGCTTCTGTCTACCTGGTCACTTTAGCTTCATTGCTAAATGGCTAACATGGATTTTATTGAGAGAATAGCTGTGTTTATGTGCTTTAGGAAGACTGAAAAACAGTGTGATTCGTTTGGAGCCATGCCTGAGTCCACTTGATCCATTTTGAGGTGCACCCAGCTCTGTGAGTTTATAAACTCCTCCAGAAACTTAACCTGGATGATGGAAGCTTACAGTGGTGTTTCCGACTGAGCCGAGCCCAGTTTGATCAGCTGTTGTCCGGTGTCGGCAGGAGGATTTCCCTCGGGACACCAACAACAGGCGCTACGTCATAAGCAAGCCACTACTAGTGAAAGCTTGTAGGGGCTTTTTTCCAACTCGAGTGATTCACACAAAACTCTCAACTGGCGCTGCTTCATTCACATGAAACACGTAGTTCGTGCCCACTAATTTGTGTGTATTGCACCGCAGAATGTCTATTTGCGCCTTTGCATTGACTTAACATGTAAATTACTCACGCTTGATGATTCTTTCACATCTGGTGTGAACGCAGCATTACTCACCTCTACACTAAAGATGAATGATGGATGAATTTTCTTTGACAGTTCTGTTGATCATAGCATGCTGCAGTAACAAATGTCTGCTATAAATGTCTGTTTCACACAAACACTGTCTGCAGTGAGGGTATGGCCCATTTGCAGTACATGTGCAGTGGGGAAGCAATAATTTGGGTAAGCCCTGATAGCATTGGTAGACATTACTCCACTGTTGACACCTTGATTTCAAGGTGAGTGCAAATCGCTAGTTCACCATTTTTACTGGCCTTTCAAAAAATCCAGCCAATGTAACAAGGGGGGAATCCCCCAGAATCTCCATCTCTGGCTCCGGTAGTATTAGGAACTCCTCGTCAGAGTCATGGCTCCTCTGCTGAGAGCTAGACGCATCCTCTTTTGGCTCCCCCTATCAGGACTCTAATTGTTGTTTGAATCCCTGTCAGTTTTTTTTTGCACCTTTTCCTGGCTCCCTTACCAGACATGAAGCAGGAGGGTTTGCCATGTGCCTGTGCCTCCAGAAAGCCGTAAACTTCCTCCATGGCTGCTCGGATCACTGAACCTCTGATAGTTTCAAGGTTCTTTTTTGACCATCTAATTGCAAATTCGCAGGCCATCACTGCTTATTCCAAATGTTTTTTATAATGATCCCGGGGGATTCCCAGTCTGGTATGCAGCCAATTCTTGGCATTCCCCAGTAGCCCTAACTGTCATAACTGTGGTCTGTTCTGTCCCACTTTTGTCTACGTGTTGTTGTTTTTGTGTCAGAGCTTTGTTTTGACAGCTCAACATGTGCTCCATTGTCATTTGTTTCCCCACCCTCTCATTCACCCATTACCACTAATTCCACTCCTGTTTTCATTCACTCTATGATCAGTATCCCTTTATATTTTCCTTGTGTCCTTTGTCTTGTGCCAGATCGTTGTGTTTGTTGCTTGATCATGCCGACCCAGCTCGCATCCCTGTCTAGTTAAGCTAGTTTACCGCTCTTGTCTAGTTTGTTTGCATCCAGTCTTGTCTTGTCTTGTTTTGAGGCTCCAGTGCTGTTTTGCTTTACCTCTTTTAGTTTTTATTTTTTTGCTTTTCCCTCTCCCCTGTATGTTAGAGTTTCCTGCAATCTCTACTTACCGTGATCATCTCTGTGCTTGCTGTCTACGGCTTCTGCTCTCCGGCTGGTTTTGCTGTCATCCGGTGTCGATGGCCGCTCAGGTTTCTCCACTCCCAGTTCACGCTGCTCGCTCCATCTGTGCCTGTTCCGGTCTCTAACCATCTGTCAGCTGATCAAGAACCCGGCCGCCACCGGCAATCGCGGCGTGCTGCTGTGCTGACCCAAACATCTGCCGGTAGGCTTCTTCTTCGCCCTCGTCAGGCTAATCCACATTGGTCTGAACTACCCACTGCTCACCATCGCCATCTGCTGGACAGTCCCGTTACTGCTCGCTTTGCTCATTGATTCCCATTATAAATAAAACTAACTGTTGCTTGCAATTGAATCCGATCTCTTTCCTGACAGAACGATCTGGCCACATCATGAATTCAGCAGGCGCAGAACAGGTCAGAACCGCACTCGCTCAGCAGGCGGCTTTATTGGGACAACATGTGGCCTAGTTGAGTAGCACATCAAATTTTTAGCTGCAAATATTACAGAGTTAAGTGCACAGATTGAAATCCTTCAAACAGCCGCAGCCAGCAGCCCTGTTATGTCCCCAGCTCCAATATCATGCCAGCCTGAGCCCCACGCTAATAACCCACCAACGTACGATGGGGATCTTAAATCCTGCCGGCCCTTTCTCGCCCAGTGCTCCCTTGTTTTTGCCCTGCAGCCCCGTCGCTATGCCACTGAGAAGTCAAAGGTGGCATTTGTTCTGACCCTGCTCACGAGGAGAGCTCGTGAATGGGGGACTGCTGTTTGGGAGATCAAAGCTCCCTTTTGCCAACAGTTTGAAGACTTTCATCAAGAGATGATCCGACTATTCGACCGATCAGCACAACGGGACGAAGCAGCCTCCTGTCTGTGTCATCTCACACAAAGTGGTCATTCAGTCACTGACTACTCTATTCAGTTTAAACCCTGTCAGCGAGTTGTGGCTGGAATGATGGGGCCTTGTGTTCAAGATTCTTGGAGGGGTTGGACGATAAGATCCAAGACGAGATTGCCTCCCAGGAGTTACCCAAAGACCTTGATAAACTGATGAATTTAGCTCTCCGTATTGAGAGCAGAATTCTGCGCCGACGCCATTGTCAGTCAGGTCACCTACCCTGGAGGATGGAGGAGGGCCCTCCTTTCCCAGTCCCTTCACCTCAACCTTCATCGGCAGATCCAGAGCCTATGCAGCTGGGCCATATGCGTCTTTCCACCCAAGAGAGGCAACTAAGACTTACTCGAGGCCTCTGTCTGTATTGCAGAAAGCCCGGCCACTTTGCCTTGAAATGCCCGTTAAAAGACAAGGCCCGCCAGTAGACCGGGGTATCCTGGTGGGCGCTTACCCCCGTTTTAACCCAACTTCATCACGCACTCAGTTACCCATTTCCCTGCACTACAAAGAACTCTCTAATTCCTGCCTTGCCCTGTTGGACTCTGGTGCTGAGGGCAGTTTTTTGGAAACTGCCACTACCGCCCAGTGGGGCATTCCTGCTGTTCCCCTTCCTCGTCCCATTTCTGTTTGGTCAATTGATGGTCATATAATTATGTCCATTACTCACTCCACCCCTCCTGTAAGTCTTGTTGTCTCTGGCAATCACCATGAGGTTACCAGGCTGTACCTCCTTGATTCGCCTAGTGTACCAGTAGTTTTAGGACACTTCTGGTTGGTACAGCATGGCCCTCATGTGGATTGGTCTAGTAACTCTGTGTTAGCCTGGAGCCAATCATGTCTAGCGTCTTGTTTGGGTACTGCTGTTTCTGGTTCTGTGTCTCCTGTGTTGCAGGTGGAGGCAGCTGACCTGACCAAGATCCCGGTGGAATACCAAGATCTTCATCGGGTCTTTTGTAAGTCTCAGGCCATGTCCCTGCCTCCTCATTGAACTTATGACTGTACCATTGATCTCCTCCCAGGTACTTCTCCGCCCAAGGGTCACCTTTATTCCCTTTCTGGTACTGAAAGAGAGGCCATGGACAAGTATGTTCAGGAATCCCTCCATGCTGGCCTCATCCGCCCCTCCTCATCTCCTGCTGGCGCTGGGTTCTTTTTTGTTAAAAAGAAGGATGGCTCCCTGCATCCTTGACAACAGGGGCCTTAACGACATCACAGTCAAGAACAGGTACCCCTTACCTCTCATGTCGTCTGCCTTTGAATTATTGCAGGGAGCCAAGGTCTTTACCAAGTTAGACCTCCGCAATGCCTACCATCTGGTACAGATCCGTGAGGGGGATGAGTGGAAGACAGCCTTTAACACACCCACGGGACACTATGAATACCTGGTCCTTCCTTTTGGTCTGACCAACGCCCCTGCTGTCTTCCAGGCCCTGGTCAACGACCTGTTGAGAGACATGGTTAATAAGTTTGTCTTTGTGTACCTGGACGACATTTACATTTTTTCTCCGTCTCTGCAGGTGCACACTCAGCATGTCCGCCGGGTCTTGCAACGGCTACTAGAGAACCAACTCTATGTAAAAGCGGAGAAGTGCGAGTTTCACTCATCATCAGTTACGTTCCTGGGGTCTGTCATTTCAGCTAATGGGATTAAAGCCGATCCTGCTAAGGTAAGGGCCGTGGCAGAGTGGCCAGTCCCTGACACCCGCAAGGCACTGCAGCGATTCTTGGGCTTCGCCAACTTTTATAGGCGACTCATGAAGAATTTTAGTCTGATTGCTGCACCCTTAACGGCTCTAACCTCCACCAAGGTACCGTTCTGTTGGAAGTTGAAGGCTCAGGCGGCCTTTGATGACTTAAAGTCCTGTTTCATCTCTGCCCCTGTTCTCTCCATTCCAGATTCGGAACGGCAGTTCATTGTTGAGGTAGACGCCTCTGATGTCGGGGTAGGCTCGTTCCTGTCTCAGCGTTCTCTCAAGGATGGGAAGGTGCATCCCTGTGCCTTTTTCTCCCATCAGCTGAGCCCAGCTGAGCGTAACTACGATATTGGCAACAAGGAACTGTTGGCAGTCAGGTTGGCCTTGGGGGAGTGGCACCACTGGTTGGAGGGGTCAACGCAGCCCTTTCTGGTCTGGATGGATCACAAAAACCTAGAGTACATTCGTTCAGCCAAGAGGTTGAGTTCCCGTCAGGCTCGCTGGGCACTTTTCTTTGACCGATTTAAATTCAGATGCTCTCTCTCGCATATTTGGGTCCCCCGAGGGAGCACCACCAGAGACCATCCTCCCCAAGGAGGTGGTAGTGGGGTCTCTTTCCTGGGACATTGAGCGGTGGGTGAGGGAGGCCGGTGGTGAAAGTGAAATACCAAGAGTGTCCCAGGGGTCTTTTATTGGTTAGTGCTGCGTTGTGCCCAGAGATCCTCCAGTGGGGACACTCATCCAGACTAACCTGTCACCCAGGAATTAGGAGATCATTAGGAGATCGCTGGCTGCCATCCGTCAGCGATTTTGATGGCCCTCTATGGCCACGGATGTTTAGCAGTTTGTGTTGGCTTGCTCAATTTGTGTCCAGAACAAGACTTCTAATTGTCCCCTTGTCGGTCTGCTTCAACCACTACCTATTCCCTCTCGCCCATGGTCACACCTGGCCCTTGATTTTGTCACTGGCCTTCCCCCCTCGAGAGGCAACACCGTCATCCTCACGGTGGGGGACCGCTTTTCCAAGGCGGCCCATTTATACTCTTATCTAAGCTTCCCTCAGCCAAGGAAACTGCTCAACTGGTGATTGACAATGTCTTCCGCATTCATGGTCTGCCGGTGGATATTGTCCCTGATAGGGGTCCCCAGTTCATTTCCCGGTTTTGGAGGGAGTTCTGTCGACAGATCGGGGCCTCTACGAGTCTGTCATCAGGATTCCATCCCCAGACCAGACAGTGTGAGCGAGCCAACCAGGACCTTGAGACAGCCCTCCGCTGCCTGGCCTCCCAAAATCCTAGTTCTTGGTGTACACAGTTGACCTGGATTGAATATGCCCACAACTCCCTGCCTGTAGCATCCACAGGTATATCACCATTTCAATGTTCTGCTGGTTACCAACCACCTCTGTTTTCCTCACAGGAACCTGATGCTGCAGTTCCATTAGCCTTGGCCTTTGTTCAGCAGTGCCGTGTGGATAGACTGCAACCAAGTTAACACCTCCAGTAGGGCTAAACTGCAAGCAAGTTCCCTTCTCTGGTAGGTTGTTAGGGCTGTGGCAGGTCAGGCCAGGTATTTCCGAAAGGGCAAGCTTACCAGCAAGATTCCTCCTCCGGTTAGGTGTTACGACTGAGGCAGGTCAGGCCAAGTATTTCTGAAAGAGCAAGGCTGCCAGCAGGTTTCCTCCTCTGGTTAGATTTTAAGCCTGTAGCAGTTCAGGCCCATCATTTGTTGAAGGCCACTACAGTAAACATAAAAAACATCAAATTTAGAATATGCTCTAGATTATACCTCTATAATGTCATCCCTTACTGTCCGGAAAAGGGCTGCTGGACCCCCTAATAAAAGGCCTAGATTGGGTCTACATGCCTAAACACCCCTCCTGGTTGGGCTTTGGGGTTGTGGTGGGTCAGGGCTTAACTTCACTAGGGTTAGAACAGGGGTGTCCAAACTCGATCCTGGATGGCCGGTGTCCTGCATATTTTAGTTCTAACCCCTATTAAACACACATGAACCCCCTAATCAAGCTCTTTCTAGGTGTACTAGAAACGTCCAGACAGGTGTGTTGAAGGAAGTTGGAGCTAAACTGTGCAGGAAACTGGCTCTCCGGGACTGAGTTTGGACACCCATTGGTTAGAATGCCATCAAACCTTCCCCGGTTGGACCCTGGGGCTACCATGGAACAGGGCTAAGTCTGAAAGGTTTAAAATGCAAGAACAGCCCTTTTGGTTGGGTTTTGGGATAGGGGTGGGTCAGGGCTGTATTTCAATATTAAAGATGATGAAGGTGATGAAGATGATAAAAAAGTAGATACACATGATCCAAGATGAAGAAAAATGATGAAGGTGACTGAATAAAATATTCTAAAATGAAGTTATGAAGGCGATGAAGATGATAATGATCAAGTAGATGACCCAAAGGTGATGAAAAATTATGAAGGTGATGAAATAAAATCTTCAAAGGTAAAATTGATAAAGATAATAAGGAAAAAATGTTATGATGAAGGTGATGAAGACAATGAACTTGTCCCTTTGTCCTGGCTATAATGTAAATCAGGGCTATATTTTAAAGTAGCACTATTTGCACTCTTTCTACTTTATTGTTTCAGTAAATAATGAATTAAATATATATTCAATCAATTAATTCATTAACTGACTGCTAATTCTTTACATATGTTTGCCTACTGCTCCACCAAAGCCTGCCATGAAGGAATAATTTGAGACATTATCTTCAGTGATGTACCCCTGGCCAAGAGGAACTTTCTTGGGTGTTCAAATATAAAATTATCAAACAAGATCTGCTATGATTATTCCATAAACCTTGATGTCAAAACAACATCATAAAGTTTTTAAAAAACATTTCCATGTGCACGTGAAAAGCTTGACTTATATTTGACATCCCATTTGATCACAAAAATAATGATTAAAAAAAGTATAATATAAGAAAGAATTCCATTTATCTAAAAGCTTAAAATTACACATTTACAGTGGATTATTTTATCCCTAAAATACATGTAAACTACCTAGATGTGAAAATGACATCAAATTGACATCAAAAAACAAGTAAAAAATAAATTACATTAATTTACAGACCTATAATCGATTTTACATGTATTTTTTGATGATAATATTAGATATCAATGTTGTTTTCACATAAAGGTGCTCACTGGGATACTGAAAAACCTACATCTGATAGGGGTCATCAACCTCATCATCAGAGTCATCAGGCCTCAGGGGCAGTTCGTGTAGATGGTTGAACTGTACTGATCACACTCCCTGGATTTTTAAATAGGATCACCACATAAAAGACACACACTTACTTTTCATATGGCTGTGTTTGTCTACACAAGGACAATTCTTCCTCCTGTTTCCAATCTTTCTAGTCTCCTTGATGTTATCCATCAGTTGATCTGCTGTCAAGCAAAGGAAAGTTCATTAATACAGTGAAGGTGTTACCCAGCGTGTAAGGACGTACTCACACTATGCAATCCAAACCGTGCCCAGGCCCGTTTCCCAGTTTGTTTGAGAAGTGTGAGTGCTCTTAATCGGGCTTAGGCACGGACATTTAAAGGATGAGATTTTTTTTAAAGATTTTTTAACATTAAACGCATAATAATCAAGTGCAAAAAAGAAGAGCTGAACTTCGGAAAAAGTGATCACTGCGGTTGCTGCGATGGTTGCTTTGTTTCTCTGCTGTTTGCTTGTCAATGGCGCGGCATGGCTTAATCACTTTTATTTTAATAAAAAATATATATTTATTAATAAACAATGTGAGATGATGGTCGCGTGATTTTTAAAATGAGAGTATGCCTTTCGTATTTACGGCTATTAATCTTGTCTACCTGTGACCCACTCACAGTTAAACATCTAGTACTTTTTGATTACCTGACCCGCAGATCAAAGGCAGGACTCCTGAATATGAAATAATCGCGCATAACAGGGTTTTATGTGTCCCCAATATGCAATGAGAGTCACTTCATAAGGTAACGTACACTGCACACACTTTGTGTAATGTGTGAAGTCGTGGACGCATGTAAGCACAAGGATAACATCCTTTAAATATCCATGCTTAATTGTTAATAGATAAGGTCTGGATTCGCAGGGTTATCAACAATGTGTATATTTTTGGCTTGGAACAGCATCCTGTTAAAAGATTTTTGCTCATCCTTGCTACAGGCAAAAAAACAAAACAAAAAAAAACCAAACAAATAAACTTAATTGAAACCAAATCTATGAAGTATCGGTATCGATACTCGGTATCGGCGAGTACACAAATTAAAATATTCGTACTCGTATCGGTTTGTAAAAAAGTGATATCGGTACATCCCTACATAGTGTGAGTATGCCCTAAGTGGGTGCTTGCAGGATTCACCTGCAACATTCATCTGCTTAGATTATTTTTATGAACAATTCTCAATTGTTTAAAAGTTTACTAGTTTTGCAGTGTTAATTACTTAACATAATTATGCTGTTGATGGGAATAAATACTTTCCTTATCATGTCAAGTTGCTCAGTAGGTCATAGACTCACCAGCCACTTTATTAGGTACACCTAATACATTTACAATGCATTTAGGCATGTAGACATGGTCAAGACAATCTGCTGCATTTTATAATGAGAACATCAGAATGGGGAAGAAAGGAAGAAGGGGGGGGGGAATACATCTCCCTAACTTTTAGAGACAGACCATTTAGAAACAGGTGATTAATAAATATGTGAACATAAACTTTTGGATCTCATCCCCCCGCCAACCTCCCTCCCACACACACACGCACACACACTTTTAAAATGTTTGCAGATGAGCTAGTCTGAGAATTTCATGCACAACTATCTCTAGGGATTACAGAGAATGGTCAGAAAAGAGAAAATATACAGTAAGCTCAATATCAAGTAACTCAAATAACCACTTATTACAACCAAGGTATGCAGAAGAGCATCTCTGATAGGCTACAGTAGCAGAAGACCACTCATGTCAGATAAGAAAAGGAAAATGAGGCTACAATTTGCACAGGCTTACCAAAGTTGGACAATAGAAGATTGGAAAACCGTTGCCTGGTCTGATGAGCCTGCTACAACATTCGGACGGTAGGGTCAGAATTTGGCATCAACAACATGAAAGCATAGATCCATCCTGCCTTGTATCAGTGGTTCAAGCTGCTGGTGGTGGTTTAATGGTGTAGGGGATATTTTCTTGGCACACTTTGGGCCCATTAGTACCAAATGAGCATCTTGGCAATGCCACAGCCTACCTAAGTGTTGTTGCTGACCAAGTCCATCCCTTTATGATCACAGTGTACCCATCTTCTGATGGCAACTTCCAGCAGGATAACGCACCATGTCATAGAGCAAAATCATCTCAGACTGGTTTCTTGAACTTGACAATGAGTTTACTGAACTCAAATGGCCTCCACAGTCACCATAACTTAATCCAATAGAGCACCTTTGGGATGTGGTGGAACAGGAGATTCGCTTCATGGATGTGCAGCCAACAAATCTGCGGCAACTGCATGATGCTATATTGTAAACATGGACCAAAATCTCTGAGGAATTTATGCCATGAAGAATTTAGGCAGTTCTGAAGGCAAAGGGGGGTCCAATCCGGTACTAATAATGTGTACCTAATAAAGTGGTCGGTAAGTATATATATATATATATATATATATA
>CAIGQZ010032533.1:1115648-1136349 GCA_903798205.1 Danio tinwini
ATTCATTCATTTTCCTTTGGTTTAGTCTCTATTTCAGAGGTTGCCACTGTGGAATGAACCACCAACTATTTCAGCATATGTTTTACGCAGCAATTTCTCTCCCATACACACTCATTCACATATACACTATGGACAATTTAGTTTATTCAGATCACCTATACCACATGTCCTTGGAATGTGGGGAAAATCAGAGCACACAGAGGAAACCCACGTGAACACAGAGAGAGCATACAAACTCGACATAGAAATGCCAACTGGCTCAGCCGGAACTTGAACCAGCGACCTTCTTGCTGTGAGGCGACAGTGCTAACCAGATTGAGATCTTTTAGATTGAGGCTTTAAATACATTACTTAAACTTTTTTATTTGTCTACTGTTCTTAGGCAAATATTATTGGAGCATTTCTTCTTTAAAACATCATATACACCAATCTTGTAAAATGGCACACCACAACCTCTTCAAGACAATGTTTTCCAAGTATCTCACTGATGTCCTAATTTAGAGGCATGCTGTTTATTTTCATCTGCTTATAAGAGCCAAACAAATGCGTTTGAAGTCATTTATCAAACAATCAATACTGCAATGAAGTTTCTAATCTAATTGCTGTCACGCCACTAAAAGCTGTAGTAGCACTTTGCATTGAACAGACACAGCGGGGTCTCAACCAGAAATTTTGCCTTTTTTTCTTCTGCACAGAAATTCAACCCACTGTTAACCCCCTTAATACTGCGTCTACATCTTTAGAGGCCATATATAGCCATATAATACAAAGACGCAGAGTTGATTTTTTAAAGACTTTAAAGAGTCTTAAAAAGAATTAGCTTGTTTTGCTATGGAACATTTAAGTGTCAAAATCATGATCCTACAGAACAAACCACAAGTGTATATCACGCCATCAATCGTGAAGCACAAGGCACATATCAAATATCGCTGCTGCCTCAAAACACTCAGGAGCTGGTTTTGACAGCTGACCACATTAAGATTTATGGTGGCATGTTCCATTAGGGACCTGTCCTACATATAACCTCTTCATACATGCCACTTTTGTGCTACATTTGTTTGCAAGACCTTGATTATGAATTACCCACAATCTTAAGTATCTAAATTTATTATACAAGCAGCATGAAGCATATCATATTTCATACCTAACACATATTCGTAGTATTTATTTTGTTAACACCTGTGTATGTTTTAAACAGAATAAATATTTTAAGCCCACATGCTCGCTTTCATGTAACTTTACAACTAGGTTTCTCATCAGCAAAGAAGCACAGCATACATGTTCTGAATTGATTGTTGATTAGAATGCAGTGCTGCAGGATGTATTTTAGTATTCATGGAGTACTCACTCTCCCTGTTTCTCTTGCCCTCTGTGATGAGATTCACACTTAGAAACCAATGTCTCCATGCTGTTGTGTTGCCTTTTAAGTGTGTTCTCTTTGCCTCTGCTCCTCACCTGCCTGTGGGGTCAACAGCTCCCTGTTTGATCTTGTGCCACTCAAGTACTGTAGTACACATCCACTTGATACAAAAGAGGACACTCTCCACTACATCCAAACAACATTTTTGCTGCATCAGATCTATTTCTATGATAGTTATGAACACTGTTTAAACTTCTAAACTGGTGGTTTGTGGCCAGAATGGGTGATGGGTCTGTTGGGAATGCAAAATATTGTGTAAAAAGACAACATTCTAAAATATAATAAATAGTTGTTTACATTCAACAAGAATAATTGTAGCTTATACTGTGTCTGACTGATCCTTGTAACTTTAACAAACATTAACTTTCTGGTCTGCTTAAAAACTCTGCTTTGATTTGATAAAAACGAAAAAAGAACTGCTTTTCTTTTCAGTTTCAAATGATCAGATCAATGATAATAGGCTGCTGCAGAATGGCCAGAGACAAGAGATGTGCACAGATGTGGAATTGTATTTGTCTGCTTGTGCTAGTCGATTCCCAAGCAATATTAGTGAGAAGGGTTTATCTATTATTGTAAGCACAATGTGTGCTTGAGGTGTTGTCTTACATGACTGGTTGATAAAAAGGACACAAGTCCACCCACACTGATCCTAAATTATTTCACTTTTTTATTTTAAATTTGGAAGGAAAAGTGGGCCACAACTGTGCAATCAGACTCTGCTTTTATCATTCTCGGTGAATTTAATCAGGCAAAACTCACTCATGAGCTGCCTAAATTTAAACAGCACATCACATGCCCCACCAGAGACAATAACATTTTGGATCATTGCTACACCACAATAAAGGATGCATATCGCTCCGTCTCCAGAGCAGCTCTAGGACTCTCCGACCACTGCCTGGTTCATCTTATACCAACTTACAAGCAAAAACTTAAAACTACTAAGCCAGTATTAAGGAATGTTAAGAGATGGACCAACGACACAGAGCAGGTCTTACAAGCCTGTTTTGAATGCACTGATTGGAGTGTTTTTAAAGCTGCAGCCACTGACCTAGACAAGCTCACAGAGACTGTAACATCATACATCAGTTTCTGTGAGGAGTTATGCATCCCTACCAGGACCTACTTATCATTTAACAATGATAAACCATGGTTTACACCAAAACTTAGACAGCTTCGTCATGAAAAAGAGGATGCCTACAGGAGCGGGGACAGGATTTTATACAATCAGGCCAGGAACACACTGACAAAGAAGATTGGTGTGGCCAAGAAAAGCTATGCCAAAAAGCTGCAAAACCAGTTTTCTGCCAACGACCCTGCATCAGTGTGGAAAGGCCTGAAAGACATCACAAATTATAAAATGCCATCCCCCAGTATCGACAGCAACAAACATCTTGCAAACGAGCTGAATATTTTCTATTGTAGATTTGACACCTCTGACCAGACACCTCACACCCGCCCGGACCATCTCCCTACACAGCCATCAACACCTCCAGCCATCTCCCTCTCCCCCCCTGCACTTCAGATCAGTGAGGATAATGGCTATCAGATCCTCAGTAAACAGCCATCAACACCTCCAGCCATCTCCTCCTTCACCCCGGCACTTCAGATCAGTGAGGATAATGGGCATCAGATCCTAAGTAAACAGCCATCAACACCTCCAGCCATTTCCTACTCCACCCCGGCACTTCAGATCAGTGAGAATAATGTGCGTCAGATCTTCAGTAAACAGAGGAGACGAAAAGCACCAGGTCCAGATGGTGTTTCACCAGCCTGTCTGAAAACTTGTGCGGACCAACTGGCTACCCATTTTCACACAGATCTTCAACAGATCACTGGAACAGCGCAAAGTTCCATCCTGCTTCAAATGCTCCACCATCATCAAAATACCAAAGAAACCAAAGATCACAGGACTCAATGACTACAGACCTGTTGCGTTAACATCTGTGGCCATGAAGTCATTCGAAAGACTGGTGCTAGCTTATCTGAAGGACATCACTGGACCTTTGCTGGACCCTCTGCAGTTTGCCTATAGAGCAAACTGGTCTGTGGATGATGCAGCCAACATGGGTCTGCATTATATACTAGAACATCTGGACAAACCAGGGAACTACGCTAGGATACTGTTTGTGTACTTCAGTTCTGCCTTTAACACCATCGTCCCATCACTGCTCGAGAACAAACTGACCAGCTGTCTGTCCCTAGCTCTGTCTGTCAATGGATCACCAGCTTTCTGACAGATAGACAACAGCTAGTCAGAATGGGCAAAATCACATCCGACAGCCGCACCATCAGCACTGGTGCCCCCCAGGGATGTGTTTTCTCCCCACTGCTCTTCTCCCTGTACACAAACGACTGCACTGCAAAAGACCCCTCCATTAAGCTCTTGAAGTTTACGGATGACACTACTGTTATCGGCCTCATCGTAACTGTGACGAGTCTGCATACAGACAGGAGCGGCTGGCTTTATAGTGCAGATACAACAACCTGGAGCTGAACACGCTCAAAACAGAGGAGATGATAGTGGACTTTAGGAGGAACCCCCTGCACTCCCCCCACTTACCATCATGAACAGCACTGTGGCTGCAGTAGAGTCATTCAGGTTCCTATACCACCATCTCTCAGGATCTAAAGTGAGACATTCGCATAGACTCCATTGTAAAGAAAGCCCAGCAGAGACTGTACTTCCTTCGTCAGCTGAGGAAGTTCAACCTGCCACAGGAGCTGCTCGTACAGTTCTACTCAGCTGTCATCCAATCCATCCTCTGCACTTCAATCACCGTCTGGTTCAGCTCAGCTGCCAAAACCGACCTCCGTAGACTACAGCGAATAGTCCGGACTGCTGAACAAATCACTGGCACTACCCTTCCTACACTTCAAGAACTGTGCTCTTCCAGAGTGAGTAAAAGGGCTCGTAAAATCACTCTATATTTATATTTATTTTCAATTTATTTTATGTTATATTTACAACATATCTGTACATACAACTCAACATCCAAATCTTTTTGTCTAACTGCATCTCTCATCTCTGTTTAATGTTTATTGCCTTTTCTTTTTTGTATTTAATTTTGTGTTGTCACTCGTCATTTTATGTACACTGGAAGCTTCTGTTGCCAAAACAAATTCCTTGTGTCTGTGAAGCACACTTGGCAATAAAACTGATTCTGATTAAAGGTTTCCTATTATGCTCTTTTAGTCTTGGTTCTGTTTAAGAGTGTACTAGAAAAATGTTTTCATGCTTGGTCCTTAGCTAAAAATGTTTGAATCATTGTTAGTTAAAATGTAACCTAATGTGAAATATTGATTTAAGATTTTCCATATTGGCATGGTGGCTCAGTGATTAGCGCTGTCACCTCAAAGCAAGAAGTTTGCTGGTTTGAGTCCCGGCTGGACCAGTTGGCATTTCTGTGTGGAGTTTGCATGTTCTCTCCATGTTCGCAAGGATTCCTCCAGGTGCTCCAGTTTCCCACACAGTCCAAAAACATGCACTATTGGTGAATTGGATCAACTAAATTGGAGGTAGTTTATGAGTGCGTGTGTGAATATGAGTGTATGGGTGTTTCCCAGTGCTGGCTTGCAGCTGGAAAGGCATCCACTGTGTAAATAAACATATGCCAGAATAGTTGGTGGTTCATTCCGCTGTGGCAACCCCTGATCAATAAGGAATAAGCCGAAGGAAATTGAATGAATAATGATTTTTCCATATTATTATTCAGAAGCATAAATATGCAAACACTTGATTTCTATGAACAAAAGAACTGTGAATAGCAGAATAACTTCAATAACTCCAATATGGTACAAAATTATATATGAAAGAAATTTGGATAATGTAACAGGAAAATTAACAGGACACCTAACTAAATAACAAAATTGCATATTAATCACACTTTAGTGCTTCAGATCATCAAACTTAAATTTTAGTCAAAAATAGCACAAGTAATCACATCATTGCAGTTGTAAAGTGAAGGTTTTTATTATTAAGGAAAAGCAACATACAAAACTACATAGCCCTGTGTGAGAAAAAAAGGTTTGCACATAAACCTAATAACTGGTTGGGTCACTCTTTGCAGCAAAAACTGCATTTTGAGCATTTTTGATGAATTGTAATGAGTTTGTTACAGTGCTGTGGAGGAATTTTGGGCTACTTATCTTTGTAGAATTGTTATAATTCAACCACATATGAAGGTTTTTGAGCATAAACTGCCTTTTTAAGGTCATGCCACAGCATCTCAATTGGATTTAGGTCAGGACTTTGACTAGGCCACTCCAAAGTCTTTATTTTATTTTTCTTTAGCCATTAAGTGTACTTGCTGGTGTGCTTTGGATCATTGTCCTGCTGCAGAATTTAAGTTTACTTCAGATGGAGGTTCTAACAAATGGCTGGACATTCTCCCTCAGGACATTTTTGTACACAGCAGAATTCATGCGTTCCGTTTATAACAGCAATTCTTCCAGGTCCTGAAGCAGCTAAACATCTCAAGAATACCTCCAGCATGCTTTACTGTTGGAGTGATCTTCTTTTTTTCTGAAATGCAATGTTACTTTTATTTAACACATAATGGGACACACACCTTCCAAAAAGCTAAACTTTCAACCCAGGCTCATTCTGAAAACGTAGGCTGCGAAATACATCCCGGGCGGTACATATGGCTTGCATTTCTTTTTTTTTTTTAAAAAAACGCTACGGGGTGGTATGATGCCGTTCCTTTTCAAGCTTACCAGCTGACCGCTCGATTCCGTGTGGAGGGCTTTTCCGTTGCATCCAGTTTATCCCGTTAGCTCGACATGTACGTCAGCGGACTTGAGACGCAGAGAGGAGTTGACCATGACTACGGGATTCGAGTGGTTCCAGAAATCAGGTAAGACAAAAACAGAATCCAAAAAATAAAATAAACAAGTGAACAAGAGGGTGAGAATGTGGTAAAATCTGAAAACGTGGTAAGAATGAAACAAGGGCTTTTCTTTTTCTGGACGGCTTTGGGTTTAGGGAAGTAAGTGAGTGGGCGGGTCAATCGATAAATTTGGTTAGGTTTAGGGAAGGTGGAGGTGGGGTCAGTCGATTGGTAGGCTGGCCAGTCACTCATTTGTTCAGTCAGTCAGACAGACAGTCGGTCGACAGCGACCTCTGGTAAGTTTACGCAAAAACAGCGGGCGCGAACAGCAATTTGAGATGTAAAAAAAAAGAGCACACATTGGCCTCTCTTGGATTCGCAAAACCTGCAAAAATATGTACCTCCCGGCACGTATTTCGCGGTCTCCAGAAACATCCACGGGACAACGTTTTCAGAATGAGCCTGGGGTGTAAACTTTTGTCTCATCAGTCCACAGAGTATTTCCCCAAATGTTTTGGAGATCATCAAGATGCTTTCTAGCAAGGCTGTGATGCTATCTTTTCAATTAGTAATCATATTGATTTTGGCTAAATGTGAATGTTAAGGAAAAATTCATTAGTTTTTTTGGCACAAATATTCCATATTCACTGACCCCAATTTCAATGTCAATATTGCACTTCACTCAAAATTAAAAAAAAATCGAACTTGTCAAACAACAACAAAAACTGAGAAAACTGCTTACTGTGACTTTTTTAACAGATATTCTGTGGGTCATAAAGAAATTTGTGTTTTCAATGAGTCAAGAGATATCACCATATAATTATATATTTATTAAAATGTATTTCTTTTTCTATCATGTCTTGTGTTTGTCCACTGAGATGCTAGTGTCTCCCTTCTCCATCCTCCAACTATATAACCAACTCAATCTCTAGGCAATTCGTAACTTTTTGATTTAGTGGCTAATTTGTATGAATTCGTACGATCTAATCCGTACAAATTAGTACGATTTGCTCATCAACCAATGACGGTTGGGGTAAGGTGCCAAGCCTCCTTTTTAAAATTGTACATTTTTGTACGACTGAACTCGTACGAATTAGCCACTATACTGACAAAAGTAAAATACGTTTCCTCGTGAGATCAGGCTGATATAACATGTATTTCATGGGGAAAAATCTGTTCACATCTCGACTATTCTTTGTTTTTCCCTCTTGACATTTGAACCTTCTTTCATTCGTTTTCCTTCGGCTTAGTCCCTTAATTCAACAGGGGTTGCCACAGCGAAATGAACCGCCAACTTATCCAGCATATGTTTTACACAGCGAATGCCCTTCCAGCTGCAACTGAGTACTGGGAAACATTTATTACCTTTGAATCTCATGTCTGATCTCAGCCTGTGTATGCAAGTTTTACGCAAGTCTTCTTTACTTGTTTGGCTGTCTAAAAGAAAATATGTATTGTATTTGTATTTTATTTTATTTTATTGTTTGTCTTTAAGAAGCAAACATTTAGACTTTAGATTTAGAATTAATATTCATATAAAATTACAATTTCATCATGTGAACACAATAGGTAAATTGTACATATACATGGTAATTTCACTACTAAATCATGAGGATGCAAAAGTACCTCAGTTATCAATTGCTAATATTTATCTTCTTATTCTCTCATGGTAATGTTGTGACGACGCATCATATAGGAATGCATTCTATTGCCATAAGTCCTCAAATCATTTATCCATTTTGATGGAAATAGTCCTCTCTCTTTCGTTTTTCCATATGAAAAGCTGTGTAAGCAAGAGACTATGTGTTCCTGTTAGATAACCCATGTTAAGCAAATTGTGCCTACACCTGGAAAAAACAAATTGTGTAATCTGGATGTTTAATCAAAAAAAAAATGAGATAGTCCATTTTTATGTTTTCAGAATACGGACTTTAATTGAAAACTGTGTTCAGTAACTGCCTCTAGCTTAAGATGTTTTGATGAGTGGTACAATTTGGTGTGATTTAAATTCTCCAGCAGTAAACCTTGTCGTCTGGCTAATGTACAGCTGTTGAAATAAATCGACACAACAGAAATGATTTCTAAATATTACATCCACAGGGATATCACTGTGTCTTTGGTATATTTCTCACGTATCCCAGGTTGAGAGTTCTGTCTTAAAGTGTCTGCTGCTCTGTATAGTGTGACCTGGGGGCATGAAATGATTAGACGTGAAGTTTAAAGTTTCTCCACTCTCAGAGCGCTTTAATACCTATTAGGCAAAGAGTCTAGACAATGTTCTATTCATTTCACTTTGAAGTTTAATTAAAGCAAAAGCTTACGTCAGCTACTGTAGTTTAGCACTGCAAAAGAAAACAAGCTGTTTGCTATGCATCTGAAGTATTGTATTGTAAAGTCTGCATTCTAATGTTTGAATAAATTAGCCTGCACAGCTGCAAATGATGAAACCTTGGTTGGTAGTTAACAGTTTTATGCATATATTTCAATGCTCTGTCAGATTGTGCATGGAAAAATGGTGCATTGGTAAATTGAATTAAATAAAAAAATCATAATGACTATACATATTTGTGCAACAAACAATTCAAAAATAAGACTGACTGTCAGCCACAAATAAATTGAATAAATCAGAATTGAGTCAAATCTGGGCCACATTTATTTAAACTCTGGTCTAAATCTTGCACAGATTCAACATATATGACCTACATGCTACAAGAAAAAAAACATTTAAATAGCATAGATTTGGGCCATCAGTACACCAATGGAAGGCTGACTGTTTGTCATAAATACAACAAATAAACCCAAACTGGCTCAAATCTGGGCCACATTTATTTCCATTGTCATTCAAATCTGGCCCAGATACAACACCCTTGTTTGACCCACATATGTCTTTGTCAAACTGGCCCAGAACTGCAGCCTTGGCTTAGTTCACTCAAACATTAACCATTTATTGACCTTTACTTATCTCTGATCAAATATCAAGTTTATATTTGTTGAACAAACACGTCACACACACACACATAGGCCTATTGGTAATTGCATACTTCAACATCGGCTCATTTTGAAAATGTAGCCCTATACACATTTCTGAAGATCATAAATTGTGTAGCCAGAAGTACGTACGGCTGTATTTTGTCTTTAAAATGAACTCTACAGGGCAGTATGACACATTCTTTTTTGCACTAGCAGCTGACCACTTCCATATAGACGGCCTTCCAACTGTTACCAGTTTGTCTAGTGACTTGCAGCGTACGTCGGTGGACTTGAGACACTGAGAAGAGTTAACCGCGACACAGGATTTGAGTCTGGTGAAGAACGGTTCCAGAAAGCGGGTAAGACAAGTCAAAAAATGTAATAAAATAAATATACAAGTAAATAACAGGGTGGGAATGTGGTAAAATCTGAAAATGTGGTAAAAATCAAGGGGCTTTCCTTTTTCTGTGTTTTTTTTTTTAAACACTGTCAGTGAGTTTAGGGATGTGGGTGGGAGCTGGTCAATCGGTGCTTTTGAAAACACTATTGATTGGGTTTAAGGAAGGAAGTGAGTGGGGGGATCGGTCGGTCAGTCAGTCAGTTAGTCAGTCAGTCGCAAGAGACATTTGAGATTTCAAAGAGCGTACACAGCAGCCTCTGGTGGATTCGCAAAAACAAAAACTGCAAAAAAAAAAAAAATGTACCTCCTGGGACATATTTGGCAGAAATGTATATAGGGCAACGTTTTCAGAATGAGCCTGGTTTGGGATATTTACAATATATTTGAGTTGTTATTTCATTCATGTATTCATTTTCTTTTCTGCTTAGTCGTTTTATTAATCTGGGGTCGCCACAGCAGAATGAACCGCCAATTTATCCAGCATATGTTTTACGCAGCAGATGCCCTTCCAGCTGCAAACCATTTCTGGAAAACATCCATACACAGGTTCACACACATACACTACAGACAATTTTAGCTTACCCAATTCACCTATACTGCATGTCTTTGAACTTGTGTTGGAAACCGGAGCACCAGGATGAAACCCATGCAAACACGGGAAGAACATGCAAACTCCACACAGAAATGTCAACTGAGCCAGTGCTCAACCCAGCGACCTTCTTGCTGTAAGGCAATTGTGCTACCTACTGCCCCACTGTGCTGCCTGAGTTGTTATTTGAATTAGTTTATTAAAGTAGCTTTGTTTTAGCTCACTTATCAGTGCAAGATTACATTTTTCTGAGACCTATTCACCTAGGCTGACAAATTGCATATATACTACCTAGGCTGACAAATAGCTTAGGTTGATTAACACGTCATAGTGAAGCTTACATGATAATAGAATTTAATATTGCTTATATGTAAGCAAGCAAGTTTCTGAAGTATTTAAATTAGCTTGCTAAGCATCAAGCCATTTTCTTAGTCCCCAAGGTTGTTTTTTCTACACCTATCCCATCCGCATTCTGGACCATTCTTAAGATAGATGAATGTGTCATTGGACAAGAACAGTCTTTTATCAGATGTCTACAATACCTGTCTGGACCAACCAAAATATTGTCAATGATCACCCACAGTGCTTACGACAAATCTCAGATTCGCTTAGCCGTTCTGCATTTGTCGGGCAGACTGGCTCTCTAGTGGTTATAAACAAAGCCCTTTGCACTGAAAAAACCTGAGACAAAATGGGCACATAAAAACCACAGCAGACATACAGTTACTCTGGCTGCTTAGGTGCCATCTTGTGTGATGGAACTAAAAAGCATATAAGAATGAAGATCAGGATTTTACATCAGAATGGAAGTTGTTATTATCTTTAGTGAGATTGAGAGCCCTATTATGTTTGTTTTTCTACATTCCCAGAAGCAACAATCACAATTTTGTTAAAAACCAGAGAAGTCTTAGCCATTAAAGAAGCCAGTGCTGCAAAAACAAAACAAAATGGCAACAAGCAAGGATGAGTGTATGGAACATAAATGCTGTAAGTACTTTGAAACCACATATTAATGCAACACAGGCTTATTGTGAAAACGTATTAGTGTATACATTTCTGGAGTGCACAAATTATGTAGTCAGAGCTACTTATGGGTGCATTTTGTCGTTAAAACGAATGCTACTGGCTGATATGCTGCTGACAGCTTCTGTTTTTTTTTTCACACTACCAGCTGACTACTTACCTCTGTGTGGATGGCTTTTCCACTATTACCAGTTTGCCCAGTAGCTCACCATGTACATCAGTGAACTTGGGACGCAGAGATGACTTGACCGCGACAACGAGGTTCAAGTCTGGCAAAGAATGGTTGCAGAAAGCAGGTAAAATAAACTAAATAAAGTAAACAGGTTGAGAACGTGGTAAGATCTGAAAATATGGTAAAAATCAGGCAAGGGTTTGTCTTTTTTTATTGCTTTTGAAAACACTGTCGGTTGGGTTTAGCAAAGGGGGTGATTGGGGTGTCGTCGGTCAGTCAGTCAGTCAGTCAGTCAACAGCGGATTTATGTGAGAACAGCAGGCACGAGCGGCATTGAGCTTAAAGTTGGCCTAAAATCAAATTTTAAATAGTTGTGCTTGTTAAACAATCCATCTAAATGATTTGTAATCTAAATTATTTGTAAAAATTCTATAAATATTTTATAAATCTTTAATTAAATACCATAAATAACTTTTATTATCTTATGGTTCAATGGAATGCCTTTAGGGTGGAGCTGTTACTGTGTTTTCTCCTTGCTGTCCTGCCTGGTTCAAATGATTGTTACAATTCCATCTGTTAAATTTAGCTCCTCGTTCTTGTCATATTTAGGCATCTGAAAGCATTACGCACTAGAGGGTGCCAATGGTGATTTTGGTAGACAGTAATCCTTCAAAAATAAGTACAAACCAGCCTTCAAATCTTCCTCCATTTTGTTAGTAACACCAATCTTCTGTCGATCCAATCTGTTCCCAAAGAATGGAATTTATTGTTTGTCATTGCTATGGCCACCATCAGGAGTTCTCACATATGCATGACATGGTCAATTCTCAAAATAGTTAAACCTTTGCAACTTGAGCCGATTAATAATTAATGTATTTCAGAATAGAAAAATACAATCATTGAATTTCATTATACATGTGCTTATAAACCAAGAATATAGCATTTGTAGCTGTATTAACTAATGTCTATTAATGTAGAGTTAATGCTTAACAAACAGTGAATTATCTATTTGCTAATGCTTAATAAATGATTCATAGTGTGTAGTTAGTAGTGTGTAGTGTTACCACAAATCATAATGGGTTTGTAATGTGGCACTTATAGCTAAAAATAAAAGCCAAAATAAAAAAAGGATATTGCACAAAGGGTGCAATTTTTCATCATGAATTAATCACTTAAATCAACCCAGGCTGTTTTTTAAAACGTACTGCTATATACATTTCTGGACAACACCAAATATGGCC
Source organism: Danio tinwini (assembly GCA_903798205.1). Lineage (NCBI taxonomy): Eukaryota > Metazoa > Chordata > Actinopteri > Cypriniformes > Danionidae > Danio > Danio tinwini. The sequence goes on from CAIGQZ010032533.1 coordinate 1,128,293, forward strand.
CAGGAGGTATGTTTTTTGCAGTTTTTGTTTTTGCGAACCCACCAGAGGCTGATGTGTACGCTTTTTAAGACTTCAATTTTCTCTTGCAAGTGCCATTCGCGCCTGCTGTTCTTGCATAAATCCACTAGAGGCCGATGTCGACTGACTAACTGACTGACCTATCGACTGACCCACTCTTCTTCTTCCCTAAACCCAACCAATAGTGTTTTCAAAAGCACTAATTGACCTGCCCACCTAACTGCCTAAAACCCAACCGACAGTTTTAAAAAGCAATCCAGAAAAAGAAAAGCCTTTGGCTTCTTTTTTGTCTTACCCACTTTCTGGAACCGTTCTTCGTCTGACTTGAACCCTATCATTGTCAACTTCTCTATGCGTCTCAAGTCCACAGACGTATATGGCAAGCTACTGGACAAACTAGTAACAGCGGGAAAGCCGTACATACAGAGGTAAGCTGTCAGCTGATAAGCGTGAAAAGGAACGTTGTCATACTGCCCTGTAGCGTTCGTTTTAAAGACGAAATGCAGCCATACGTACTTCTGGCTACATAATTCACAATATTTTGAAAAGTATATAGGAGATTTTTTTTAGAATGAGTCTATATTGTCTTAAATATGACTTTGTTCCAAAACTATGAGGATTGATTAATAAGAGACAGATGCCTGATGTCTTATAAGACCTTTCTGAGAGGTCATCTAATCAAATTAATTAGATGACAGATTTCATCAGGCATTTCAGATGTATTTAAAAGTAACTTTTTAGATTAGCTCATTTTGTTATGAGTCCAGATGGCTAAAGTGGCATCAGCTATCAAACACTGCTGTCAATAACTTCACACTCCAAATGTGCAAATGCAGTGTAGGCTTTTTGTGTTTTAATGTTGTTGAATTATAGAGCACAGGTTGAAGAGTGGTCTGGTATAATGCATCAAATTAAATTGTGTCCCAAGAGATCACTTATGTCAAAGCTTGAGGGTCATCAAGGGAGCATAGTAGTTTCCCTTTGATATAATGGGGTCATTCACTGTATAATGAGCCCACTGATGGGGGCTCTGAAGATCTGAATTCACTGCAGTAGCATTGCGGCCATGTTCCAAGTGAACATTCAAGAAACAGGGTGAAACTCTATTCCGTGTAACTCTTTAGGTATTACTCAATTTATTGTACACAACAGGTGTTACGAGACTGTCATCATTCTGTTTTGTCTATTATATTCATCACTGCTTTCCGGTTGTACTTTTTAAGGGATGGTTTACTCATCTCTCACAGAAACAATCAATATTTAATATTTATCAAAACCTTATACAAATACATTACTGCGAATATACAGTTATTCCATAAACTGACTATGGCAGGCGATGTAACCTATAAAAGACATATTTTAATTCGTTATTGGAGCTTTGTGAATTCTAGATAATATTTTACTCTTTGAGCTTTGTACAATAATAAAATTTTAGTATAAAGACTGCAAGTGACTTACCGTATGTCAAACATCTTGCCTGGGTTCGATCTAAAAATAATAATAAGCTCGTACACCACTGTGGATTTTGTGTGTGCGGAATATACCTTTAGTTTCAATCACGATCTGATAAGACAGCAGTTACAATCAGGTGAACTGGGAAAGCATTTTCAACTGGGCAAAATAACTATCAGTCAGGCCACATCTCCCTATGGCCAGTCCGCCCCTGGTTACAATCACCAGCCACTTTATTAGGTACAGCTGCATTGCAAATTTCAGGTCAATGCATTCAGGCATGTAGACATGTAGACGATCTGCTGCAGTTCAAACCGAGCATCAGAATGGGGGAAAAAATCTGATTTAAGTTACTTTAAATGTGTTGTTCGTGCCAGACGGGCTGGTCTGAGTATTTTCAGAAACTGCTGATCTACTTCGATTTTTACACACAACCATTTCTAGGGTTTACAAAGAATGGTCCAAAAAACTGAAAATATTCAGTGAGTGGCAGTTCTATGGGTGCAAATGTCTTGTTGGTGCCAGAGGTCAGATGAGAATGGCCTGACTGGTTCCAGCTGATAGAAAGGCAACAGTAATTCAAATAACCACTTGTTACAACCAAAGTATCCAGAAGAGCATCTCTGAATGCACAACACATGTAACCTTAAGGCAGATGGGCTACAGCAGCAGAAGACCACACCTGGTGCCACTCCTGGCAGCTAATAACTGGAAACTGAGGCTACAATTTACACAGGCTCACCAACATTGGACAACTGAAGATTGGAAAAACATTGCCTGGTCTGATGAGTCTCGATTTCTGCTGTGTCATTTGGATGGTAGGGTCAGAATTTGATGTCAACAACATTAAAGCATGGATACATACTGCCTTGTATCAATGGCTCAGGCTGCTGGTGGTGGTGGTGTAAAGGTATGGGCTATATTTTCGTGGCACACTTTGGGCCCATTAGTACCAACTGTTCCAATAGATCCAATAGAGCACCTTTGAGATGTGGTGGAATGAGAGAATCGCATCATGGATGTGCAGCCAACAAATCTGCAGCAACTGTGTGATGCTATCATATCAAAATGGACCAAAATCTCTGAGGAATATTTCCAGTACCTTGTTGAATCTATGCTATGAAAAATAAAGGCAGTTTTGAAGGGGGTCTAACCCAGTACTAGTAAGGTGTACCTAATAAAGTGGTCGGTGAGTGTATATCCTTGATTTATATCATTTGAAACTTTTTATATATTTGTGTCTAAGGAATTAGTGTTTATTATCAAATCACATTCTCAATTGAAATGAAGTGAAGGTTTAAACTCAGAAGCCACACTGTGCTTTGTTTCCCACGACATGGAAACATCAACAAACTTGGTTTGATACTGAATTGGAAGCATGTTTTTTGCTAAGTTTGTGTATTTTTACATTATTTGACCACTGAGGAAAAAGTCAAGAACAATGCACCGCTTGACCTCTTCAAGGACACGGCAGGAGACCCACAGCTAGAAGCAAGAAAGCACTTTAGGAAAAGAGAGCCACTGGTGCGGTTAATACAAAAAAAGGGAAAAGGAGAAAAAAAAAAAGATTAAAGCTCCCTAAAAGCCGATGATCATGACTTCTATAAATAGCAGAAATGAAAGCGTGGCATGTGGTGAGCTAGCTAGCAGACTGCTTGAAGAAGGAGACTGCATTGAAGGTAGCATTTATTTAGTTAAATCATAGTGGTTATAGCTGATAACAAGACCATTTCATTTATGGTTCCTGCTAGCTAACAGCTATTTCTGAAGTGTATTGAGTGTGGATCAGTTATTTCAGTCATACCTGCATGAAGGGAGGGCAGACTGTTTACTATATTGTCTTTTAAGTCTAGGAATTTTTTGGATTCAGATGGGGTTTGCCTTTTTCAATCAAAATTTTTTGTAATATTAAAGATATAGTAGCGGGGGAGGCTTTACTCAGAAATTATTTGTGCAAAAAAAAAAATTGTAATAATTATTTTAGGGTTTTTCACCTATTATTGAGATAGGATAGTCGAGGACAGACAGACAAGCATTGGGAGCAGAGAGAGGAGAAGGATCAAACTCATGCTTCTGTAAGCACCATGATGCTACATGTCAGCACACTTAATTGTGGGTTCATGAAAATTAAAACTGGAAAAAAACATACTTCCAAGAAGTCAAGCTCCACTCCCAGGCAGCCATCGGCTGACCTCTTTTAGCAGCTCAGAGAACAGAGCCATCCCGAGAGACTCTTTCTAATACCCAGAGTTGGACCACAGGCCAGATGGCCATTTAAACCAGGCGCAGACCTGGAGAGTCTCGTCCAGGCTAGCACCTACTTGTGCTGCAAAAGGGATCATTTGTCCCAATATGTTATTAACCAAGGCTGAACCTGGACACGGGAGTTTCACATGCTACTTTTAAGACATGAGACAGGGTTCATTTGTCCCGATAGGCATTTAAACCAAGGCTAAACCTGAACGCGGGTGTCCCACATGCCACTTTTAACACGCAAGACAGGAATAATGACCAGCCAACCCCTAAAAAAGACACTGCATAGCGATAAATGTCTGAACACCATATGACCTTAATTGTTTTAGAAAATTTATTTATTTATTAAGGGAGATTCAGAGTCATCTGTTGGTTCGAGTGACTATGCCCCCTGGCTTTTTCCCTTTGCAGACTGCCATGGCAGCGTCCTCCTGCTGGTTCCCTCCTGGAAAGGAGAGACAGTAAGGCCAGTTAGCCAACATCACATGCCCTGCTGTTAACATGCATTCTTTGGCTAGCCAAAGAGGAACTGACTTACCAGGGGTGATCCAGGACTGACGGACAGACAGAACCTTTTTAGGGTCAAAGCCGCTGGCAGTCATGTGGCCACAGGGGCATTAAATGCATGCATACGTGCTTTGCGATGGCTGTCCGGACGTCAGTGAAGGTTGGTTTGCCTAGAAGCCCCATAATGGTCCACGCAAAGGTCTCCACCAGGGAGACCAGCCCCAGCTCCAAGAACCTCTGGAACAAGCTGTATTCTCCCTTGTTGAGAGACAACTAGGCAGTGCCAAAGGCTCTGTTTGTCTTGTGTGTGGTGATCTGGCCATGGAACAAGAAGAGGCAGAGAAAAAGAAGGTGAGTGAGATTCTGGAACATGCCACAGTGGTGTCCAGAGATGGAGGTCAGGTAACTCATCAGAAATCTATAAAACCGCCACTGCTGCATGGTTTCTGGGTTGGACTCGAGGTTATCTTGCAAAGGCAGTATTCCTCATCAATTAGATGTCACGGTTGTGGAATGTTTAATTTATGTGGATGCGGAATGTCTGTTCAATTTATGTGTGTGGATGAGGGTGTGTTTGTTTGGGTGTTCTTTCACCGAGTGGCTGTGTGAGTTTACATTTGTCAGCTGAGCGATCACGTGACTTGCTGCTACTTAGTCTCAATCAGCTGTTATCAATAAACAGCATGTTACCGCGCGCCCTTATATGTTCACTGTTTGTATATCATGTTTGTCAGTTTGTTGTGTTCACGTCTGTCTCTGTTTCCTGTTACGCAGCTCTCACTAATTCGCTGGTGGTGAGTCAACATAGAGCCTGTTGCCTTTGGACTATTCTAGCACAGCTTGTTTCTTTGATGTTGTTTCAAGTGCCTGCACTGATGAACTATTACAGCTGTTTAGCGTGTCAATTTCCTTGAGAGATGCACCATTGCTCTACCCTCTTCCCTCGATATCTGGTAAGATATCAGTCAGAGACTTCACTCCGGATCTGTTGCTCTGATGAACTATTAATGCTGTTTAGCATGTCGATTTCCTTGAGAGATGCACCATTGCTCTACCCTATCCCTCAATATCTGGTGAGATCTATACCAGTTTTGTTTCCTGTTATCTCTGTTAATAAATCATCTTGCATTCACTTGCATTTGGGTCTCCTGTGTATTTGTGACATTAGACAGATTAAACTTTTCCAACAAACCTCATACACCATGAATGATTTGACTGAGCGTAAGCTGTTGGTGCCCCAAAGCAGAAATTACAAAAAAGCCAGTGTACCCACTATTCCCCCATCAAAGACGGGAGATAATGGGTACACTGACTTGAATGGTTTAACTTGGAGCTGTTGGTGCTCAAAACTGACCTTTCTTTTTTTGTAGTGTTCCCACCATCTGTAAGAGCATGGTGGAAACTCTGACCGACTGACTGAACACTCACCTTGAAGGGCAAGGATTTTTCTTTGAGAGGGGTCTGGTGACAGCATACCAGGCTGGCCTTTAAGATCAGTTTGAGCGCGGCGTTGTTTTTCAAATGGGCGGTGGGGTTGCTGCCCAGTTGAAAACCCTTTTTTTTGGAACTCTTCCAAAAGCTGGTCTGCAGATTGGGGATGAAAGTCAAAAGTCAACCTAATGATATACCCCCAACCAGCTTTGCTTTCCTCATGGCCTCCTTCCGAGCCGAGGCAGAGAGCTCTGCGGCGGACATGCGTGGGGTCATTCTCCCACAGATGGAGGCTCCCCTGAAAGCACACCCAAGGTGGGGAAAGAATCAACCACACCCATAGAGGCCTGCCCACCTCAACACCTTAGAGGGGGGGAAGCCGGGGTGGGACCTTCCCCTGGGGGAACACATGAGCTCCAATCGGGCAGTAAGTCAAGCAGGAGGAAGATCACCAGGACATAAGTCTGTGATTTTGCGTATCTTCAGAAACTCAATGGCAGGTCAGAGTTAAACGGGGTCAGGCATGTACCTCCAGGCACGGGACATCCTGACAGGTAGGCCGGGAAAGGTGGCCTCCTGTCAGGCATGGCCTGGCATTTTTTGGGCATGGGTCTAAAACTCAAGCGGTGAGCATTTTTGCTTCATTCCAGCGAGCAAACTCACCAGTTGAGACCCACCATCCTTCAACTGGACCTTGATAGTTCCAGACGCTCGCTAGAAAGACCTACCATCCCCCAGATCTACTCCACTGGCTCTCGCTCTACCAAAGTTTGCCTGGGGATGGGTCACTATTGTGGGGGTTGGCTCTGGCTGCCAGGGCCCACCTCACCCCTCTCAGTCAACTTCACGGGGCCCTCGCTCAACCAAAGCTTGCCCGGGGATGGGTCACTATGTTGGGGGTTGGCTCTGGCTGCCAGGGCCCACCCCACCCCTCTCAGTCAACTTCCAGGGGCCCTTGCTCGACCAAAGCTTGCCATATAACACTGCTACGAGTGTGATATTGCATTTATACAACAGTTCAACGGCATACATGTTCATATAAAAAAGCCAAACACTGTGAGTCTAAAAAATCCTTTTGTACGAGGAACTACTTTTTTTCGCCAATCCTTCACATCTGCAGCTTTAGGACTATTATTTTTAGGACTAGTATTTGAATGATTTTCTAGCATTATGTCTAAAGTGATGACAAAACAGGTGATTTTGCTCACATTTTAAGATTATAAGGCTGAACAGCATGAAATACCATCAATCCATAGAGATTTCACAGTATTTATCTGTTGCAATTGGGGTTTCACAATAATTAACCCTAAAAAAGTCAAAGCAAAGCAAACACTACCAGATTACTATGGTATAAATACAGCACTACAACATAAAAGAGAGAGAGATTGACTTAGAATGTCACTTACCTGTTCGGTAATGATTTATTAAGCTGTAGTTTGGAACTAATGCTTAGAAAATGCTGTTTTCCTCCCTTAAGGATTTATTATGCGGTCTCTGTCACCATCTAGTGGCAAAACGTCAACCGTCTTTGCTCTGCTCAGTTTAACAGGCTGGCTGTCGACATGCTGAATCTCTGAAATTATAAATAGTTAAAATAGGCACTATTCTTATAAATAAACTGTATGGTTACAATCTAAACTGTCACTATGTAAGTGGAGTTTTAGACAACAGCGAAGAGGCTGTACGAGTTCAGATATTGCAGAATATCGCACGGCTATCAGGCAATCAGGTTCAAGAACCAGACAGAACTGTTGTATAGATAAGCAATATATAAATAATATTGTAGGGCATGTTCATTCAGTTAGACAGTTTAATGATGCTTGTAAACTTGTCAGGTTTAAACTAGGGTCAAGACACTGCTTTAAACTAAAAAGACAGAAACAATTATTTCAGTCTGATCACTATAGCTGACAGTTAGTTGTGGGAAGTACTTTTTCTGTGTTTCTGTTCTTTGGCAGCCTGCCTAGAGGGGAGTCCTTATGTTTTTTGGCAGATTTAGTGGCTTCTTCAAGGAGGAGGCATAGGATGGTGAAATTTATTCTCAGCTCACTTTAGAAGAATGAGTATCTCTATGTGACTCTGAACTCTCCATTTCCATTGCTGTATGATGGAGTTCTGTGAAGGATGTTATAATAAATTGACATGATTGAGCTTTTATTTATCATTGTATTTATGTTTTTAAGTTCTTTTTTTCATCTTTCTGCTTGAAATCTAGTGCCTGAAATAATAATACTTAATCTGAATGTTTCTAGGTTTAACAAGTCACATCTAATAGAGCTGAAATAAAACAAGATCACTTCACTGCATAATAACATTAACAATAATAATAATTTCTTGGTCCATCAAGGTTCAGTGAGGACCATCAAAGTGTGGCCAGCGGGGGTAGACTCCACACT
>CAIGQZ010032538.1:72893-84591 GCA_903798205.1 Danio tinwini
GTATTGAGAGATAAATGTAAGCAATCAGAGACATGATCACGCTGCACTCAATCGGTTTGAAGGAAAAATCCACATGTTTGACTGGCTGAAGTCGGGATTCTTGGTTTATTGTGCTGCCTGCAGTTGAAATACCCTCTTTGAGCTGCAAAATGCAGTATGAGATTGTTTATGATTTTTCATTAACGCATTCACATTATTGAGTTAACAGTGTTTACTGTGTTTTTAACACCGGTTTGGAGCATCTTCCAATGTAAAAAAAGCAGCTTTTTTATAATTTCTTAATAATCATAGATTATTATTAGGCTATTCATAGGCTATATTTGTAAACACAGCTGATGTAAAAGCATTTTAATGTTTGATTTATTTAGGCAACTGCAGAAAAAATACTGTTTTCATTGTAACCGAATGTGTCTGTTTATTTACCTATTAATATACTAATTTAGGTGATTGACTGCTGGCATAACGATGTGGATGATGTAACGTTACCGTTAGTAGCTAAGCAGTCAAATGCTTTGCATTGCAGTTAACACACTTTTGAAAGACACTCTCATTGTCGCTGTCCACTTGGGAAATACAACCCGAGTCTGTGTCGCGAGCTATGTGTGTGCGCTTAGCGCGAGCCTCCGATGAGTGCATGCGCACAGCTGAGAACTGTGAAGGCTTTTTTTGAAGGCTCTCACCGTAAACACGAGCAGGTTGGTCAGTTAAATTATGCTACTGTAAGTAATGTTTATTCAGCAATAATTCTCCAGTACTGATAGTAGAACTGTTAACAACAGAGCTTATCAACACTTCTGTCTTTTATAATGTAGCACCAATAAAGTAGAGTTTCGGTACCCATCCCTAGTTATTTGTGTGTTTTTTTTTTATACAATTAATATAATATTATATATTGAATATTTAATACAAGTGTTGCCATGAATATAGCCAATTCTGCTGATATGGCAATATAACATCATTAAAGTGAACGGAATGTGTTATATTATTTTTAATCTAATTATTTTTAATATTCACAGATTTGCTCCTCCGGTGAAGCTCCTCCTTCTCCAGTGAAGCTCCTCCTCCTCCAGTGAAGCTCCTCCTCCTCCAGTTCAGCTGTAAACACTGGAATATTCCCATCAGGCTCCAGTGAAGAGTTTATTGAAGGACAGCGAGAACATGAGTGATCCAGAACCCTGCAGAATTAAACATGAAGACACTGAACAGCAAATAGGTTGGTGTTTATTCCTGATTCTTAACAATGTTTTTACGCTTTGTTTTATTTTATTTGTTTTAAACTGTATTCAGCACAGACTGTGCTACAGTGAAATGCAAACAGCATGTATGTATGTATGTGTTATTTTTGAGAAAAATATGGATATGCATGTTTTTTTTTTACTTTAAAAGTCGCCAAAACAAGGCTAAGAAGCAGATAGTAAACATGTGTATATCCAGCTGTTCGTGAATGGTAATAATTAGAAAATTTGCCATCAGATGATCTGAAAATCACCTTGTTTGCTCATTCACTTTAAAGCACAGGTACTAAACTCAATTCCTGGAGGGCCGCAACTCTGCACAGTTTTGCTCCAACCCTAATCAAACACAGCCAACTAATCAATGTGTTCAGGAGAAGTCTTGAACAGTTTGATTTAGTTGGATCTAAGTAGGGTTGACTCCTTTAAAATTCTACAACTAATGCGCCTATATATATATATAAAACTGTCCTATGAAGTGACAAATGACATTTTTATAGTACATTACATTACATTTTTTTTTATGAGGGGACAAAGCAGGCGAGTCAGCCGGCCCAATATATGAGCAGGGATAAGCAGGATTCTCCCAATGACCACTCTGTCCTGCATAATACCATTCATGAGCCATCAATTTAAACTTCGTAAAGCCAGCTTCTTTGGTGATGGCGTATGCACTGTTAGACTTTACATTTAGTGGTCACCGGCACCATTATTTTTTAACTTTACTGGGTTTGCAAAACTGTGTGCTTTTCATTGCGTCTTCCTCAGACTAGGGATGCAACAACTGTAGATGTTGGTTGTACAATTATAGTCTGAGGAATAATCATGATTTCACAATTATTAAGCATTTATTAATTTCAAAACACTACTAGTTTAGAAAATCACATGAACACTCTTTATATTTTCAAATGTTATTTTTTGCTGCTCAGTAACCAAATAATACAGCACATAATAATAAAAACAAACAATGGTCCATTTCTCAATACAACTGACCGGTCAGTTTGTCACATGACTCTGTGCACTCGCTGCATTCTTTTAACTAGGTGTGCATGGAAAGCATGAGCACGTCATGCTGCTCGTGTGCTGCGTTATGCCACTGTCAATATGCGCGTGTAAGCCATGTGCCTCCATTGGAAATGACAAAATTGCATGCGCAAAACACAGGATATGTAAACAGCCCTTAGTTATTAGCCTCAGCCATAGTTAAAATCAGCCTTTAATCCTGCGTGTATAGGTATTCGCCTCGGTGTACAATCTCAGAACTTTTAAACTAGTGCACAGTTGGCATAACTTTCTTTAGTTGCAGCAGTTTTGTTCTGTGCAGAAACGCGGTGTTAAGAAGCCTTTACTATTAATTAACCACAAAGAATTAAAGTGTGGTTAATAGTAAAACTGGATAATCATTGCATCCCTACCTCAGACTTCAGCCCTTTGCATTTCTTGTGGTCTTAAATGCTCCCGGTTATCTGACGGCAGAAAGCACTGAGAGGTTGACTGCTAATGTGAACCAATATAAGATCAACACGGCAGGGAAGACGGCAGTGCTACTTTTACAGCTCACATAATGACGCGCACACCTTCCAAAACTTTTGTATTTTCCTAAAACTCTTGGGGATCATTAAGATGTTCTCTGGCAAACCTGAGACGAGCTTTTATGTTATGATCGAGACATGCTTGCCAATCACGTTTACGCAACTTTGGTACAGTAATGTGATTGGCTGTTGTGAATGAATAGTTAAACGTGCAGAAACTGTAAAGTGAAGGAATTTTTGATGATTTTAACTTTGTCCTATCCATCAATAGACTTATCCTTGCGTTAATAGTTTAATTCTGTTTTTAACTAGTTACAACTTCTGCTGATGTGCTTAAGCTCATATAACCTTGCTCCATAACAGCTGTGGCTTTGTGTGACTGATAACAGAGATGTTAACTCCTCAGTACTTGTTATCAGCAAAATGTTACAACTTTCCTTTCAGAGTGCTCGTTTACAGGAAGAATTACGGACGGGGGGCGCAGGCTCACTCTCTCGTGGGCTCTGTTATGTGTGTGCGTAACTTTTTCTGTGCTGATTAGCTTTTTCTGCCTGACAACTGATGATTGGGCTGATCTGGATGGAGGATCTTTCTTATTGAAGCTCCCCCGAATGGGGCTGAAGAGAGACAGCGATAAATATGGGGGGGAAGAGGAAGTGTGTGTGTGTGTAGTGTGCGCTCAGCTGACACTTACTGCGTGTTTTGCTGTTCTCTGACACCCGGAGCTCTGTAATGCTTTATTCATCTAATTAATTAAATTAATTGAACTTATTTAAAGGCTCCAACTGATCTTTTAACCTGGGAGGACTAGGAATAGTCCAACAAAACTGCGCAACCATGTGGGAGTGGCAAACTTCTTAGTGTAAACATCATCTCAGGTGACCGTGGTGAAGAGATGTCTGGTAACCAAGATGAGCAGTAACCCTGAAAAACACCAGAGCAAGATTTTGAGCAGCTTTCTGGCCAGCGTTGTCATGGTGGTTAAGTCTGTGTCTGAGCCTGTAGGGAGTGCAATTTAAAGTGTAACTAATGTTCTATAGCTTTAAATAAGATTGGGAATAGTATCACATGAGAGAGTGCGTAAGAGATCGCGTGAGAGAATGTTCAGTAAGAGGAGAGAAGACAGAGACTGTAGAGAAATTGCACAAGGTATCTGTTGTGGCTAATTTATGATGTTCACACTGTATGTTTAATAAGTCATGGGTTAATATCTGCCGATCAAGCTCGGTGTGTCTTCCTTGCAGTTAAGCCAAAGAACCCACGAGACCGCGTGTGTTAAGAACTGAAAAGTTTACATACAAAGACAGCTGTGGTTGACTTGTTTTGCTGGGACACTAGTTTTCTCATATTAAACAAAGGGAGCAATGCCACTTTGTTTTGCAGAAATGTTAATACGTTTTTTGTGTATTTTTTTTTTTATGTAAGTTTGGATTACGTGCACTTTATTTATTTTTTCAACAACAATGGTGGACGAAGAGCTTGAAGCAGCTGCTGCACAAGGAGACACTGATCATTTAAACAACCATGCACCTGCCATTTAATATTGATTTTCCTCATTCTTTTTCTGGAGATGGTACAGAGACATTTAGTGCATGGATACAGAAGTTTGTGGTAGCTCTTAATGTCTTAGCTGTACCAATGGATCAGGCCAAACTTCTTCTTGTTAAGCTTACTAGTCCTGCTTTTACTTATTGGCAGTCTCTCTCATCTGATGTGAAAGCTGATGATGCGATAACTAAGGCCAGTTTGAGCACAGTTTTTGGCCGTACAATATTTTTGCCTATTTTCAGACATTTTTGAATGCACATCCATGTACACCACAAGACCCTTTTGAAGTCTATGCTGCTCGGCTCACAAATTTAGTGACTGAAGCATTTCCACAATATGATGCAGCAGCATGGAATTGTAAGATTTTTCAGCATTTTGTGACTGGTTTAGACCCATAATTTTAACTTAAAATCCATGAGCATGGTGCTGTGACTTTAGACAATGCTTTAAAAATTGCCACTCAATGTGAAAATGTTCAGCTGGCTATCAGTGTTGCTAACCCTGCAGCTGTTATGCCTGTGATGTTGAACCAGCAACCACCAACTAACACAGTGACCACAAACCATATCTCTGAACTGGCATCAGCCATAGCTGAACTCCGAACTGATTTGCGTGCCTTACGTCAGTCTCATCAGCGACATACAGATGAATGTGTGGACCAGTTTTCACAGCGTATTTCCAGTCTTCAGGACAAGGTGACGTCTTCCTCACACTCTCCACATCAGTCCTGTGCTTCTGTGGACTACGACATCACAACACACCATCGTCAGCTTGACTTGGATGATCATCGTTGCTGTAGAGACTGTTACTGTACTGCACAACACACACATGTCAACAGCACCTTAGAGATGGCGGCTGTTCTACACCCCGCTGCCGTGACTACTACGAACATGTCACCCCCAAAAACTCCTGCCAGAGACGTTATAGCTACTCCCTTAGGTGTGAGTCACACCCTCCTTACACCACACCCTCTGACAAACAGAGATTTGTTGTTTTTAAAAACAGCTGTTGTTTTTACTTGGATCGACAAAGGGCACATATCACCCTTATGGAGACTTTCCCATACCTCAGAAAATTGTGGACACGGTTTAGTCAACTTATTCACAATGGTGTGTTATGCAGACACTTGTGTAACTCTTTTGGAGATGACAGCTTGCCAATCACGGCGTTCTCCAGGCTGCAGGCATCACTATCACTCCTGATTCTTATCACTCCTGACCATCCATTCCAAATAGTGGCTGCAGACATAACAGAGTTGCCTATTTGCACTAAGGGTAAACGTTATGCCCTAGTAATGATGGACCTATTTACCAAGTTTGTCAATCGCTACCCACTAAAGGATCAGACAGCTCACCCAGAGGCAGTTTTCATCTTTGACCACTATATAATACTCAAGAACAATAAAGCCTGAACTATGATAGTTGTTTGAAGGACACTCCGTATAACAGGGGTGACTTGGTTTTAGTGAATGACTGTGCTCACCGCCACAACAAACTGCACCCACATTGGTAAGGCCCTCATAAGGTTTTACAATCCATATGCCCCTTTGGTAGTTCCACCCCTGTTAATTTTGAAGTCTGTGATGTATCTAAACCTCATGCAAAAGCAAAAATAATTACAATTGCATGAATTACACTTACTGACAAGCAGAACACTCATACCCTTACCCCCTCTGCCTCCCCTGCTAAGCCATACGCTCTAAATCAGGGGTGTCCAAACTCGGTCCTGGAGGGCTGATGTTCTAGAGAATATAGCTCCCTTATCAAGTTCTTACTTGATATACTCTAAACTTGCTGCCAGGTGTGTTGAGGCAAGTTGAGCTGTGTGTTAAGGATACCCCTGCTCTAAATGCATTGTCACGGCTCCTACTACCCTAGGTTCCATTGGAACTTCCTCAGTTACAACCACAGCCCCAATTGTGCTCACCAGAAACCCTACAATCATTCAGTCCTATGGAAAATGGCCAGGGCTTGAACTTAGGACTTTCGCCTCGAACTGAGAGAACACCTGACGCAGGACTGTCAACAGGTGTTTCTGAATCACTGGATGCTGGGGTTTTTGTGCTTAACTGTGTTATAGAAAGGAGGACATTTCTTGTAGGGCAAGGGAGTAACATGTGGGGAGTGAAATTTAAAGTGAAACTAATGTTACATACCTTTTAAATATGATTGGGAAGAGTATTGTGGGATCAGAGATCTGCGATTGAGATCGCATGAGAGAATGTTCGGTAAGAGGACAGAAAAGACTGTAGAGAAATTGCACAAGGTATCTGTTGTGGCTGATTTAAGATGATCACCCTGTATGTTTAATAAGTCATGGGTTAATATATGCCGATCGAGCTCCGTGTGTCCACCTTGCAACTAAGTCAAAGAACCCACAAGACCTTGTGTGGTAAGAACTGAGAAGCTTACATACAAAGACCAACACGTGTTACAGTCTTTCTTTTTTTGTGTGTTTTGTTGTTATGAAATAAAATGCCATGAATTGGTGTTCAATGTACTGTCTGCTAATGACGAATGCATTAATTTTGCACTAGTAGATCTGCTATTGTTACATTCTTGATAGTACAAGCCATGAACAGTATGTTGACTGCATTTATTTAGCATTAAAACTAGCCCGGGTGCTAATGCTGTGTAATTAATGAAATGAAAGTGTTTACAATCCATTTGATTTCCCCTAAATTCACTTGTACAATAATGTGCATCAAAATTACGGTTTGCGTAGCCAATGTTTTCAACATCTTTTCACTTCAGCTTTTGTTGAGTTTCTGACTTACTAAAAACTCAACTTTTTTATTTCAGACTTAATTGAAGAGTATGAGGAGATTAAAGAGGAGGAACATCATGTCAAAATTGAGGAAAAACCTCATTTACTGACTGACGGTAGGAGAGACAAGAATAGTTTTATCTGCACTCAGTGTGGAAAGAGTTTTGAAAGCAAAAGCAAACTTAAGATTCACGTGAGGATCCACACTGGAGAGAAACCATTCACATGCACTCAGTGTGGGAAGAGTTTCAGCCAATCACCACACCTTGATCAACACATGATGATCCACACTGGAGAGAGACCACTTGCATGCACTCAGTGCGGAAAGAGATTTAGCCAATCATCAAACCTTAATCAACACATGAGGATCCACACTGGAGAGAAACCATTCACATGCACTCAGTGTGGGAAGAGTTTCAACCAATCACCACACCTTAATCAACACATGAAGATCCACACTGGAGAGAAACCACTTGCATGCACTCAGTGTGGGAAGAGATTCAGTCAATCATCAAACCTTAATAAACACCTGAGAGTCCACACTGGAGAGAAACCATTCACATGCGCCCAGTGTGGAAAGAGTTTCTCTCATTCATCATCCCTTAAACTACACATGATGATGCACACTGGAGAGAAACCATTCACATGTACTCAGTGTGGCAAGAGTTTCTCTAATTTATCATCCTTTAATAAACACCTTAGGATCCACACTGGAGAGAAACCATTCACATGCACTCAGTGTGGGAAGAGATTCAGCCAATCATCAAACCTTCATCAACACATGAGGATCCACACCGGAGAGAAACCATTTACATGCTCCCAGTGTGGGAAGAGTTTCTTTAATTTATCATCCCTTAATAAACACCTTAGGATCCACACTGGAGAGACTGTTTGTCTGTAGTATACCAGGGCCTAAAGTTTGAAAAGCCTGTGTATTTGCTTCTAATTTAAGATTCTTTCTAATTTACTTCCTTTTACTTTTCTGAGTAGATTGTGGCCTGCAGCTGTGCAGACTGATCAGCTCTCATGTTGCTGCATATAGTGAAGCACAGGGGCTGTAACGGTACATGTATTCGTCATGGTACGATGGTCATGGTCGGTTCACGTGCTCTCACGGCGAATACAGAATACATTCACAAAGAACACGTTGTTCTGTTGGTAACCATGTGACAGCAGCACTCACCAGTTGATTCACTATTTTCCCAGTGAAACTGACGGTATTTGTATCAAACGAGTGGTCACTTGTGTCCTTAATCAATGGAAATAAAAGATTTTGGCTGCGTCTGAAATCGCCTGCTATCCAGTAGGTACTGCATTTGAATTTAATTGTGTTACTCTGCCGTGACGTAGAAAAGTGCGTTCTATACAGTATGCTTGTGAGCAGTATGAATGGAATCTGTCATTTTGTCATGATCATGTGAGCTACCCGCATAAGTTGCGTCGCTTCACTCTCATTCATGAATTCTCTCATGGGGCATCATGGAATATCGCAGTGTGCATCGGATGCGCACTTGATAATCTCGCCGGAAGTAGTAAGTCATTCGTGTACTTCTCGCATATTGTTTTTCTAGTTATATGAATTCGGACATACTACTCTGCTCGCATACTGTTTTTATCGTACAATATAGTATGGAAGTATGCAATTTTTGGATGCAGTCATTGTTTCGTAAGTTCCCTACTCACACACTTAATATTGCACAGCTGGATCTGCTGTATGGATGGACGCTGCTGCATTTTCAATAAATGACTTTAGTTTTAAAGCTTACTGAACCTTAGATTTTAGTGTTTAGAACCTGAGATTTCAGTTCTTCAACTCTGTGGCTGAACGTGACTAAAGAGTTCTGTCTGTTCTAAATAAACAGAACAGGCAAGTATTGGAGATTTGTTATTATTCCTGTTGTACTGTACAGGTACCAAACCGTGATGCCAAAACTAAGGTACTTACTGACCCGTCACTCCAGTGTACCGTTACACTGCTATGAGGCACACACATTTTTTTTTCATTTATTTTTTACATCATTATATTGCTTTCTTAAATATGCTGCAGTGATGACAAAACAAGTAGATATATACATGTATTTTTGAATAAAACTCTAACCATGAATAATTTTAGAACCTGTCGCGAGACTACCGTGAACACTGCCCAATCCATACGGAACCTTTCATTACATTACTGTACTTTAATGGCGACCAATCTAAGAAAAGTAGATAATGAAAAGCGGATTTATAACCCTGCGTGATAATGTGAATTCATTTTTATGGAGCTACATGGAAAACCAATGTGTCTCATCTGTCAAAAACCTTCTTTAAACTAATAAAAAAAAATTAAATGTATGTAAGTGGCCCCCTGTATTTCATGTGGTTGATATTTATTTATTTGTCTGAAATTTGCTGAGACTTCTATTTTATTATGTTGATGTACTTCCAACTGAAACAGAATGTAGAGTAGTGGGCGTGGCTTTTTTTTGTACGTCATACCGAGGCACCGATCTGCCTTTCAATCTCGCCATCTTTCCCTCAGTTGTGAACTAAACCCCAAGGTACTAGAACTCCATCTGTGTTAAGGCTGATTTATACTTCTGCATTAGGTGATCGCTGTGACCCACGGTGCCTACCTTGTGTGTAATCATGCATTTATACTTCTGCATGCTGTTTGTGTTGCTCAGCAATAACTGTTCTGCAATGCTAGCTGGCAGTAGGTTTTTATGTACCTCCGTGTCGACTTTTTTTTACAGGTGTGAACGCTACCTTAATGTGCAAGTAGCTAAAACTCGCTCATTCAGAAGTGGGAACTGACGTGCAACAACTTTAATTATAATGTAAACACAAAACAAAAGTTTCCATCTGGAGCTCTTTCATGGGATTCAACACTTGTCAACACTTGCTCCATTAGGCTCGTGACTTATCACTGCCCACGCTTATCTCAGCTACCAAGCCAACCAATCACAAAGCTTGCACTATTTGTTGTTGCAACGTGTAGTTAATTTTTTTTGAGAGATCAGCCACGGCAAGGGGTATGTGACTGCACGAAGGCTGCGCTGGAGCATACACATGCGTTTGATGCAGAAGTATAAATCAGCTTTTAAGGACTTTTCTCCTAACTAAGATGGCAAGCCACCTTTTTCCAATCAAGCACCAAGGCCTCGAGCTTGGAGGTGCTGTTTCTTATCCCTGCCACATCACACTTTGGATGAAATCGGCATTGTTTCTCCTGAATCTAAGGTTCAATCATTGGCTGCATCTTCCTCTCTAGCACCCTGGCTTAGACTTTTCCAGGGAGGCAGAGGAATGTGTTTTCCCCTTGTAGTTGGAACACACCCTCCGGTCCCTATCTTAAAAATGGGAACCACCACCCTAGTTGCCCAGTACTGACTCCTAACTCAAAGTAGAAGCGTGTCAACCAAGACGGCTCTATAAGATCCAGAGACTTGAGCTACACAGGGTGGATGTCATCTACCCCCATTGCTTTACCCCTGCAGAGCTTGCAAACTACCTCAGTGACTTAAGGTCAATGACTTAACTTCCCCTTCTGTTATAAACGGTGTTAGTGTGGAACTGCTTCCAAATTTTGAGGCACAAGATGGTTTTCCAGAATCTCTTTGCAGCTGACCTGTTGTCATTTTCCATCATCTCTCCGAATTCATTTCAGGTCTCAGTTTAGCCCAACTGATCTGACTACAGCACACTTGGGCTGTCAGTACCTGTCAGCTCCCTCAGGAGTCCTACAAGCCAGCCAAGCCTGATAGGACTCCTTCAGTTTAGTGGCATCCCTTTAGGTGTCCACCACTGGTTTTGTAGAGTGCTGCAGGGAACTGGTCACTGGAACAGTTCTTCTGAAGGTAAGAGTTGAAAATGCTTCTGCCATGTGCTTCAGCCAGACATTCCCAGAGGACTCTTACAATATGTTTAGACCTGCCAGGTCTATTTGCTTCTTTCCTCCGCCAGTAGGTCCAGCTTACCACTCCCTGCCCTTCTCTTTAGACAAGTTCCAAGATACAATCAGAGCTCGGATGAAACGATCACAAAGATGATTACTGACATCTGGCCTAGTGTGTGCCATGTGCACTGATGAACACCCCTTATGCTTAAACATGATGTTTGTTATGGACAAACTGACTAACACACAAGTCTAACAACAGGACACCATTCGGATTCAGTTTAGGAAGGTCATTCCTCCCAATTACACCTTTCCAGTTATTATTGCCATTACATACATGGGTGTTAAAGTCCCCCAGTAAAACAACAGCATCCCTAGTCGCAGCACCTCTCAGCACCCCTCTCAAGGACTTACTTATTATGCTCAGAGCAGTGTTTAAGTTTTATGCTCTGTAGAAAGTAATTATGTAATAAACTGTCTTTGTTTTCGCAGAATAAAGGCCTTCAGTCTTCTACAACAGCTGCTGATAAACCTGTCTGCTTCAGGGCATGTGTCCACCGAAGCATTTTTTTGCGTTGCAGAAATATTAGCGCCGTTCTAAAATTGCTGAACTGTGAGTGCTTCCACTGTCAAAGCTTTAAAAACACTGAGCACTTAGTGCCGAGTATAAAACAGAAATTCATAACAGCAGTTAAAAGGTTAACTTTAGGGAAATGTGCATCCTGTTACATCTGACATAAAGT
>CAIGQZ010032538.1:89591-105616 GCA_903798205.1 Danio tinwini
GTGTCACTGATGTGTTTCTGCTGATGTAGTGTTTGAGAAAGAAAGAACAAAGTCGATAGGGAAACCAGCTCTCCTGATCTTCTCTGCTCAGCTTTCTCTGATCAGCATGCAGCCAAATTTCCTGTCCACGGCGCTCAGTCTGAGGCGGAGAGCGGAGAGTGCAGAGCTTTGCTGTTTGCTGTTGAATTCCTTTAATTCCACTTAAGTTACAGGTGTTGTGCGTCGGATGCCCTTCCAACTGCAACCCATCACTGGGAAACACCCATACAGTCATTCACACACACAAACACACACTCTATGGACAATTAAGCTTGCCCAATTCACCTATACAGCATGTCTTTGAACTTGTGGGGCAAACAGGAGCACCCGGAGGAAACCCACATCAACATGGGGAGAACATACAAACTCCACACAAAAATGCAAATAGTAAAGAGAGGGGCAGAACTGTCAACTGATCACCACCTGAGGTGAGTTAGATCTGCTGGCAGAAGGCAAAGCTGGAAAGACCTGGCATGCCCAAATGTATTGTGAGAGTCCTCTGGCAATGTCTGGCAGTACCACAAGTCAGAGGAATTTTCAACTCTCCTCCGAAAGAGATTTGACCAGATCCCAAGGGAGGCTGGAGATATTGAGACAGAGTAGTTTATGTTCTACGACTCCATTGTTGATGCAGCGATGAGGAGCTGTGCCTGTAAGGCCTGTGGTGCCTGTTGGGGCGGAAATCCACAAACCCGGTGGTGGACACCGGTCAAGCTGAAGAAGGCTTGGTTGGCTTGTAGGACTCCCAAGACAGCTGATGGGTACAGACAGGCTAAGCATGCTGTAGCCTGGGCAGTTGCAGAAGCAAAAACTTGGGCCTGGGAAGAGTTCATGAAGATCATGGAGGAAGACTAGTCGTCAACCTCAAAAGAGAATCTAGCAAACCGTCCAGCACCTCAAAAGGGGAAAGCAGTTCAACACCCACTGACACTTTTTATAGCAGAAATGGGGAGCTGTTAACCTCAACTGGGAATGTTGTCGGATGGTGCAAGGCATACTTTTGAGGATATTCTCAACCCCAATGACATGTCTTCCGTTGAGGAAGCAGAGACTGGGGATGCAGGGCTGGACTCACCCATTACTCAAGCTGAGGTCACTGAGGTGGATTGCAAGCCTCACAGTGAGTAAGCAGTGGGGGTCTTTGGATATTGTGGGCCTGTCTTGGCTGATACGTCTCTACAGTATCGCATGAATGTTGGGGTCTGTTTTAACTATATGGGGATCACACTTCTAGCCTCCCAGGAAAAGTTTATGCCAGGGTACTGGAAAGGAGGATCTGGTCTGGTTGGACCTCGCATCCAGGAGGAACAATGCAGATTTCTTCCAGGTCATGGCACACTGGACCAGCTCAATACCCTCACCAGGGTGCTTAAGGGTTATGGGAGTATTCCCAACCTGTTCACATGTGTTTCGTGGACTTGGAGAAGGCATTCCACTATCTGTTTCCCCACCCCTTTGCTGTGCTTTCCTAGGGTGTAAACTGAGGGGTTTATGACGACATTGACCAGGTGTATTTTTATGTAGTTATCAAACCTCATTCACTGTAGGTTTTGACATGATGGGATATATCTAATGTCAGTGAGGTATATATTCATGGAGATTCCCTGTCTATTTTACACATTTAACAAAAACAAATTGTTTTGTTCTAATTATGAATATATGCAAATAAAAATAGGCCCTTTTTCATATTTGTGCCTCATTAATATGACCAAAATAGACTGTTATGATCAATCACGTAAGAATGCACTTATGTGCATGTGTTAATGGACCCCAGGGGTTAATGTAACAAAATTTAACTAAACATGATCATTCATTCATTCATTTTCTTTTTGGCCTTATTACCCAGGGGTCACCACAGCTGAATGAACCGCCAACTTATACAGCATATGTTTTACGCAGCAGATGCTCTTCCAGTTGCAACCCATCACTGGGAAACGTCCATACACACACAGTCATGATTAGATTTATTTTACATTAATGTGCATCAAAAGTACACTTTGTGTTGAGTTTCTATGACTTTCTAAAAACTGAACTTTTTTTATTTCAGACCTAATTGAAGATAGCGAGGAGATTAAAGAGGAGGAACATCATGTCAAAGTTGAGGACAAAACTCAATTACAGACTGATGGTACTTTGAAAAGGAGAGACAAGAATCGTTTCATTTGCACTCAGTGTGGAAAGAGTTTGGGAAGAAAAAGCAGCCTTAAGGTTCACATGATGATTCACACTGGAGAGAAACCATTCACATGCACCCAGTGTGGGAAGAGTTTCAGCCAATCATCAGCCCTTAATAAACACATGATGATCCACACGGGAGAGAGACCATTCACTTGCATTCTGTGTGGGATGAGTTTTAGCCAATCATCAAACCTTAATAAACACATGTTGATCCACACTGGAGAGAAACCATTCACATGCACTCAATGTGGGAAGAGTTTCAGCCAATCATCGAACCTGAATCTACACATGATGATCCACACTGGAGCAAAACCGTTTACATGCTCTCAGTGTGGGAAGAGTTTCAGCCACTCATCAACCCTTAGTAAACACATGAGGATCCACATAGGGGAGAAACCATTCACATGCACTCACTAGCCGCTTTTCCCCTGTTGGGCCAGTGCGAGCCAGGGCTTTCATCTTGCCAGGCCTGCTGAAACCCATGTCCTGCATACATCTGTGTGTAGTGATCTGACAGTGTTCCAAAAGACCACCATTGACACCTTGCACAAAGAGGGCAAAAGGTCATTGCAAAAGAGGTTCACAGAGCTCTGTGTCCAAGCACATTAGAGAGGTGAAGGGGAGGAAAAGATGTGGTAGAAGTGTACAAGCAATAGGGATTAACCGCACCCTGGAGAGAACTGTGAAACGAAACCTATTCAAAAATCTGGGGGAGATTCACAAAGAGTGGACTGCAGCTGGAGTCAGTGCTTCAAGAACCACAACGTATAGATGTATGATGCCATAGATATGCCAGAGCCAACATTGCAGAGGAGCTGAAGGCCACTATCAGAGCAACCTGGGCTCTCAGAACACCTGAGCAGTGCTGAACACAGACTGATCCACTCCGTGCCACGTCGCGTTGCTGCAGTCATTCAGGCAAAAGGAGCCCACACAGAGTATTGAGTGCTGTGTATGCTCACGCTGTTCATCTTCATACTTTCCAGTTGGCCAAGATTTCTAAAATTCCTTTCTTTGTATTGGTCTTATGTGATATTCTAATTTTCAGAGATAATGACTTTGAGGTTTTCATTATTTGTCATCAGAATTAAATAAACACTTTAATATCAGTCTGTGTGGAATGAATGCATACACTATTAACATTACATTAATAGTATGAGCAGCACCTGTACATGTGATCAGCACTTGTGTTTTTACCTCAAAAGACAGCCTTATTTTTGGGTGAATGTTATTGGTTATATGTAGCATGTTTTACCTCCGCCATATAATGTTTCTGATTTGTTTTATTTGCTTGACTGCACAGATCCTCTTTTCAGCTTAGTTATTCATTCATTCATTTTCTTTTTCGGCTTAGTCCCTTTATTAATCAGGGGTCACCACTGGGGAATGAACCGCCAACTTATCTAGCATATGTTTTACACAGCGGATGCCTTTCCAACCGCAACCCAGTACTGGAAAACACCCATACACACTCATACACTACGGCCAATTTAGTTGATACATTTGGGTGCTCCGGTTTCCTCCACAGTCCAAAGACATGCACTATAGGGGACTTGACCAACTAAACTGGCCGTAGTGTATGAGTGTGTGTGGGTGTTTCCCAGTTCTGGGTTGTGGCTGGAAGGGCATCCGCTGTGTAAAACATATGCTGGAATAGTTGGCGGTTCATTCCGCGGAGGCGACCCCTGATTAATAAAGGGACTAAGCCGAAGGAAAAGGAATGAAGTATCCAACGATGAACATCTGGTGTAAGAAACTGTCCGACACGTTTTTATATCATGTGGAGACTTACAGGAGATACAAGAGTTAAAAGATCAGCTATGAAACAGGCGTAGGGGAATATAGTTTTAGAAATGTCATGGAAAGTATGAGTGAAGGTCAAGGAAGATCTTTTGTATTTAGTTGTTTAAGAAGGACTGACTAGAAGGGCGAATATAATAAAGAATGAAGACTGAGTGAAACAGCAGATGGCAGTAATGCAGCTTATGGATGCCAGCTGCAGTTACACTCCACAGAAGAAGAGAGCGGAGAGCGCAGAGTTCCACTTCTGTTACGGGTGTTGTGCGTCTATTCAAAGTAAGTGTATTATATCTGAGCTTTGTAGCGTTCGCAGATTTGCTGCAATTATCTTGCGGGTTGAACTGCTTTAACATATGTGCTCAATGCTAATATACTCTCTTGTGTTTAGCTCGATGCTACGCTGTAAACACTTCTGTAATGCGTTACTCACGGGTTATCTGGACACCTTTCATTTGTGTCTCCATCTCATTCAGTCATTCTATAAACACTGGAATATTCCCATCAGGCTCCAGTGAAGAGTTTATTGAAGGACAGCGAGAACATGAGTGATCCAGAACCCTGCAGAATTAAACATGAAGACACTGAACAGCAAATAGGTTGGTGTTTATTCCTGATTCTTCATTAATAAGCCTGAAGAACAATAATGAGGAAAAGCTTTGAACAGTTGATCTGATTTATTGTACTAAAACAAATGATTTTCTATAAAGACAGAGAGAAATAAACACTCTTTCTGTTCACAAGGTAAACTATAGGGACTGAAGCTCAGTTGTCTTCTATTCCCTTGTGGTTTGACGTGAATGAGATGAACTGAGGTAATGATAATAACTGTGCTGTTCTCTTGGATGGTGTCTGATATTGCACAGATGACAGGCTCACAGCCACAGATGAAAGACCCACCCCTCACTGACAAAGGTCCAGAATTTGTCCCATACATGAGCTCATTTGTCTTATTTTGACTGCTATTCCATCATAAATAGTAAAAATAACCCATCAAAAAAGCTAGAGGACCAAGCGGAATCCTCTGTTAGCTGTTGCTTCGCTGTGACTTCAGCTAATCAGTTTTGGCCAATGCTAACAAATATATTTGATGAGTCCAACATCCAGCTGTGGAAGAAAACACTCAGTCTGGTGTAAGTGACGTCATCTTTCTCTACTGTACTGTTTTTAAATGGACGAAGCATTTACAAGTAACTGTTCATCTAAATCTTGGACCTTATTCTTGGTGTGAAGCACCAAACGTGGCCCTTATTAAAGTTGATTTGAACACTATTTTGGCTATTGTTGTTATCCATGAATATTTAAATGTAATTTTTACAAGAGAGACTAGAAAACTGTGAAGCTCTACAATTATTATTATGATGATGTTTTAATTATTTTTATTGAAAGCTGAACGAGCTGGCCAGTTTGTTATTTGCCTAATAACTGACAATACGCTCCAGTTTTTAATGTAAAATTTTAAGAGTCCTACTTGTTTCTAATGATATATGATGTAATAAATGTGTATTTTAAAAAATCTTTTTTTTTCCTCTTTATTCTGAATCTTTAGGAAATATCTTTGGTATATCAAAAAGTCTGGTTATGATGACAAGCTAATCCAGATTAAAATGTCGCTAAAATGCAGTATTTCAATCTCATTATTAGAAAATGAGACGTATAACTGCAAAAAGGTCCACTTTTTTAAGAAAAAAAAGAACCATCCTTTTCAGCAGGCTGGCTACAGGCATGACTGATACTGACATATAACTTATTATTGGCATACGTCATCCTAATGGTCTTTTCATGAGCTGCAATATTAGTTTTTAATCTCAGTGAATGCGATGGTGAACGCTCTGCCTGTTGCATGATTGACAGCATCATGACGATTAAATGGATTAAATAACATTAGAACGTCTCATGCTTAAAATGTGTAGATGTGGCAAACACTGTTACCTGCAAACTCCATCCCACCGGCTTTACGGTGAATGACTTAAGTCATGTTCATAGCAGGCTTTAACCCACTGGAAGTTTCACTCTTGGAAAAGTGTAAACGGTGAATTAACATTCACCACATGATCACTGATCAGGTGTAGGGTTGGGTACCGAAACCCCTTTGTAAGTGGTATGCACCGGACTGAATCGGCATATTAATTACGGTGCCTAATTCTGGTGGCACTGGTGCTGCGACAAGAACATAAGAAGGATCAAGGGATGTATCAAAGGCGCACATAAGTATGTGTTGTGTCACACCATCTCTAAATATTAAATTCTAAACAGCTTTGAAGGATACGGACACCGTCAGCCATGTCAGGCGTTTGTTCTTGTTGCTTATAAAAGGCAAAGCGTGCAGTACGGCGCATGCGGTGAGCGACCCTCTTCATCAACACGCATGATCACATTCATCTAATTTGCTTAAACTAAGCATTTTAAGTATGGCTGTACTTCACAAGGATTCTGACACACCAACATGCAGCAGATGCTTTACAAAAATTGCATGTAAGGGGGGAAACACGTCAAACTTATGAAATTTGAGGGCTCATTGAATCAACTTAAAGGTGAGGAATGGACTGTCATTGACTGTTTACATGGACATCAGTAATCAAATGATTTGCCTTAATCTAATTAAGACAATAATAAGATTAAGGCGTTTACATGAGCTGCTTTTTGAATGCTCCTTTCATGATCCCGTTTTACATGTTATAGCACATAATTCGATTAACGTCATTGCGTCACCGCACTATCCGCATTTCCTCCAGAGTTTCATGTAATTTCGGGTGTTTCATCTTTAATTTGTCAACTTTAACTGCAGTTTGGCACTTTCACTTTCATTCAAACGAGATATTGGAGGCAACTAAGAACTGCTGGAAGAGTGTTTCTTTAATGGAAGTTCATACCGCATGCTGAATGGAAGAAACAAAACCTCTGCATTTCACTATGCAGGTGTCTGTGGTCTACACTGACTCGGTAGGTGCAGAGAGTGTCAAACAGCCGTGTGTGTGTGTGGACTATCCTATTGCAAAACGCGGGGAAAAGTTACATGATGGTAATCATGATGGTAAGGTGTTTACATGTATGTACTGCACTTCAATAATGCGACTAAAAGCGGCATACTCCACATGTCTTAATCTGATTTCTCTAGTTTAGTGACAAGACAGTCCTTTCCAGTGTCCAGAGTGTCTCTCATGCTGGCCCAGGGCCATCAGGCAGTCCTTATTGTTGAGCCCTGCACCCTGATCTGAATCTGAGTGGTGTTCTGTTATTGGACTACTACTACGCTAATCACACTTGTCCATATCAAACACCATGTTCGAGCATAAGGGTGTCCATCAGTGCACATGGTATCAGGGCACCCTTGGGCGGAGGTCAATGATCGACTTTGTATCGTCTGATCTCTGCAAGTATGTCTTGGAAATTCGGGTAAAAAGAGTAGCGGAGCTGTCAACTGATCATTACCTGGTGGTGAGTTGGATCCACTGGCAGAGGGGAAAGCTGGGCAGACCTGGCAGGCCCAAACATATTGTGAGGGTCCTCTGGGAATGTCTGGATGAACTACAAGTCAGGGATTTTCAGCTCGTTTTCGGAAGAGCTTCGACCAGATCCTAAGGGAGGCTGGAGACATTAAAACGAAGGGGTCCATGTTCTTAGATTCCATTGTTGACACAGCCACGAGGAGCTGTGGCTGTAAGGCCTGTGGTGCCTGTCAGGACAGCATTCCACGAACCCGGTGGTGGACACCGGAAGTAAGCAATGCCATTGAGCTGAAGGAGGAATTCTACCAAGCTTGGTTGGTTTGTAGGACTCTCGAGGCAGCCGATGGGTACCGACAGGCCAAGCGTGCTGCAGCCCGAGCAGTTGCAGAAGCAAACTCGGCCCTGGGAGGAGTTTGGGAAGACCATGAAGGAGAACTACTGGTAAGCCTCAAAGAGATTCCGGCAAACCGCCTGGCGTCTTAGGAGGGGAAAGCAATTCCACACTGACAGTTTACAGCAGAAGTGGGGAGCTGTTCACCTTGACTGGTTGAGGATCTCCTCAACCCCCCTGACATGTCTTCCATTGAGGAAGCAGAGACTGGGGATGCAGGGCTGGACTCACCCATCACCCAAACTGAGGTCATTGAGGTAGTTTGCAAGCTCCACAGTGGCAAAGCAGTGGGGGGGAATAAGATACACTCGGTGTATCTCAAGTCTCTGGATATTGTGGGCCTGTCTTGGTTGTTATGTCTCTACAAAATTGTATGGAGGTCAGGAACAGTACCTCTAGACTGGGCAACTGGGGTGATGGTTCCCATTTCAAGAAGGGGAACCGGAGGGTGTGTTCCAACTATAGCCTCCCTGCAAAAGTTTATGCCAGGGTACTAGAGAGGAGCATCCAGGTCGATGGTTGAACCTCGGATCAAGGAGGAACAATGCAGATTTTGTCCAGGCCATGATACACTGGACCAGCTTAATACCCTCACCAGGGTACTCAAGGGTTTATGGGAGTATACCCAACCTGTCCACATGTGTTTCGTGGACTTGGAGAAGGCATTCGACCTTGTCTCTCATGGCATTCTGTGAGGGGTGCTTTGGGAGTAAAAGGGTCATAGGCACTCTGTTAATGGCTGTCTGGTTCCTGTATGAAGAGAGCAGGAATTGATTTGCATTGCCTGCAATAAGTCAAACTTCCAGTGCATGTTGAACTCTGGCAGGGTTGCACTCTGTAACTGGTTCTCTTTATAATTTTTATGGACAGAATTTCTAGGCACAGCCTTGGGTCGGAGATGGTCTGGTTCAGGGACCACAGGATTTCATCTGTTATTCCCAGATGATGTTGGCTTTATCAGACATGGACCTTCAGCATGCACTGGGGTGGTTTGCTGCCAAGTGTGACGCAGCTGGGATGAGAATCAACATCTCCAAATGTGAGGCCATGGTGCTCCACTGGAAAAAGGTGGCTTGCCATCACTAGGTTGGAGTGAAGTCCTTACCCCAGGTAGACGTGTTCAAGTATCTTGGGGTTCATTCGCTGTAGGCTTTGACATGACGGTATTTAATTTCATATTTCAGTTTTCATATCTGTGCCTTATCAATATCACCAAAAAAGACTTCTATGGTGAATCATGTAAGAATGCACTTACGTGTGTTAATGGACCCCTGGGGTTAATGTAACAAAATCTAACAAAACAAGATCTGATTTATTTTACATTAATGTGCATCAATATTACAGTTTGTGTAGCCAGTGTTTCTAGTGTCTTTTCTGGCTGAGTTTCTATAACTTACTAAAAACTGAACTTTTTTTTTTCAGACCTAATTGAAGAGTATGAGGAGATTAAAGAGGAGGAACAGCATGTCAAAGCTGAGGAAAGAACTCATTTACAGACCTGTGGCATTTTGCAAAAGAGAGAACAGACTCTCTTCATCTGCGCTCAGTGTGGAAAGAGTTTGGCAAGCAAAAAAAGTCTTAATGTTCACATGAGGGTCCACACTGGAGAGAAACCATACACATGCACTCAGTGTGGGATCAGTTTCAGCCAATCGTCATCCCTTAATCTACACATTAAGATCCACAGTGGAGAGAAACCATTCACATGCACTGAGTGTGGGAAGAGCTTTGGCCAATCATCACACCTTAATAAACACATGAGGATCCACACTGGAGAGAAACCATTCACATGCACTCAGTGTGGGAGGAGTTTCAGCCAATCATCACACCTAAATCAGCACATGATGATCCACACTGGAGAGAAACCATTCACATGCACTCAGTGTGGGAGGAGTTTCAACCATCCATCAACCCTTAATCTACATACAAGGATCCACACTGGAGAGAAACCATTCACATGCACTCAGTGTGGGAAGAGTTTCAGTCACTCATCAACCCTTAATAAACACATGAGGATCCACACTGGAGAGAAACCATTCACTTGCTCTCAGTGTGGGACAGGTTTTAGCCAATCATCATCCCTTAAATTGCACATGATGATCCACACTGGAGAGAGACCATTCACATGTACTCAATGTGGGAAGCGTTTCTGCCAATCATCATCCCTTAAACTACACATGATGATTCACACTGGAGAGAAACCATTCACATGCACTCGGTGTGGGAAGAGTT
Source organism: Danio tinwini (assembly GCA_903798205.1). Classification (NCBI taxonomy): domain Eukaryota; kingdom Metazoa; phylum Chordata; class Actinopteri; order Cypriniformes; family Danionidae; genus Danio; species Danio tinwini. Next base: position 99,678 of record CAIGQZ010032538.1, read on the forward strand.
TCAGCCACCCATCAACCCTTAATAAACACTTGCGGATCCACACCGGAGAGAAACCATTCACATGCACTTAGTAGTTGCTTTTCCACTGTTGGACCAGTGCTTTCACATTGCCAGGCCAGTGATGTCGAAATCGATTTTGTTTCTTTATAATTTAATCAAAGGGAGAAATTACATAGTAATTAATAACAATAGATTACAAATACAAAAAATATTTAATTGTTTATGTCAATGATGATTAAATATTTTGCATTGTAAAAAATATTGTCTTTTTATGCAGTTTACACAATTTTCATTGCACACACATTCATTTAGCTCTCATTTCTGCTGTCATTTATTGCACAGCTGGAATCTTTGCTTGTGAGTGGAAAAGTTTTGAATCCATGTATGCTGGAGTTAATTTTGTGTCTTTATTATTCAAACAACAGCGGATACCCAAAGTGTGCCAAGAAAATATCCCCCACACCATTACACCACCACCACCACCAGCCTGAACCGCTGATACAAGGCAGGATGGATCCATGCTTTCATGTTGTTGAGGCCAAATTCTGAGCCGAGCATCCGAATGTGTCAGCAGAAATGGAGACTCATCAGACCAGGCAACGTTTCTCCAATCTTCTATTGTCCAGTTTTGGTGAGCCTGTGTGAATTGTAGCCTCAGTTTCCTGTTCTTAGCTGACAGGAGTGGCACCCGGTGTGGTCTTCTGCTGCTGTAGCCCATCCGCCTCAAGGTTGGACGTGTTGTGTGTTCAGAGATGCTCTTCTGCAGACCTCGGTTGTAACGAGTGCTTATTTGAGTTACTGATGCCTTTCTATCAGCTGGAACCAGTCTGGCCATTCTCCTCTGACCTCTGGCATCAACAAGGTATTTGCGCCCACAGAACTGCCGCTCACTGGATATCTCCTCTTTGTCGGACCATTCTCTGTAAACCCTAGAGATGGTTGTGCATGAAAATCCCAGTAGATCAGCAGTTTCTGAAATACTCAGAGCAGCCCGTCTGGCAGCAACAACCATGCCACGTTCAAAGTCTCTTAAATCCCCTTTCTTCCTCATTCTGATGCTCGCTTTGACCTGCAGCAGATCGTCTTGACCATGTCTACATGCCTAAATGCATTGAGCTGCTGCCATGTGATTGGCTGATTAGAAATCTGCCTTAATGAGCAGTTGGACAGGTGTACCCAGGGGTGTCTGTAGATCCCATTTACTGGGGCACATGCCCCAATAAATATCGCCAGTGCCCCAGTAAGATTTACTTTATATGCAAGTGTATTTCTTAAGAGTGGTAATCCCAGAGTAAAGACGTTTTTCTTTATGTGCAACTGAACCAATGCTGATGAAAGCGTAGTTTTGAAGAAAAAGATGTAGTTTAATCAAAAACCAAACTGAGCATATGCGCAAAAAACCATACCCGCACACCTCACGCACCGCTCCTGCTTAATGCTGACGCGCTGCTCTGCTCCCGGTGAAAGTCCCGGTTGTGAACGTGCATGCCAGAAAAATAGCTGCGCTGTTCACGCACCGCTCGTGTTGTAAAACCTGCGATACTGTCTTTTATGGGAAAGTGTCGGCACGCAGTGAGTGCTGCAAGTCGACAAAACAAAGTTAAAATAATATGATGGTGATCTTATTTAGACTAAACATGGCTATTGATAGATTTTTTTGTATGAAGCGAAAAGGAGGGATGATGAGTCCGGGAGATAAGACTTAATGAACCTAATTCTCGGCCGTAAGTCGGGGAAGACCACACACAACAGTAAAATTCTATAAAACATTTTTTTTTGTATTCTATAGAATTGACCTACAGAATATTATTCTAATGAAATTAATTTTATGCAAAAGTTTTTTTTAATTATCTTAGCATCACTCCAGTTGTGTCTTTAGATGTTTCCCAGATACATTAATTTGTTATTTATTTAGAATAATAATTGCATAATAACAATAACACTGATATTTATTTAAAATTATACTTTTTTTTAATTAAAAACACAAACACACACACACACAGATATATATATATTTCCCAAATGATGTTTAACAGATTCAGGAAATGTTCACAGGATGTCTGATAATATTTTTTCTTCTGGAGAAAGTCTTATTTGTTTTATTTCGGCTAGAATAAAAGCAGTTTTTTATTTTTTAAACACCATTTTAAGGTCAATATTATTAGCCCCTTTAAGCTATATTTTTCAATAGTCTACAGAACAAACCATCATTATACAATAACTTGCCTAATTACCCTAACCTGCCTAGTTAACCTAATTAACCTAGTTAAGCCTTTAAATGTCACTTTAAGCTGAATACTAGTGTCTTGAAGAATATCTAGTCTAATATTATGTGCTGTCATCATGACAAAGAGAAAATAAATCAGTTATTAGAGATGAGTTATTAAAACTATTAGATTAGAAATGTGCTGAACAAAAATCTTCCCTCAGTTAAACAGAAATTGGGGAAAAAATAAACAACGGGGCTAATAATTCAGACTTTAACTATATATATATATATATAGTGTGTGTAAAAAATAATTATATATGTATATATTATTATTATTATTTTGTTTTTATTTATTTTTTTTAGGGGGAGCTGTGCCCCAGTAGAGCTTTATGTCTAGCAACGCCCCTGGGTGTACCTAATAAAGTGGCCAGTGAGTGTATATATATATAACCATTAGATCAATGAAATCCAGCTTCCCAAATACCCAGAATACATTGCGCTATATAGACATTTCCATTGTTTGTGTTTGTTTGACGTGAATTTAATTAGAACCAGAAGCGCGGGTAAAGGTTTGGAATGACTGTTAATGAATGTATCATGCTGAAAAACCGCTTAAATCACGTTCCCCGCGGTGTATTTCATGTGCAACAACAATGTGAGCCTGTATAAAGAGGAGTTTATCCATATTCTTCTGAATTAATCATATTATAAACACATGAGGCGATTTCTCCGCGTTAAACGGTTGATGTGTGATTGACAGGACACGTGACTAAACAGCAGAACGGTCCGTTAATGAGTAAGACTAACCCAAATCTTTCATAGTCTTCTACTATATACTCAAATATATGCACTTTTTATTCACAAATTATTTATTTTACTTACTTTAATAGGCAGCAAAGCTGTCTGTTGAATCCCGGCTCGTGTTGTTGCTTCCTTGGTTACTGTCACCATGGTAAAGCAAAGCTGACAGTAGGAGGAGGAAGTGAGCGGAATCTTCGAGTGTATTAATTAATGCCACATTATTATAATCTAACAAGCAAACTGGGCTGTGTGTTCGGCAACTGGTCCTGTTTGTAAAGTGCTGGAGACCATATCGGCGCAACTAAAGGTGAGCTACAAGCTGAGCATGTTTTCTCCCTCACGAAATATAAATCCTCCGCTTTGTGTGTATGTAAGGGGAATTAAATACAGTGGGCATCATGAGGGGTGGTACAGGGGTACTTTATACATGGGCTGAACTCTTTCTCCTGTTGTTTTGTTATTTCAGGCGAACATGAGCGAGTCGGACTCTGTTTTCTACCCGCTCCACATTGGATGCTCCGCTCAAACTGAGTAATTCATTGTTTGCCCATACATTTGAGTGTATTTCCTCATTTATTTGCTTGCTTGTTGGTCTTACAGTGCTAATTCACCTTATTTTGGTCATACTATTTCCCATTAATAGTATTTCGGTAGCAGTTTCTATGAAGCCCTTGTTCATAATAAAATATTGCTCTGTTAATAAATTATAGCTCATCTATAAATAATCAAGCAACAATTCTATAAAATAAACCCATAAAGCCTCAACAACAACAGAAACATTCTGCATTTATAATAGTGTCATTAATCTCTATTAGTAATATTTGAATGCATGTTCATGACAGACTATACAGTGATTTATTAGTCAGTTGTGATGATTGTTATTGTAAACATGCAGTGTGCAATGTTAAAACATGGTTATTGTTGCATAACAAGGGATTTAATAAGCTGGAAAAGCCTGTCTTAAAGGGATAATTCACCCCACAAAAAATTAACATTTAATGAGCACACTCATTATTTCTTAACATTTGCATGTTGGAAAGTGCATCCTGTTTTTAACTTAAAGTCATAAATGCTGCATTATATGGGTTAGGAACTGTTATGACTCGCAATAAGTATTTATAAAGCAACACCGCTTCTATGATAAATATAAAATATTACAGAGTGTAATAGTGTGTTTTTAACAATGCCAACTGCATCTTTATAAATACAACCTGAACTACTTCTAAATCAGTGTATAATGTGCATATAAGTGAAATGCACCACTCACCATGTATTAATGTAGTGTTTTATAAGTGAAAATAATGAGTATTTAACACTATTATGGGCGACTCGGTGGTGCAGTGGGTAGCACAGTCACCTCTAAGCAAGAAGGTCGCTGGTTCAAGCCTCAGCTGGGTCAGTGTGTGTTTCTGTGTGGAGTTTGCATGTTCTCCCCGTGTTGGCGTAAGTTTCCTCTGGGTGCTCTGGTTTCCTTCACAGTCCAAACACATGCGCTATAGGGGAATTGGGTAGTCTAAATTGTCTGTAGTGTATGAGTGTGTATGGATGTTTCCCAGTAATGGGTTGCAGCTGGAAGGGCATCCACTGCGTTAAACATTTGCTGGATAAGTTGGTGGTTCATTCCGCTGTGGCAACCCCAGATTAGTAAAGGGACTAAGCCGAAAAAAAAATGAATGAATGAATAAACTATTATAAATGTAGCTCTAACTGTCCTTATAATGCGGTATGTGTCTTTATAGAGGTATTTATATAGTGTTAGCCCCTCACAGATCTCTCTGTCACACTAGTATTCTCTACAGGATGCTTTACAGTAATATATGTGTGCAGATACAGTAGATTAGTCAGAACTGAAGACTAAACTGATCAACTCCTCTAACAAAAACAACTGAAGATCACAGTGCAGACATTACTGCACAAATTCACATGTTGAGGGAAAAGTATTAAATGAAATTGTAATAAACATGAAAAATGTTAACATAAACAGTGAAGATATATCATTTAGTTTCATAAAAAAATATTAGCAAGAACACCTTTTGCTTAAATGTATTCTCTTTCTATTCCTAAAGATGTTCGGTGAGCAAACTCTTATTTTTAATGAATAAAACTGGTTATTAAAATTATTTCGTTTAAATGCACCCAAATATATGATCTATAATCACTGAGAAATGGAGGAACATATTCATTTTCAAAAGGGAGTGTGCTCGTTTATGCTGAGCACTGCATGTATGTTTCGTATGTCTATTTCAACGCAATCTCACGGCAATTCCTAACTTCTTGATTTAGTGGCTAATGCGTATGAATTCGTACGGCCTAATTTGTACACTTCAGTACGATTTGCTCATCACCCAATGACGGTTGGGTTTAGGGGCGGGGTTGGATGCCACGCCTCCTTTTTAAAATCGTACGTTTTCATACGACTCAACTTGTACGAATTATCCACTAAACTGACAAAACGTAAAATACTTCCATTTCCTGGTGAGATCAGGCTGGTTTATTTGTATAATTTATAAATAATGATGGCCTAGAGCTGTGGTTCATTATGATCGAGGGCTTCACAGAAACTGAAGACCATCTTTAAGTGATGCAGTTTATGTCTGAACAGGTTTTTGGATACGCAGCGCCTCTGCCGTCGGCTCAGCCAGTGTTATCTGGAGGAGAGTGTGTTCCCGGTGCTGCTGCCAGCACTGCACGCTCTCCTGGAGGAATCACAGAAGCACCACTGCACACAGGTCAGCTTTTACACTTATTTATTTTATTTTATTTACACAAATACACCTCACTGAACATGTACACTACCTGACTAAAGTCTTGTGGTGGATCTCAGTTGTAGGAGCAGCAGATAATAACTGGTCTTCTAGTTGATCATGTGTGAAAGTGTCAGCAGGTGGATTTCTCCATCAATCATCTGTTGATCTGCATCTCAATCATC
>CAIGQZ010032538.1:139774-155411 GCA_903798205.1 Danio tinwini
ACACACACACACACACACACACACACACACACACACACACACACAGTGTTTAATGTGGGTTAAAGCTGATGTCTGTTCAAGTACCTGCATCTACACTGCAAAGCATGCTTTACTAACTCGCGAGTCTAGTCCAGATATCTACACACTCTTAAATCCAGTGGAGCAGAGTAAAATATAGTGTTGTGTTGAGAAATAATGAGGAGAAATGAAGAGAGTTTCTTCTTAAAATAGCTCAATAATCTGACAATGCCTTTAAATGGTGCCTAGTTGACAGCAAGCGTCAAGCTTTCCCTGAGACTCTGTGGTCTGTCATATAGAAGGCTTTAAACAGCAGATGTGAGAGCCATGAGCTCAGTCATGTTAAGACGTGGTGTCAGTGTAGAGCTTTATTATAGCCCACTACAGAACATTATTAAAATGACTCTATGATATTTATATTGAGTGCAGTGATCATCATGCACTGTTTAGGATCTGCCCGTGTCCTCAGTGAAGTCTATATTCTTTGATTCATAAATGATGTATGTTATAAGCTGATGGTTTGTAAGGACCAGTGTTGCCAACTATTATTAATAAAATGCGCCAAGCTCTTCCTGATAAGTCGCTTTATGTTGCTAGATTACATCATATGCCAATTTGCATATTACTGACGTCATCACGTCCAATCGTTTCTGTTTGTTTAACAGCGCATGGGTAATAAAGAGTCTTTATATCTGCACCAGGCTTGATGTATGCATGTCAATTTAACTGCATGCATTGCTGTTCATCAGTGTAGGTGTGTAGTGAATCTCTCAGACACAATGTGTGTGATTGTGAACAAGAAAAGAATAAACGGCCAAATTCAATTTAAAACAAGGGAGGGGCGGCACGGGGGCGCAGTGGGTAGCACCATCACCTCACAGCAAGAAGATCTCAAGTTCGAGTCCCGGCTGGGTCAGTGTGTGTTTCTGTGTGGAGTTTGCATGTTCTCCCTGTGTTGGTGTGGGTTTCCTCCGGGTGCTCCGGTTTCCCCCACAGTCCAAACACATGCGCTATAGGGGAACTGATCAACTAAACTGGCCGTAGTGAATGAGTGTGTATGGATGTTTCCCAGTGATGGGTTGCAGCTGGAAGGGCATCCTCTGTGTAAAACATATGCTGGTGGTTCATTCCGCTGTGGCGACCCCAGATTAATAAAGGGACTAAGCCGAATTGAAACTGAATGAATGAATGAAAATAAATGAGAAGCAGATGTGTTTGACTGTCGCAGGGAAACACCTCACGCTCGCGGTGCTGAATCATTTGCCGTTGATACGCAGAGGAGTGATCTGCTCTCAGGCTGCAGGTGGGAGAGACTGACGGCTGTGTGGTGCTGGGCCACCTGTGAGTGCTCTGAGGCGGGGAGAGACCAACAGCTCATTGAGAACAGTAGGAACGGTACATCGCTTGATTTATCATTAGTCGCTATAAGGGGGTAGCAGAAACAAAAGATTTATAATGGAGAAGTGCTGGAGCGAGAGAAAACCCAATGCTCTGACTTACAATAAAACAAACATCCTCCCAATCCTCTGGTCTGCATGTTCCACAACAGTACACCATATAACAGTACACCTTTCCTGGCTCTCAAACAAACAAACCAAAACGTTTGTTCTATCATGTCGTCTGCAGTACACCAGGGCCTTCAATCCTGTCTAGAAATGCTTCTGGATTTAAGAGTTAGTAGATATTTACAGACGAGACAGAAACTCTGAGTAAGAGCAGCACTGCAGTGCAGGAGGCTTAATCACAGCATACTGACCAACATGACTGAGGAACAGGAGGATGAAGTGTGTGTGTGTGTGTGTGTGTGTTCTGGACCTGCCAGGGACACTCCTCCAGGTTGCAGGGGAATCCTTCATATTCTGACTTGATGTTTTCTGACTGCCGTCGCTCCCACTGACTCACGCTGCCCACTTTACCACAGGGAAACGCCACTGAACACACAGAGAGAGAGAGAGAGAGAGAGAGAGAGAGAGAGAGAGAGAGAGAGAGAGAGAGAGAGAGAGAGACAGAGAGAGAGAGAGAGAGAGAGAGAGAGAGAGAGAGAGAGAGAGAGAGACAGAGAGAGAGAGAAAGAGTAAACACTCGCTGTAGGATTGCTTCTACTCACACTTTAGGCTGTCAATGCCTTTTGGAGCACCCCTGTTTACAAGGCATAGTCAAAATTATAGAGGGTCAGCTCACCCAAAATGTGAAATTCTGTCATCATTCACTTCATGAGTTTCTCTCCCCTGCTGAACATGAAATGTGGTTTATTAATAAACTAATTTCGAGATGATCACGTGCTTATGATTGAACACAGCTGGTACTGCATCAGCTCCATATATTGCACCAATCAGATGAACACTGGCACACTATAAATAACCAGAGCTCTCTTCGTCTTGGAGAATCCCCCCTTCCACCCCTACTCCTCCCCTTCTCTGATAGGGTGGCACGGTGGCCCAGTGGGTACCACTGTTGCCCCACAGCAAGGACGCCGCTGGTTCGTCCCTCTCCGAGTCAGTCTGCGCTTCTGTGTGGAGTTTGCATGTTCTCCCTGTGTTAGTGTGGGTTTCCCCTGGTTCTCCAGTTTCCTCCCACCATCCAAAGACATGCACCATAAGCAAACTGACTCCTCCAAAATAGCATCCTAAGGCAACTCTTAGTCAGATTTATCTCAGCAGTTCAGAAGCAGGGGAGTTCTCGAGACCCACCTGAGCTCAAACTCTCCTCTCGCCCTTCAAACACGAGGGAGCCCCGGGCGTAAGGATATTCTGAGCTCAGGGCTCTCTCCCAGGACAGCATGCTGAACACACTTTATTATCAATCATCAGCACAGAGTGAACTCTTGAAAGAAGATATTTTGAAGAATGCTGAAAACCTGTAACCATTGACTTCTATTTATTTTTCCTACTATGGAAGTCAATGGTTTTCAACATTTTTCAAAATATCTTCTTTAGTGTTCAGAGACACTCATAAAGGTCTGGAGAGTAAACAGTGAGTAAATGTTGATTTCTGGGTGAACTGAGCCTTATACAGTAATTCTGCACAGATACCTGAAAAGCATATTTATAAAGCACACAGTCAGGAGTGTTTACTGCTCATATAAACATCTGAAAGTGTGTATATTGGTGGTGTATATACAGTGCAGTTGAGGCCACATGTTTTATCAGGCTTTATTTGAAATCTCTAAAATGATGAATGTTATTGGACTTTATAAAGACAGAGGATCTTCTAGAGAAGCTTAATCATATGCTTATTAAAACATATCGCTTTCTATAATCTCCCTGCAGGATGATGTCCTCACTTTTCACACACACATGCGCACACACACACACACACACACACACACACACTCGCACAACAATGCATAATCTAATCGGTGTTCAAACCCATGGAGATGTCTTAAGCTGCTGCTGTTTTTTCTGTGTGCATGTGTTTTCTTGTTGCAGCACGTTGAGCTCTCAGTTTCCGTACTGTGACGATCCCAGAATTCCAGTTTGGATGTGGCAGATTCTGATTGGGCGCCTTGTTGCTCACCAATTGGTTTAAATTATATAAATACGAGTGATGTGCTAGCTTCTGGAGGACGGTGTGGCTACTTGGCCGTCCTCGTGTCAAGACTGTCTCTTTATTTCTGCAACCTTATGGTTTTGTTTGTCATTATTTATATGTGTAGTTAAAGTTAGTTGTTGTTCCCTAGACATTTGTTTGTTGTTTTATTAGTTTTATGTATAATAAATAAGTTGCATATATATTCTTTTGTTGTTTGAGCTCTTTTATGTTGCGACTCTAACCAGGGGGTTGTAACCGTACAAAAGTGCTAGTGTCGAGCCTGTTTGCTGCTAATCGTTTCATTTAGCTGTACATGTGTTATGTGCAGCTCTGATTATAACACTGTTTGATGAACACAGTTTCAAACTCTCCTGCTATTATCAGTTGTGAACCTGTGTGTGTGTGTGTGTGTGTGTATTGTTCGCCAGATAAAGTGAAGTGTGATGGACTCACCAGCGGGCACACACTTCTCCTTCTGCTGCAGTTTCCAGCCGTAAGCGCAGGAGCACTCGTATGAATGATAGCCCGGCTTACAGAACTGACTGCAGCCTTTGCTCTTATCTATTAAACACACCGTCTGATCTGGAGGACACACAAACACAACGAGTCCGGATCAAATCAGGCCCAATAAAGAAGCGTTATTTAGCCTCATCTAATAAAGACACCTAAAGTGGACTCTTTATACAGTATATATAATGCATCTCTAAAGTGTGTGTGTGTGTGTGAGAGCTGAGAATAGCACACAGATAATGTTCTCTAGCTCTCTGAAACTGACCCTTGCAGGCTTTGATCCTAATTGTGGCGTTTTGGTGACTGTAGCTTTAAATGCAAATGAGAATGAGCTTGATTCAGAAGAGGGCGGAGCTACAGATGCATATGCATAAGCATAGTGACAGATGTAAAACAGCAGTGTGTGTGTTGTCAGTGCTGGTCAGGTGTGTTCAGTGTGAGTGTGTGCTTCATGCTTCTGTCAGTCTATGTCGCTCCTGCTGCTGTTCATCTAAAAGTCCCCATCTATAATCCTCTTAGTCTACGCTGACATCATCTTCAGCAGCTCAAACACTCTAATGGCTAATGGACAGACGGCTGCTTCTCACTCAGGGCTGCTGTTTATGCTAATGAGATAAAGAGATGATGGGCACTAGTGGGCGGGGCTACCCCCTATGATGACACGTACAAAGAGAGAATGTCAATCAAAGTGTTTCTGCATCAAGTCTATTAGAGGAAACACAATTAACTCATGTTGAGCATCAGAGACTGCTGGAGATATTCAGCCTGTAAACTTTTTATAAGAGTCATTTCTGCATAACAGATGTCCTTTAAATTGCAGAGTGTAAGGTATTGCAGTCCAAATTCAACATATAGAGTTTAAACCCCTCTTATGATGACTGAAGCACACGCAGGTTGCCAGATTGACAACACAAACACAGGAGCTTATCTTGAGGTGAAAAACATCCCGTGAGTAAACTAGAGCCAGTGGTGCATTGGGTTATGTGTGAAACCAGCATCACACTGTAAACCGCCAGCTGATGTTCACGTTTGTAAATATATTATCTGCTAATTAAAAACCTCCTGATGTGTATACAACTCTGAATCTACGTCTCATTTCGGAGGCTGCTTCTGTCCTCTAGAGGGCATATTTTCAGCTGTATCCACATGCCTTCATGCCTGAAATACCCTGTGTTCCACCATCTGGCAACCAAGGGTGCTGAAATATAGTTGGCAAAACTAGGCGGAGTTACACAGATCAAAACAAAGACAGACATTCTGACACGTAACGCACCTCCTCAAAGCAGAATACCTGACCAGCATTGCTTCTCGGATAAACAAGCATGTTTCTGAAATATCTGCAAACATATCCGCTTGTTAAGTGGTGGTGTGTTGGTGATGTGTGTCATCCTGTTTCCGGGTCCAAGCCGCCACTCATTTGAATTGATTAAATATTCGTTTATGATCGCTTTTTATTCATATCACACATTAAAGTGAATTTTATATAAGGTCATAGTGTACACAACAATCTCTGGGCTTGCTGCATCACAAATACCAAAATTTTAACAATTTATAAAAAAATGAATCACTTTCTGGCCATCAGATATTAGGCATGGACATAACAGAATCAGTTTTATTGCCAAGTGTGCTTCACACACACAAGGAATTTGTTTTGGCAACAGAAGCTTTCAGTGTACATAAAGTGACGAGTGACAACACAAAATTAAATACAAGAAAAGAAAAGGCGATAAACATTAAACAGAGATGCAGTCAGTCAAAAAGAACAAGAAAACATCTGGATGTTGAGTTGTATGTACAGATATGCTGTAAATATACAGGTTATAAGGTGCTGTGTACAAGTGCGTATGAGAAAGTATTGCACGTTTATTGCACAGTAGGGGAATATTTAACTGTTCATGAGGTAGATGGCCTGAGGAAAGAAACTTTTCCTGTGTCTGGCTGTTTTTGTGCTTGGTGCTCTGTAGCGCCGACCAGACGGTAATAGTTGGAACAGGTAGTGTGCTGGGTGTGAGGCGTCCAGAGTGATTTTACGAGCCCTTTTACTCACTCTGGAAGAGTACAGTTCTTGAAGTGTAGGAAGGGTAGTGCCAGTGATTCGTTCACATATGTATTGCGATCGTGATTTTCGAATGTAGAACATCGCTTTGTAAACGTTTATTATTAGCATTTGATGAGTCTCCTCATTCAGTTTCATAGAGCGCTTGGACCCGGAAGCTCCTTCGTGTGACGTCACACTTAACAAGCGGATTACGGTGTTTTCATGCTTCAGAATAGGTGTTAACTTCATACCTGTCTCACAGTGTGTTCCTGTGAAGCCGGATTTACAGATGCAGTCGTACCCGCCCACACTATCTGAACACATGGCTCCATTTTTGCATGGCTGGTCAGCACACTGGTCACCATCTAGCATGCATTAAACACCGTCAGGGCACACACACTACACACATTAGCTTACTATTTATTCATTCATTCATTTTCTTTTCGGCTTAGTCCCTTTATTAATCTGGGGTCGCCACAACGGAATGAACCACCAACTATGCCAGCATATGTTTTACACAGTGGATGCTTTTGCAGCTGCAATCCATCACTGGGAAACATCCATACACACTCATTCACTATGGCCAGTTTAGTTGATCAATTCCCCTATAGCGCATGTGTTTGGACTGTGGGGAAACCGGAGCACCCGGAGGAAACCCACACCAACACGGGGAGAACATGCAAACTCCACACAGAAACACACACTGACCCAGCCAAGACTCGAACCAGAGACCTTCTTGCTGTGAGGCCACAGTGCAACACCACTGAGCCACCGTGCCACCCTGAGCTTAAACTACAAACTATAAAAACACCAACACCCAGATCACAATGCTGTGCTCACCTGCCTTTCCAGCTGCAACCCATCACTGGGAAACACCCATACACTCATTTACATTAATACACTACAGACAATTTAGCTTACCCAATTTCCCTACATCACATGTCTTTGGACTTGTGGGGGAATATTTGGGTAGCACTGTGGCCTCACAGCTAGAAGGTCTCTGGTTTGAGTCCCGGCTGGGTCAGTGTGTGTTTCTGTGTGGAGTTTGCATGTTCTCCCCGTGTTGGCGTGGGTTTCCTCCGGGTGCTCCGGTTTCCCCCACAGTCCAAACACATGCGCTATAGGGGAATTGATCAACTAAACTGGCCGTAGTGAATGAGTGTGTGCGTGTATGAGTGTGTGGGTGTTTCCCAGTACTAGGTTGCAGCTGGAAGGGCATCCGCTGTGTAAAACATATGCTGGAATAGTTGGCTTTTCAATCCGCTGTGGCGACCCTTGGCTAATAAAGGGACCAAAAAGAAAATGAATGAATGAATATATTAGTGAATGAATATGAATATATATGAATAATGAGTGAGATCCTTATACTGCTGTATAATAATTAGACTGTTTGCATTAAAACTCTCCAACATGACCATCACGCATCTTTATTATCTGCAGCATTTACAACTTACCGATGTAGACAGACCAGAAGATATCCTATAAAGAACACACAAACACACAAAGCACAGCTCTGAAGATCAGGAACAAACTTTCCCTTGCAGTATTCAAATATCCCTGATTTATGCTTATACTTTGCCTTTATGGAGCAAAGCTTGTGTAATTAGCACTGCTGTTAGTGTGTAAAGCATTCAGGCATGACAATGTATAACCTCTGTTAGTTAAAGGATTAGTTACTATATATATATATATATATATATATATACACACACACACACACGATAAAGACTACACAGTGTTATTTTACATTTTATAATTCAATGTGTGCACCTGAACACTGCTAGACTCAGTAAACTATGAAGCGCTGGTTATATCAGTTGTTATATTATATTTCATGCAGACACACTGCCCTACAAACCACCTCAACCAATATACACATAACATATAGAGATATTCAAGTCAACAGGTGAAACTACGCTCACAATATGTCACAGAAACACACACACACACACACACACACACACACTCACTGTCCTGTAGTTGTCCTGAAACACCTCTCTGGCCTCTTCATAGTCACACACTTCCTCTAGACACTCTCTCTCCAGGTTAGCAGGGAGTTTGGTCTCCTCATCTCCAACGTTGCTTCTCTTCTGGCGGGAGATAACGTTAAACGCGTCCCACTTCTCCAGGAACACAGGGGCTGAGATGAGCATAATAATATTAACACACACACACACACACACACACACACACACACACACACACAGACACACACACAGCAGATTGAACAGCTCCTATGATGAGAACTCAATTTGTGTGAGATGTTTAAACAGGAGTGTGTGTAGTGTAGTGTGTCCACAGTCAGACTGCAGTGATAGATACACAACACGTCTACGTCTTTAAACATTTCCTGATGTTAGAATCAGATCTAAATCCCAGTGATTCTGAGGCCCACCGCAGCATCGTGATGTAGGAGCGCGGTTTGCCCCGCCCACTGAATTGATTGACAGGCACATATTTACACGTTGTCTCCATATTAATGTGTATAAGCACGTCCACAGAACAGAAAAAGTGAAGAAACTGGGATTATAAGATCTGTTCAACTGGTAACCACTGACTTTCATAGTAGGAAAAACAAATACTATAGAAGTCAATGGGTACAGGTCTCCAAAATAAAGTCTTTTGTGTAGAAAAAAGAAAAAGAAGCTAAATGAATTGAGAAATCTTGATCTAAACATTTATGAGTATTCCTCTTCTGCTGAACACTAAAGAAGATATTTTGCAGAATGTTGGAAACCTGCAACCATTGACTTCAATAGTGTTTGTGTTTCCTACTGTGGAAGTCAATGGTTTTCAGCTTTCTTCAAAATATCTTCTTTTCTGTTGAGTACTTTACTGTTAGATTGAGTAAATCGTGAATAAATGTCCATTTTTGGGTAAACTGTCCCTTTAATGACAGCCACCCTGCTGAAAAATCCAGCTTAAACCAGCCTAAGCTGGTTGGCTGGTTTTAGCTGGTCGACCAGTCTGGTTTTAGAGGGGTTTTGGCCATTTCCAGCCTGGTCTTAGCTGGTCAGGCTGGAAAATGACCAGCTTAAACCAGCTAAAACCAGCTTGACCTAAGCTGGACATAGCTGGTTTTGGCTGGTCAAGCTGGTTTAAACTGGTCATCTCCCAGCCTAACCAAATAAGACCAGGCTGGAAATGACTGGAAACCAGCCTGGAAATGGCCAAAATCCGTCTAAAACCAGGCTGGTCGACCAGCTAAAACCAGCCAACCTAGGCTGGTTTAAGCTGGTTTTTCAGCACTGTTTATGGATAACAATGACATTAAATGTTAGTATGTAGTGTACTGATATCTACCACTACCTAAATTATCCTTTATAAAACATATTAAAAACATAATGATAATGATGATAGATAAATAATCAATATATTAGTAGCCTTGAAGCTCCCGCAAGAGGAGAAGAACTGCCAGGAAAAAACAAGAAAACAACTACAATGGCGAATTAATGACACCGAAATCTCTGTCAGAAACTGTCAAACTAGCAGATAGTGTCCCTTTTGTTGTACATTCAATATTAGGCGATTATTTCAGGCAAATATAAGCTGTAGAATATCCAAATAATCAAGAAAAACACTAATATCTGCAGCAGCTGAATCCTGTGGCGCAGTGTTTGCGATGAGCCTCATCACATGCTGCCTGTTACTTTTCTCATCGCCTTCACACAGTGACCAACCGTGTGAGGATGCTGCTTGTTGTTGATGGCTGCTGAAAGATTTCGATTACAGCGACATGTTTTACCTGATCTTTTGTGTAATCCAGCGGTCACGAAGCCAAATAAAACTGCGAGGGAAAGAACTGTTCCGAGACAAGCCATGATGAATGAGGAAACGCTCTGCGTGAGGGGAAACAAGCGGAGTTAATATATAAGAGCGTGCTGGATTCAGCTGTGGGTGTCCTACATGGCTATTCAGCTTCCAGTAATGATGAACAGCGCATTGAAAAGCAGAAATTGTCTATAACTTTGACGTTCTGACTTTAGAAAATGATAATTATAGCGGATAACGGAGCACTCACCCGCTGAACCCGTGACGCAGATCTGAAGCGATGATGGAGTGACGTCACCACGCACAATCCACCGATTAACCCCCTGATTTATTTATTTATTTATTTATTTATTTATTTATTTTCTTTATATTGCATTTCCGCATTATTCATAATAATAACATTTGTAAAAAAAATCTACAGATTTTTATGTTTACTGATGTTGGAAATATTCTGAGTTATAAACAATTCATGAATCTCCATAACTCTCCCGCTTAAGGAATATCGACAGTAATACCGTGATGAAAGCTATTCCAGCTGGATTAAAACTGATCAAAGTTATCTTTAGTTTGATAAACCACGGTGGCTCAGTGGTTAGCACTGTGTTCTCACAGCAAGGTCTCTGGTTTGAGTCTCGGCTGGGTCAGTGTGTGTTTCTGATAACATAAGCCGGAATAGTTGGCGGTTCATTCTGCTGTGGCGACCCCTGATATATAAGACACTAAGCCAAAGGAAAATGAATGAATGAATGAATGCTTCACATGTCATAATAACTCTGAACAACACGCAGGAGTTATTGGAGGTTCAGAACAGTATTGTTCCCGTGTCTCCCATTAACAGTGTGGCCACTAGATGGCAGCAGAGGACAGCTGAATAATGAACTTTCCATTCATATTTGATATTATTAGACACGTCACTACACATCAGTCCCGTATTTAAACAAGGTTATCATATTTATCACTCCCATTGGAGCAGATCTGTCACTGTAAACATGTTGGAAACCGGTAAATATTGACTATTCTATTTGTTGTTCCTACAATACAAGTCAATGGTTATCGGTTTTCATCATTCTTCAAAATATCTTCCTTAGTGTTTAACAGGAGATAGACACTCATAAGGTGTTGATAATCACTTGAGGGAGAGTAAATACTGAGCAAATGCTCATTTTAGCTCAACTGACCCTCATACCATAGTCAAGGTCTACATGAATATAGTCGGGAGTGTTTGTGAGGACGCAGAGGTTTGCTGACAGCTGAAGGAGAGTCTCTTCAACACTTTCTCTTAAATCCTCCACGTCAGGCATTTTTCCACACTTATGAGCCTTTATTAGCCCTTATGAGCCCCTACAGGCAGCTGATCTGGCATCTGCCGGCAGCTGCTCTCTGCTCGTACAGCTGTTAGCCTGTGGTCAGGAGTTTCTATCACACTGCTGGGTCTTTCACTCACAGTACAGTTTTATATTGGATTAACTGAACACATACGCTCTCTGACTATGATGATAAAGATTAAAGAGCCCCTGTAATGCAGAAATCACTCTTATAAGGGCTTTAAACACAGCAGCAGTGTGTGAGTATCTCCAGCAGTCTCTGATGCTCAACATGAGTTAATTGTGTTTCCTCTAATTAGACTTGATGCAGAAACACTTTGATTGACAGTCTCTCTTTGTACGTGTCATCAGAGGGGGAAAGCCCCGCCCACTAGTGCCCATCATCTCTCCATCTCATTAGCATAAACAGCAGCCCTGAGAGTGTTTAGCTGCTGAAGATAATGTCAGCATAGACTAAGGGGATTATAGATGTGGAGTACTTACATGTTTCAAATTTTAAGATATTATAAACAATGTTGAAATCCTGTAACCATTGACTTATTTGTACTATAAAACTACTACTCAAAGTCAATAGTTACCGGTTTCCAACATTCTTCAGAATATCTTCTTTAGTGTTCAACAGGAGAAAGAAGCTCATAAAGGTTTAAGTCCACCTGAGGGACAGTAACTAGTGAGAGAATGTTCATTTTTGTGTGAACTGACCCTTTATCTTTCCAGCATGAGAGCAAACGAGCTCATCTAAAGCCTTCTGCTCATTAAATATCACTTTAATTATTATTATCATCATCACTTTTGTCATGATTACTGTATGAGTTCTGCTAAAGGCCACGCTGCTGATTGTGCTGTTTATGAAACGTGTAAAGCTCCAGTCCTCCATTCCCATCCCTCCTCGGTTTTTTCTCCTTTTTGTTTTCTGTCCAATGAATTCGTCTGTGAACTCCGGAAAGAGACACACAATAAAGCTCTGCTGCAGTGGATAAGAGAGCGGATCATTAACATTCAGCCCTTCTGTGGGTTCCTCCTCTCTGGACTGAATGCCAGAGCCGGCTTTATAACACACAGACCTGGAAACATGCTCAAGACACACACAACCTATTCACACTTAAGGGCACTCAATATGGAGCCAGATCACTCTCAAAACTTGTATTTACGAATTGTGTTTTGTATTAAGGAATTGTGTTGTGTATTTACGAATTGGGTTTTGTGTATTTTTCTTATTTTTTCTAATTGTTTAGTAAATGTATTATTTCTGAGGCTGATCTGGCTCCATAACTTGTTTGTTTGTTTTTGTACAAACTTAAGTGAACTGAACATAAAAAATAATTAGTCCTGCCCCCACCTGAAAAAGCTCAGTACTTGTGTTGTGTCAGCTTGTTGTGAATCTGCCCCAGAGTAGCTGACGTACATGATTTCCATGATCTGAATATGCAATAAAACATGACAATCATTTTAAAATGTTTATTATTTCATACAAAAATATGTCCTGCAGTAAAAGTCAAACTCATCACATTTAACACCTTCATCATCTCACAATTTAACTAAACAATAAGTAGTTTATCTAATATAATCAACCATTTTCTTCTGCACAAATGATTTTTAATATATTTTAGGCTCAGATCATCTGCATTTGCCTGTTCAAATATGATTATTCCCCATCAGCTGCAGTAATGAAGGTTTAGAGCGTCAGATATAAAAACTAAACTCTTCACCATTATTATTAACATGGTGTAAGAATGCATCTGTTATGCTAACGGGTTATGCATCTGTTCACCACAGCTAGCGCTTATTTCACAGCGCTGATATTTGACTGCAGTCATTTCAGACCACATGCACATTGTCACTGTTAAATATCCATGTATTATTATTATCATCATCATCATTTATGAAGGCTTCTGCCTTGGTAAAGTGCTCACTGTAGTGTTGCACCGCTATAAAAACAACAGCTCATCACGTCTGTCAACAGTTTAATGTAGGAGAGTTAGTAGGATGAACATAAACATGTTTCTGACAGATTATTACAGATATTTAAATGCAATGATGCTCAAATAGAGATATAAATATGAACCAACGTTCAAGAGCTTTAAACAACGGCTGAAAGTAAAAAAGGAAATATAAAAATATGCCAACCTGCAGTACATATATCTGAAACGCTGGAATGATGGTTAAACACAGGCTGGAGATAATGTTGTAGAGGCACAGCTTCAGCACATTAACTAAAGGACGTCAGCAGATGAGGGACACACTGACATTACAATTCTGGGCCCAAACCCTGCATATATGCCCTCAGCTGAAAACTGAACAGGAGCTGTGATGAGTGTTTATTATTTACTATGCAAGTCCTTTAACTTTGATTATATCTTACTGAGGGCGGTGCGGTGGCTCAGTGGTGTCGCTGTGGCCTCACAGCAAGGTCGCTGGTTCGAGCCTCAACTGGGTCAGTTTCTAAGTTTGCATGTTCTCCCCGTGTTGGCGTGGGTTTCCTCCAGGTGCTCCGGTTTCCCCCACAATCCAAAGACATTCGCTATAGGGGAATTGATCAACTAAACTGGCCGTATGAGTGTGTGTGTTTGAATGGGTGTGTATGGGAGTTTCCTAGTACTGGGTTGAAGCTGGAAGGGAATAGTTGGTGGCTCATGGGAAAATGAATGGTAGTTAAGTAAGCATAATCCTACTGTTAGCTCACATTGTCAGCCATTTCTCTCTTTTATCCAAAACGCCTCATATCTTTAGACCTGATAATTTGACGACAAAATATTCAGTGCATCCCTATAAACAACGTCAAGATGATGTCGATTCTTTCAGCACAAATGAACTGCATTTGCATATTTAGGAAATATTTTAAATTTACAAACTGGATTTGCATATTGACTAATTGTTTTAAATGTTTAAATTGGATTTGCATATTTAAGAACTGTTTTAAATTTATGAATTGCATTTGCATATTTAAGATCAGTTTTATATTAACAAATTGGATTTGCATATTTAAGAATTGTTTTGAGTTTTACAAATGAGATTAGCATATTTCTGAATTGTTTTGAATGTATGAATAGGATTTGCATATTTAAGAACTGTTTTAAATGTATGAATTGTATTTGCATATTTAAGAATTGTTTTATATTAACAAATGATTTGCATATTTTTACAAATTAGATTGGCATATTTCTGAATTGTTTTAAATGTATGAATTGAATTCGCATACTTAAGAATTATACATTTCTGAAATGGATTTGCATATTTGTGAATTGTTTTAACTTTATGAATTGGATTTGCATATTTAAGAAATGCTTTGAATTTTACAAATTAGATTAGCATATTTCTGAAATATTTTAAATGTATGATCTGGATTTGCATATTTATGACTTGTTTTAAATGTATTGAATTTGTGTATTTACGAGTTGTGTGCATGTATGAATTTTATGTTGTAAATGTTATTTTTGAGACTCGTCGACTGTTTTTCAAATATTATAAATTCTGACAAACCCCTCGGTTCACATACTATTTAGTAGAAGTATGTGATTTTGAACGCAGCCCGTGTCTACAGCTGGAAGGAGAGTAAACCAGCGCTCTGAACCGTGCAGTACAGCACAACCCTATCATCAGCTCATAGTCTCACACATTCTTCTTTTTGATGGCTGAAATTTGGTGCATGCCTCAAAATGCCGCTGTTTTCAGCCCTCAGCTAATGTCCTCCCTCATTACAGTGATAATTACAGCTGAACGGCTCATTTTTTTCAGCCATATCTTCTTTGCTAAAATGCTTTTTTACCCAGTAATGTTTCTCACGGCCAAATCTTCAGTGCATCCCTGTTAATGATGTGGTTTTTGGCACATACCCTTCAGAGAATGCCGTCCCTGATTGCAGTAACGCCCCAGTGGTCTAGGGTCTAGATAGAGTGGTGTATACGGGCGGGTCCCAGTGTGCAGATGAGCTGTGTGGTGCTGGGATGTTGAGTATGGGCCTGTGCAGGTATGGGTATGGATACGGGTAGCTGGAGTACGGGCTGTAGAAGCTGTGCTCTGGGTATTCACACTGAGCGCTGCTGCTGTAAACTGTGCTGCTGTGCTCACTGTAGTGCTGCGGGCTCCGCTGCTCCGTCTTAATGTGCACTCGCTGTGGGTGTGCTCCAGCAGGGGGCACTCTCCGGCTGCAGGCACCCTGATCTGGGGTCACGGGCAGGTACTGGTCAAATTCCTGCAAGTCAAAGGTCATGTTGCTGATGACGTCTGTGCTGAGCTCGGAGATGTCCACATTGCTGAAGTCGATGTTCTGTTTGGGGGCCTGAGGATGCTCTGTTTTGGGGGTGGTTGGAGGAGTCGGTGGACCATGAGGATGACCTGAGGATTAGCAATATAAAGATGATGTGTGTCAAAATATCTATCTATCTATCTATCTATCTATCTATCTATCTATCTATCTATCTATCTATCTATCTATCTATCTATC
>CAIGQZ010032538.1:289098-301330 GCA_903798205.1 Danio tinwini
CATTGAGCATGTTTAGGCCCTCAGCATTGAGCATGTTTAGGCCCTCAACATTGAGCATGTTTAGGCCCTCAGCATTGAGCATGTTTAGCCCCTCAGCATTGAGCATGTTTAGGCCCTCAGCATTGAGCATGTTTAGGCCCTCAGCATTGAGCATGTTTAGGCCCTCAGCATAGAGCATGTTTAGGCCCTCAGAATTGTGGTTAATTTTGGAGGAGGTAAAGAAAGGGATACAATACCCAGAGGATCCCTGAGCCCTAATAATGTTATTAGCAGATTTTAATTGTTCTACAAACTGTTTACCATAAAGTTGTATGTGACGAGTGGAGCCGTGTGAACAAGCGAGACCAGTGCCATAAATGATAACTAGCAGCACTGGCTCCAGTCCCACAGAGGAGCTCTGGATGATAAATGGAGGAGAGACCGCAGTGGATGATGAGAGGACCAGGCCTGGACACTAATGTTTTGCTTTTCCTTCAGTTTGGCGCCGGTGAGGAGCTGCCGCCTGTTTGTTTTAGTTAATTATTAAAATTATTACAGTTTGTTTGTCCTCCGCCTCCGCCCGATGACAAACGCCATCTATAAGGGTACTTTCTCATATTTAGTTGAGACGTTTACCAGTGCCACACTTGAATAGATTCACAATACAGCAAATAAAACCAAACTGAGCAGATCTGCATCAGACGTGCTTTATTCTGACCATTCACACAACAAGAAAACTAAATTATTCTGAGCTGTTGGATATGACCTGAAGTTAAGCTATCAAAAAATCTGAAAAATAGGAGAAAAATGCAGGTTTATGGCTTGTTTCGACTGCAAATATCTTAAAAACTCTTAAATAAAGAAATAGTAAATCAGTTTTCGGGGCAACGCAGTGGCACAGTAGATAGTGCTGTTGCCTCACAGCAAGAAGGTCGCAGGTTTGAGCCTCGGCTGGGTCAGTGTGTGTTTCTGTGTGGAGTTTGCATGTTCTCCCTGTGTTGGCGTGGGTTTCCTCCGGGTGCTCCGGTTTCCCCCACAGTCCAAACACATGCGCTATAGAGGAATTGATCAACTAAACTGGCCGTAGTGTATAAGTGTGTGTGTGAATGAGTGTGTATGGAAGTTTCCCAGTGATGGGTTGCAGCTGAAAGGGTCGGCTGCATAACACATATGCTGGATGAGTTGGCTATCCAGATTCTGCTGTGGCGACCCCAGATTAATAAAGGGACTAAGCTGAAAACAGAATGAATGAATAAATCCGTTTTCCTAAGATTAATAATCTGGCTATGGGAAAGCAGATTAATCTAGTGTCTGTATTGACATACGTTTATTCTGCTTAATGTTAAGGAAAGACTCATTGCTGGACGAGGTGATCTTGCTGTGCTTTCAGACGAACCCTGGAGGGTTTTGTTGGTTTGTGGGGAGAACGTGAACCGACCCAAATGCAAAAAGTACTTTGCTTTCTTGGACTAATCCGGCTGCTGTAGTCAGCTGCGATGTGCAAGCTGGAATCAGAAAACATTGTTTGACACTTTACTGCAATTATGGCACAAATGTGGAGTCGTGAGCTGGTCCATCTCGCCTGCTGACTCCTCTCTGTTTACTTCTGTGTGCTGCGCACGTCAGTTTCCCGCTCATTAATTCTGACCAATCAAAATGCAGTCCAGGAAATTGGTTTAGCCAATGACTGATGTGGATGTGGTCATGTGAAGCCTTTTGGTTAGTTTCAGCTGGTGTGAAACAGAACCAAAATGGCTGATAAAGGCTAGAAATATAGACTTTTTGACCTTTTACTTAAAGGAAACTACAGGTGTGAACACACCCTTCTTCACTGCCTGTATCCAGCAGTCTGCTGTCTGGGAGAAAACATGTAGAACAGGAACCAGGACCTGAGCGCTTCAGCCCAGCTGCAGGTATTTATTCTTTATTTTGTGGACTGGAGCTCAAAGCTGATCCTATAATCAGTCTACTGCCCTGACCCGACACAGAGTCCAAACCTCACAAATCCCCATTCTCTGGTGTCTGAGACCTGGTAGCACACACTGCAAAACATGCTGGCTCACTCAGAGTTATGTGAGGCTCATAGTCCAGATATCAAACATCTTAAATCAAGAAGCATTTTCAAGACAGGTAAGAAACATTGTCTTGTTTTCAGAAGTAATGAATCAACATTCAGTGAGTTTTTTTCTTTAATACAAGCACTGAAGTGATGATATTTCACTTCCCCCATCGGTGTTTGCTTGTTTTAGGGAAAAACTCATTAAATTGTGGTTTAATATTTCTGAAAACAAGACAAGACTTCATATTCCTCTATAAAAGTCTTCCTGACTTTAAGATATTTGCACTAGACGCAAGAGAGCAAGTGTTCTGGTGTGTGTGTACAGCAGAAACTCTGGGCTTACAGAGCCGAGATTGGGCAGAGATCAGCCAATGATGCTAGTTAATATCCCCATCGCTCTGCCTAGTTATTCACACAAGTGCATTCTGTGGATCCTCTCCAAAAACAGCAATGAGTTCCATCCTGAAATGTAGATCAGGGAAACCCCTCATCCATCTGTGTCTGCTTGCTCTGTGCTTTCATCATGAACTGGGGATGAAATGATCTGGGCTGAATAAGTCTAGAGATTCTGGAGAAGTAATCAAACACTATTTAGGTAACGCTTTATTTGAAGGGGGGCTTTATAATCATGACATAACATGACGTATCATGAGAATGAGAGATTATGCATGCTTATGACAGCTGTCATCAAGTGTCATTAGCTCAATTATGTCATTTTCAATGCAAAGATGACATTGTTTAAGATGCGTTTGGTATGACAACTTGACATATCCAAGAGTTCATAACTGGTCATATATCTGTTATGAACATGAGTGTCCAATATATCAATATTTCTGTGTCATGAGTTTCATAACTATTAATACTTTTCTTGACTTTAATGGCAGCGTTACAGATTGAATTAGTCATTACAATGTAATTAAATACTGTTATTAAATTAATATAGAGTACTGACACTTCTTATGAGCACTTTTATTGACAAATTCAGTCTGTTTCATTTGAGCAGAGTGATCAAACAAACATTTATGGCACAATTATAATGGAAATCATGTTTATGACAGGTTTATGACAGGTCGTGAATAAAGATAAAGATAAACACAGGTTATGATGTATCTGTTAAAGTCTGTGTCATTACAAAGACATATTATGATGTATTTGTCTGTCAACTTGTCATTACTGAAGCATCTCAAAAATGTCACAATTAAAATGACACTTAATGACAGGTGCCATAAGCATGCATGAAACCTCCGTCATATTTATGATGTGTTTTGTAATGTTCTGAAGGTGTCTTATGAACAGTAAAGTGTTACCATCATTCATATCAGTTTACAGAGGAGCTTTTATACATGTCAAATCTGATGTCTGTTTGGTGGACATTCTCAATATATAGCTTCAGCATGGACATCGCATCCGCAATATTGACAAGGCAGGTGTTGAGTCTGAATCATAGATGAACAGGAGCCACAGAGCACATTTATAGAGTCACCGCTGAGTTTGACCATAATAGAGGGAAAGCTTATCATCTGCATGTGCTTTAAGGCCTGTGACTGAGCATTTGCAGAGAGTCTGCACAAAACATGATGATGTTTAGATGTGTAACAAAGAGAGAAAGAGTGTCTTAGTGGTATTGCACTGTGGCCTCACAGCACTCAGTTTGCTGGTTCGACTTCGCTGGTCAGTTGCTGGAGTTTGCATGTTCTTCCGGTGTTGGCGTGGGTTTCCTCCGTGTCATGATCACCAACGATCTAACAACCAGAGATCACTGGTAAACAAATCTGCCGGTTTATGGACTACAGATCCCAGTCATGCATCACACACACTCACCTGCTCCAAGTCACCATTGATTAGACTCACACAGCTGAAGCTGCTCACAGTCTGATTACTTGGCCTATAAGTACAGCTCAAACACACACAGTGTTGCTGAGTCGTGTTAGCGGTATAGTGACATTACAACACGTTTTCATTTGTCTTGCTTTGCCGTGTTTTTGACCCTTGCCTGCTTTACTCTGTTTGTCTGCCGCCTGCCTTCTGACCATCTGCCTGTTATTTTGATTCTGACTCTGGAGTGCCCTTATACATCTGTTTGCTCCTGTGTTGATCATTGCTTGCCTGACCATTCTTATAACCAGGTGCTCGGGTTTCCCCCACAGTCCAAACACATGCTCTATAGGGGAATTGATGAACTAAATTGGCTGTACTGTATGAGTGTGTGTGTGTGTGTGAGAATGAATGAGTGTGTATGGGTGTTTCCCAGTACTGGGTTGCAGCTGGAAAGGCATCCACTTTGTAAAACATTTGCTGGATAAGTTGGCAGTTCATTCCGCTGTGGCAACCCCTCATGAATAAAAGGATTAAGTTAAGAAAAATGAATGAATGAATGAATTTTTGTCTTGTTTCTAGTCCAGATATCTACATTAAAGTGAAGATAAGATATCAGCTGAGTGTATTTTGCTTGTTATTGTTATTGTTAAGCATAATTGTGCTTGTTATAAGGATTTAATTCTTTTAAAGGTAAAAACACAAAACAATATTTCTACTTAATCTAAGATATTCATACTGGAAACGAGACGAAGCAAAGTAAGAGAGGCATGTGTTTTTCTGCATTCTGATTATTTAATTTCTGTACCTGAACACTGTAAGACTCCAGAGAAAACATATATAAAGATATATATGTATATATAGAGATATAGAGAGACAAACATCAGTGTGCTCACATCTAGAAAAAGACAGACACAATAGATAGTCCAAATAACGGGCACACTGCCACTTCAGCTCTCAAAAGACAAGTTTACTTGGACAACGTTTCGTTCTACATGGTCTTCATCAGGTCACTGTGTTCAGTTAAGCTTGTCTTATGAGACTCCTCAGAAAACCATCAAACAGAGCTATCCAAACCAGCTGGTCAAACTGTGTTAAAACTGCAGAAAAATAAAACACTGCAGTATCAGACAACTCCAGTATCGGGCAGCTCTACTCCAATCGCATGATGAGTGCCGGACTCTCCCTTCAGCTCCGTCTGGAGAATCTGACGTAATGGACATGATCTCGAGTGCTGATGTGTGTGTGTGTGTGTGTTGATGTGTGTCAGTGATGATGTGTCGACAACTTTCACTTCCCCGACTCTCCCAGACAATATTTCATCTTTCTCTGGCCTTCCTGGTGGCACGGTCTGTCACATGCATCCGCTGCGGGATTTCACTGATCATTCCTCTGTAGTTTTTGAGGTATTCCTCCTGCACGTGCCCATGCCGGAGACCTTTACACTCATCTGTCATCTTTCCTCTTAATTCACAGATAATTCCCCAAATCTGCTGTAAAAGAGAAGTTTCTCTGGGATATGGACGGGTCAGAGGCTTGATTTAAAGGTCAAGGTAAACAGCAGCGGTTCTCAAGAGCACAGCACAAGTGTCCATGTCCATTCCCCATGGCTCTGAACGGGAATTAAATCATTCTTGAGAACTGACTGTGAGTTTTTGGCCATATTCCTCTGCTGTTTGGCTTTCGTGGGTTCCTGTTTTTGAGACATAATGGAAGTTGACAGTTTGGTTGTGCCAGTGTTTGTGTTGTTTAGCTCATGCATATGCATGAGTAAACGCATGCGTCTTTTAGCGTTTTCTAGACACTTTACAATGTTTAGGGGTTCCCAAGGCAGATTTATGGTGGAAACGCAGCCCATTACAAACAAGCAGGAAGGCGCAGTGTGTGGAAAGCATACTAATGCATGCAGACGCTCCACACATTAGGGAGGGAGGGGGTTCAGACACACTGTTTAGGGTGCAGGATTAGCATGTGTCTCCACCAATATCCACCGATTATTGAAATGTCCCCAACAATAATTTAATCACCTCCGACATAAAATAAAGCTCTGTCAACTCGCATTAGCACACATATACAGAAAGGGTTAAATCACGCTCTCTTCTCCAGCTCCTCCCTCAAACACGTGCAGACACTGTGATTGGCTGTGCTTTTTTCTGGTGTGCAATGAGAATCTGCTATGGTACAATTGAATGTTCGGCGCTAAAACTGCAGATTTCCATTAAAGTTTAGTGGGCAAGACGCAGACACGAGCAGCTACATATCAAAGTCGAGTTTGCCATGAGTCCACTGTAATAATAGCAACCAAATTAATCACAATTTAGTTTGGATTTTTACCTCCACAGCGATTATGAAAACCAACAATGAAGATGAAATGCTTATTGTGTCACTTGCCTTCCCTTTCCACAAGTCTGCACTCATTCCTTTTACTTCTGCAGCATGACACATGCTTGACTTAATGTTATTGTGATTATTAAGTGTATTAGAACTATTTATTATGTTTTAAAATGTGAATTAGAAGGTGTGCAGTTCTGTTTATGCGCTCAGACACAGCACAGAACACGTAAATCACATTTTAGCTGACTGTGCGTGCAGAAAAGACTATAGACAACCCAGGCTCACTCTGAAAACGTACCCCTGTATACATTTCTGGAGAGCAAAAAATATGCCCCAGCAGGTGTGATTACTTTTTTTTGTTGCAGTTTTTGTTTTCGTAAATCCACCAGAGGGCGCTGTGTATGCTTTTTCAGATCTCAAATTTCTCTCACAAGTGGCATTCGTGCCTGCTGTTCTCATGTGAACCACCAGAGGCTGCTGTCTACTGACTGACCAAGTGACTGACCCACCCTCCTTCCCTAAACCCAACCAACAGTGTTTTGAAAAGCCATCCAGAAAAGAAAAGCCCTGGCCTGATTTTACCACATTTTCAGACTTTACCATGTTCTCACTCTGTTATTTACTTGTTTGTTTTCATTTTTGGCTTCTGTTTTTGTCATACCTGCTTTCTGGAACTGTTCTTCACTGGACTTGAACCCCGTCGTTGTCGTCAACTCCTCTCTGAGTCTCAAGTCCTCCGACGTACGCAGCGAGCCACTAGACCAACTGGTAACAGCGGTAAAACGGTTTTTTATGTTTTTATGTTATGTTTTATGCAGCGGACCCTTTCAGCTGCAACCCATCACTGGGAAACATCCATACACACTCATTCACACACACACACACACACACACACACACACACACACACACACACACACACACACACACACACACACACACACACTCATACACTACGGCCAGTGTAGTTGATCAGTTTCCCTATAGCGCATGTGTTTGGACTGTGGGGGAAACCGGAGCACCCAGAGGAAACCCACGCCAACACAGGGAGAACATGCAAACTCCACACAGAAACACACACTGACCCAGCCGAGACTCAAACCAGTGACCTTCTTGCTGTGAGGCAATTGTCAGACTTTGCTTTAACCTTACATTCAGGGTGGGGGGAGGTCAAATTAGGCCCCCACCAATATCAAAAGCTAGTGATGGTGTTTGTATTCTTGTGCTAAACTACAGTTAGTCAGTTTTACATCATTAAGCTAGCATTGCATGACTGGAGCTGTGATTTTCCAGTAAATATTTATCCTGCTATTATCAAGAGTTTGCCGTGGACATTGGCCAGACGAGCGGCCCTGATCAATATTTCTCTAGCACTGGGATATTTGCAGTTTAGTGTCTGTGAACGTGACACTCACTGATTACCACACATTATGTGTCCGTGGACAAACAGTTGTGTTTATACCAAGGCCACACTCAATATGTGTGTGTGATTGAGTTGGCAAACATTTCTCAAGGTTTCAGGTGTTTGTGTGTGTGTGTGTGTGTGTGTGTGTGTGTGTGTGTGTGTGTGTGTGTGTGTGTGTGTGTGTGTGTGTGCAGTAGTTCAGCATCAGACACAAGGCCAGCGCTCATTCATTCCTCAGCCTCTGGAATCTCCTTCCCTGATGGATTATAAATGAACATTACTGTGTGGTGAGCAGAAACTATACATGAGACTAGTTAGTGCTGGGTGATTTAATGGAGACATTTTGTCAGTAAAGCCGGTTCTAGTAAACCTCCAGCAGGTGTGTTTAGATGGAGCAGAGTTTATTACACCGTCCTAGTGTACACATAAGATAAGCAAAAAATGTTTTTTAGAATTAAATTTGGATTAATCCGTCGATAATGAGATGGAGATATTGAGATGTAAAAGTTGCAAGTTAAATTACACCAAATAATATCCTGATAATACTCCAAACTGAGCTCAAACCTGCAGTGGAGTGTTTGAAAAAACCCTTCAGAGAGACTCTGCCATAGTCGTGTGTTTATTAGTGATGTTGAGTCAATGAAAGCAGATCAATCTTCTGTTTATTGGAGAGAGCTCTGCTGCAGACCTGGTGCAGATGCAATCTGAGCTGCATCCAATGCTTTTTAATGCACTTTCCTTAACTCACCTCTAACCCCGCCCCTCAAAGTGATGTCACTACCTACATTGAGTGCATTGTGTCTCTGAGATATGCAGGCTCAGCTTGCATCATCAAGGCTGCATCCAGATACTATTGGTTAATTCAGCAAGCACTAGGGGGATTTCCTTGGTCCTGGGGTTTCTTGTGTATTTGCAGAGGTTAGTGAGTGTCTGTGAGAGCGCTTCAGGAGGAGGTTAACTATAGATCACACCAGTTTCATTGGGAAGACGTGATTAATTCGCTTAATCACATTTGCAATTAGAATTTGATTAATTTCCAGCCTTCAGAATTGGAGAAACTGCTGAACAGAAGATCATTCAGGCTTGTCTGATATAAGCCAGATCTGACAGGAGAGGTACACTCCATTGGGCTAGTCACAATGTGCTTAACTCAGGGTTATCGTCTTTCTAAACACTGCCTTTAACCCTGGATACAGACACGCTTCACACCTGTAGTTTACCCAGGGTTATGAACCTCCTATGTAGCAGGGTTAGCGCCACAAGTTTAGTGTAAACCCTGCATTGCGGTGCTCAGTTTGTTGAGTGTGAACAGAGATTTAGACGGCTTTCACACTAGTCAGAGTACGGTACATTTAGCTAGTGTGAATGTGTCTTCTGAACTTGGAAGTGCACCCACAAACCGTACCAGAGTCTGCCTGAAAAAGTGTGAACTCTGGTATGGTTCACTTCCTATATGAATATGAATACCAAATACTGGAAGGGAACCACCAAACTTTGGTTTTTATAACGTTCATTCGTGTGTGTGTGTGTGTGTGTGTGTGTGTGTGTGTGTGTGTGTGTGTGTGTGTGTGTGTGTGTGTGTGTGTGTGTGTGTACCGGGGTTCAGAAGTAAAAAAGACAAACACAAACCAGCAAGGAGGAGGAGGACAATCGAACTTGGGTACAGTCCAGGCAATTGAACCAAGTGTGAAAGCACCCTTATTTGCTGGACAACAGAAACAGACAGCCAATCTGAATCTGAGCAGCAAGGCTGATGTGACGTCAGTAACAGGAAGTGTGCATCATGTAAACAGCAGTTAGTGAGAGAAGAATGAGCAACATGAAAAGGTGGAAAGTGTGTATGATCAGGAGATGGCAGGATGACATGCTGTTCAGTCATTCGTATTCTTGCCTTTTCCACATCCCGCGACTCTTAAAACAGCTTAAGACTGATGTGGTGACTTATTTATAACTAAGAAGATGCCTTGTCAGAAAGCTTACCTGCTGTTCATTAAAATCAGCGACAGAGACACAGCTAATTTGCAAATAAGAACATTCACCTGTGGTTTAGGGTTGTGAAACGTCTGTTAATGAACAGCCAGAACTATTCATTAAATACAAAGCTCTGTCATGAAGCTCTATGTGCTGCTGGCTGATGGGTCAAATCTAATCTGCTCTTACGTCTTTAACTACACGGTGCAGGTGATTGGTTGCTGTTTCCTCATCAGCCAATCAGCTTTCTCCTCAACATATGTGTTGTTGTGCTGTGCTGGGGTGCTCCGCCTGTATTCCACCAATATTCTCAGACAGCATGTGTGTGAGTATACTGAAAGCAGCAGGTCTCTGTACTCGCTCTGCCATAATGATCAATACAGCAGCAGCAGCAGCAGCGCAGCAGATCTATTCCACCAAGACCAAACACATCAACCATATACATCTGCATCCATTTGCTGAATCTTCATGAGAGTTATCATGACAGGACCCTAGATGTATGGTGAGCCTTGTGAAAAGTGATTACAGATAATCCAGGAGTCTAGGTCTGTGCAGGGTTTGTGCAAGATTTGTTTTCTTCTGAAGGTGAACTGGTAACTCAGTGGGTGGAGGATGGCAGAAGCTGGAGCATTGGCTGTTACCGCAGCTCCAGATGGAGGAATGGATTACAGTGAACATCTGGAGTGATGGAGCTGTGTAAGGAAACAGGCCAATATGGATTCTGGAATTTGCTGACATTGTTTAAATGATTAAAGGACTCCTATCATGTAAAATCAACGTTTGTAAGCTGTTTGGACAGACATATGAGCAGGAATAGGGTGTCCACAGTTTAATTAGAGTGATATAAACACATCAAGCCCTTTTTTATTCCTAAAAATAAACTCAAATGCGAAACTCAATGATTTGGAGAGCAGCTTCCCCACCCACTGTCAGTATTGACACGTATTGTCATGTCTACAATAAACTGAGATTAAAAGATCTGTTTCGTCAGCGGTTGCACATCTGGGTCAGGAGTTTTCATCTGCCTCTGGTCCACTCAATGGGGGAAACAGAATAACAATGAGCAGACACACGTGGAGCTCCAGTCATCATAACCTGATCATTTCTGTGGATGCCTGCCGCAGTGTGGCTTTCCAAATCCACAGACCTCGAGTGAAGGGAGGGCTTGATGACAACCCAATAATCTGAGCATCTCTAGCTACAGCAGCTTTAAAGCACATGATGGATGTTTTCTCCTCCCTCCCGCCTGTGAGAAACATGCCTCTCATTTGCTCTCCATGTATATTCATGTGTCAGCGCCACAATGAGCGATCTGCCACAATTAACCCAAATCTTCCGCATGCCAATTGATAATTGCTTCATACTGGTGTCTAGACTCGGAGCGTTTGATGCGGGCAGACTGATTATTTTTCCTCCTGGTTCAGAGATGTGTGCCTGTGCTCGGGGGGGGGGGGGGCAGTAAAGTGAGCATTCTATTGAGTCTTAGCTTGGCTAATCTCCAGCATGTGACAGCGGCACAGGGCTTTCACACGGGGAATGCACAGACTCTTGTGTTGGGGACAAAACAGACAGAGGCTTAATCTGCAGGGGTGAAACTCTACGTGTCCCCTGAAAACCCCTGAGCGTTTGGGGCTGGGAGAATATTGTGGATCTCTGTTTACCTGTGGTCGTCTACTTTAGTCTCAGTAACCCCAGCAGACAGACCTTGGCTTCAGCTTCTCTTAGCGGTTGATTTTAATAATGACTTTGTCACCTGAACATCCTGGCCTCACAGCACTGCTGGGGATTTGGCTTTTATGTGTTTTTGAAAGGCTCGGTATGAGGTTATTGTGGCCGTGTTCAATAGTATGCATATAGATGCACAGAAAGCACCTGCATACTTCAGTTAAACTAAACTTTAGCACTCTGACTGGAAGACCATTTTACAATAACAGTTATGGTCACACTTTATTTTGGTGGTCCGTTTGTTGAATTTAAGTTACATGCCAATTAATTCTCATTAGACTATAAGTAGACTGTTAGGTTGGGGTTAGTGTAAATTGCCATGTACTTGCAAAGATTCTTGTAGTCAGTGAAATGTCTGTTGAAGGAGCAGATCAGCAGATATTAAGCAGACAGTCTACTAATACTCCAATGGACCATCAAAATAAAGTGTTACCACAGTTAATCATTCATTATTTATATCAAAGTCACATCATAAACATAGCGATGCTACTGTGAATGCAGTAACTGTGAAGGTTAGTTTGTTCCTTTGGTTTAATTTCAGTTCATTGGTTTAAAAACGTCCCTTATTCATTTTGTAGTGTGGGTGTTGGGGAGCGACATTCAGAGAAAATCACAAACAAACATTAACGCTATTTTAATGTAATGACATATACTGTTCAGATGTAATATCCACACTGAATGTTCACCGAGTTAACTAGTTTGAATTGTTAACTTGGTCCCACTTTATATCAGGTGGTCTAACCCACTCTTATACCCACCCATTCACCAAACCTGTCCCCAACCCGACCCGTATCCCATCTCTTCTGCAAAACATGACCAACAATGTAAGTATGTTGTATTTATTTATTGATGCAAGTAGTAGTTAAGGCCACCTAATATAAAGAGGGAGAGTTATATCTATCTATCTATCTATCTATCTATCTATCTATCTATCTATCTATCTAT
>CAIGQZ010032538.1:302613-314406 GCA_903798205.1 Danio tinwini
ATTATTATTATTATTATTATTATTATTATTATTATTATTATTATTATTATTATTTTAATGTTGGTTCTCTGAACTAATGCTGCATCTATTCAATCAGTGAGTAGATGAGTGTGTCCATCAGGTCTACACAGTGAGCATCACCTCCTCAGCTCCTGCTGCACTGGGGGGATTCTCCACTGTGGTGTTTGTTCTCCTCTAATAAATGAACTCAGAAGACCAAGACCAAACACAATGAACACGGTGAATGTGGAGGCTTCTGGAGGAGTGAGACGAGAGCGCAGACTGATGATCAAGACATCATAATAAATAATGGAATAATAATAGAAGAAGAAGAATACTGAAGCACTGTGATGACGGACTGATGGAGGACTGAGACCTCTTACAATCAGCACAACAACATTACACATCTGAAACACTGGAGAGCTGCAGACCACCATTAATGACACAAAGACCCTCACACACGCATTTATATGTCAGATCATCTGATCAGCAGAAACTCAACCACATCCCACTGATCACACACATCTGGCTGTGGCATTAGAGCTGGAGCAGATCTCTGTAGGACTGGTGTTCTCTGGGACTGGTGTTGCCCACCCTTGACCTGCATGATGATGTGCAGCTTTAGTGTTGGTTTTCAGACTCAGAGATTCAGCGCTGCTTCAAAAAGCACTTCAGGCTGGAACTTTATGAAGTGAAATGAAGTTGAGGACAGGCCAGGTCTTATTTTAATGACTTTACTGTTATTATTTAACCGAAATATTCACATTCAGTCATTAGTCTAGACCGCTAAAACTGCTGCTATAGTCAGAGTTAGCCTACTTTAGGGGAGATAGTGTTGTCCATAAAATATTGCTAAGTAAACACACACACACACACACACACACACACACACACACACACACACACAGTCCCCCCACACCCACACACTCTCACTCACACACACACACACACACATACATACATGCTCTGAGTGTTAATTGCCAGTAAAGCAGGCAGTGGGCCAGGGGGGTTGGCTCTTTGTGATGTAGTGGTTGAAGGGTTTTCGGGGGGTCTTGATTAATTTGTAGTGTCATATGTGGGAGGGTTCATTGGGATGGGGGTTATGGGAATTTACCAAACTCCAAACAGTGTGAGAAACACAGAGGAAATGCTAATGGAGAAATGAATATTCAACACTACCTCATAACTCGCTCTTATTTCCTCCCTATAAGGAACCGACCACATACTCAAGCGGCATTAATAGAGTCAAATCCAAGTTAACCTTCAGCTGAAAATGTCTTACACCATTGAGGTGTGAGGCTTGAACAGGATGTAATCTCAGTTCCTCATCTGATGTGATTTACCCTGTTCATATGTGGACGGCTTATAAAGGATTCAAGCATCATCACTAAAATATTGATCAGCTAAATCAGAGCAGCTGCTCATGTACTTCAGCTCTCAGCTTCAATATTACAGCTTCATATCACACCACTCCACTTCAACATTTACACTAGTACACAATCTTATAGGTAGCAGGTTTCATCCCCAAAATCTGCTACCTACTTTTTGAATGGGAGGAAAATCTGACCGGGTTGTATAAACTGACAGAAGAGCGTCCCTCATGCCCCACCAGTCAGCATATGTTGCATGTCTCTTATTTAAGAGAGCTGATGTAAATAACCAGCTTTATACAAGAGCTAAATGCATGAGCTGTGACTGATAGCTCCCTACACAGTGTACATCTTTCTCATCCATTGCTCTCTACATGACTAAGAGAATACTATTTCACTTTCAGTGTGAGATATGATACCTCCCTAAATAAAAACAATATAAACACATGTGGTACAGGTGAATTGGGTAGGCTAAATTGTCCGTAGTGTGTGGGTGTGAATGAGTGTGTGTGGATGTTTCCCAGGGATTGACTGCAGCTGGAAAGGCATCCGCTGTGTAAAACATATGTTGAATGTGTTGGCGGTTCATTCCACTGTGGCGACCCCAAATTGATAAAAGGACTAAGCCGAAAAGAAAATGAATGAATGTATGAGTGTAAATGAGTGTGTATGGATGTTTCCCAGGGATGGGTTGCAGCTGGAAGGGCATTCACTGTGTAAAACATGTGCTGGATAAGTTGGCGGTTCATTCTGCTGTGGGGACCCCAGATTAATAAAGGGACTAAGCCGAAAGAAAATGAATGAATGAATGAATAATCTCACATATCACACACTAAAATGTCATTTAAATGAAACCTACAGTTGGACAATTTGTGATGATGAAGTGCCGCGGTGTCCAGCGTAATGTCAGCAAACCACCAAGAAGAAGGGCTGCACACACTGCACTGTATAGTGTTGGCATCACACAGTTAATCCACACTGCAGACTGCAAGTGTAAATGTGTTTTCCATGATGCTGCGTGGCTCTGCAGGGTGGCCACTGCACAATAACCCAGAATCCCACAATAACCTAGATCTGCAGCCGGTCTGATGGATGACCCAGATCCAGACCCAATCCATCACAGCCCGTCAAGCAGCGGACAGCAGGTCAAGAGATCTGACAGAAACCTTCTTTTCTGGCCGCTGCTGCTGCACATCACATTAAGCTCAGTGCTTCTGTCTATGAGAGAGTGTGTGTTCTGAAATCAACACTGTTAGCTTTGATTTCAACTGAAGCTGTGCTTGAGCAGGCCAAGAGATCAACACAGTCTACTCCAGTGCACCACAATCACTAATCAGCAGTAGCTTAGTACAAAAAAAAGTTTTTATTTTGACCAGTAAGCGGCTGATCACAGCGAACACGCGTTTATCATTGAGAGCTGCTTTATGTTTTGAATGATTTACTAGTGGGCGTGAGAGTTTTGTGCACTGCTTATGTGCCCTGCGCACCTCGTGTTTTTGCTGTTGCGCACTGGGCACTCGCAGATGAAAAGGGCAATTCTGAGCTGACAAGTGCGTTATGTCAGTCCGTCTGTTTTATTGTCCAATCAAATGAAAGCAGAGGCAGAGTTTCCATTGAGCAGTGTTTGTGTTGTCAGGAAGACTATGGAGACTTTAAAGATGGAGGAGAGACTAGTGGTCACTGTTTCAAGTTATCCAGAGCTGTATGACTCTTGAACATCATAATATTATAAAAGTTTTAAATAATACCAATATTAATACACCAATGGCGTTGCCTCGTGACATAAAGAGCACCATGCTTCTTTTTTTCTTGTCAACAACCCACATAGCAAATGTTTTCTGGCCCAGCTCCAGGCCACTCAATAACCTTTCCCTCGGCCCAAGTACCACAAAGAATGACGGTCCTGAAGTGGCCCATAACTGGATTAAAGACAAGGGCCACACATGGGCCATAATCGGCCTGAATCTCACCCAATTTATTGCTGTTCAATGGCCCTGAACTGAACAGGTTTATTATTGGTACCGATTCTCAGCTATGAGTTAACCATATCAACACCACCCTTTAACCAGAAACTCCAACAACTGAGCCATAACCCAGCCTAATGTTACCTAAACAATGTGAACAATCACTACACTGATCTGGGCCACACACCTCCCATCCACAACTGGCCCAAATGTAATTTGCCGTCATGCATGCAGTGCCATTATTGCCATGCATGGCCCACATTCAGCTGACATTATGCATGCCAGTGCCGGCAACACGCCAGCAGTGCCATAATGAGGCCATGTTTCTGCCTAGTCCGTTTGCTATGTGGGGATAAAGGCAGTGTGGTGTGCCTCACATTTTGGACCGTACAAGCTGATTCGGTGTGATCAGCCCCTAAGGGGACATGTGTCAGGTGTTAAATCACAGCAAGGAAGGCTCCAGTAGAAACAGGGGATTTCTCTTTCTGACGTCTGAGTGAACAGCAGCTCAGAACACACCGGTGTCGGATTGAGTCAAGACGCTGCTGTGGAAAGTGTTTACACAATATGTTTAAACACAATATGTGACCAGCCCCATGAAGAGTTAGCCTGAGAGATACAGTACAAGTGGAGCGATTACAAGCCACAAAACACAAGTAAATACATATTTTGCAAGCTAGAGAAAACAAGGAGGCGGCCATTTTAATCACACTTACAGGCACTTCCAGACGAAGAAGAAACCGCTCCATATGAACTGTGTGCTGAAGACCCTGATAAACTCTTATATATTAATAATCTCTGGTGATTTTTCTTTAATAATGAACGTGTGGTGAATCCATAGCAAGGACGCCTCTGGTTCGTCCCTCTCCGAGTCAGTCTGCGCTTCTGTGTGGAGTTTGCATGTTCTCCCTGTGTTAGTGTGGGTTTCCCCTGGTTCTCCAGTTTCCTCCCACCGTCCAAGGACATGCACCATAAGCAAACTGACTCCTCCAAAATAGCATCCTAAGGCAACTCTTAGTCAGATTTATCTCAGCAGGGGAGTTCTCGAGACCCACCTGAGCTCAAACTCTCCTCTCGCCCTTCAAACACGAGGGAGCCCCGGGCGTAAGGATATTCTGAGCTCAGGGCTCTCTCCCAGGACAGCATGCTGAACACACTTTATTATCAATCATCAGCACAGAGTGAACTAAAGTAAACCATGAAGTAAAGATTATTCTGAACACAAGACAATATTTTGTGCTTGTGTCTAGAAAACACTTCTGGATTGAAGAGTGTGTAGATGTTGGTATCAGAGAGGAGTGTGTTTTTCAGTGTGAGTGGTCTGGGAACGGCATGCAGACCCTTTCAGAGTCTCCGGCAGTGTTTGTGAATGAGTGCTAGAGAGAGAGAGAGAGTGTGTGTGTGTGTGTGTGTGTGTGTGTGTGTGTGTGTGTGTGTGTGTGTGTGTGCGTGTGCGTGTGCGTGTGCGTGTGTGTGTGTGCGTGCGTGTGCATCAGGAGCGAGGGGAAATGTGTTTGACATACGCTCACACACACTCTCTGAACAGCAGGACACGATTAATGACCACAGAAGAAGAGGAAGACTGATGCAGTATGTGCTCGCTCGCTCGCCTCCCTCTCTGCTGGACACACAGATTCACAGACCGAGTGTTACTCACACACTCACTCTCTCTCTCTCTCTCTCTCTGTCTGTCTGTTGTAGAGTCATTGATATGCAGAAGTGTTTCAGTCCGCTCTCCGCTGACTCACGACTCCACAACTCTTGGACACAGTCAGGGTTGAGTTTCAGCTCTCTTTCAGACAGTTTTACAATCACACACTGCAAAACACGCTGCTCCTACTCGGAGTATTTCTCTTGTTTCCAAATATTTACAAGTTCTTAAATCAAGAAGCATTGAGTAGACAAGCACAACATACCATCAAGAGTCGAAATGAAATCAGTTTTCACGTTCTTATACCCTTTCCCAGAGTTAGAAGTGAAGCCACCATCAGTACTTCTGCTCAGGGATCATCTGAAGAGTTTTGGGACATATTATATTCAGAACAACTGACACTTTTCCCAGTGTTGGGTTGCAGCTGGAAGGGCATCTGCTGTGTAAAACATATGCTGGATAAGTTGGCGGTTCATTCTGCTGTGGCGACCTTAGATTAATAAAGAGACGAAGCCAAAAAGAAAATGAATGAATGAAGGATTGAAGTCTTTGTCAAAGGCTCTTTACTGAGTCTCTGTTATTACGATTGATGTGTGTGTTCTTACAGATGAGGGAAGTTCATGTAGACGGATCAGGAATATCACCATCAATGAGCTGTTCAGTGGTAAAGAAGACGTGTTTGGTCTACTCAGACTTATGATGGCAAGCTTTTATCAGGGTATTGTGGGTATTATCACCATATTGACTTGAGCGTAAAACAGAGACTGCTTTAACAAACACATGAATCTGCCAATATTCTTATTGCCAAGAGAAGTTTATTTCTCTTCCCGCATTGTCAGATTATGCTGCTTATTTGCAGGTAAAACCTATTTAATTCTGACTCTAAACTCAAGACTATATGTTACTCTGGTCTAGAAACGCTTCTGGATTGAAGAGCTTGTAGATATCTGGACTAAAACAGGACAGAAACTCTGAGTAGAGCAGCATGTTACAGTGTTATCGCTCTGCTGCACAACTCTGCCATCAGCATTGATAACTCATGTGATAATGTGGTGTGTGTGAAGTGTGTTTGGGGTAATTCCCCAGCGCGGGTCATCATCTGAGTGCAGAATAATACAGAAGTGTGCTGCTTTCCCAGATCAGAGCTCAGTGTTTCTGCATCTGTGTGTGTGTGTTCTGGACAGATTGAACAGCGCCATGTGTTCAGCGCATACATCTGTGTAAAGCAGAAGTGGAGGGAGAAAACACACACACACACACACACACACACACACACACACACACACACACACACACACACACACACACACACACACACACACACACACACACACACACACCTGTTTTCCACAGCTGCTCTTGAGCACAGCTGCAGTGCATTCTGGGTGCACATTAATGCCTTCTGGAACAGTTTCAGGAGAAAGAAAGCACACTGCGCTCAAACACTCTTCTTACTCTTAGCTTTAGTCTTGTTTCTAGTCTAAATATCTACAAACTCCTAAACCAAGAAGCATTTTCTAGACAAGAATGAAGTTGTTTTCGTCTTGTTTTCTTGTGTTTTTCTTAATGAGCTGAGCAAAACTAAATTATGTCAAATTGAAAAATAAGATTATTCTGCTGACAACATTGGCAGATTATTAGAAAACTCACTTTATGTTGACTTATTATTTCTGAAATACAAACATCACAGTGGCTCAGTGGGGTCGCACTGTCACCTCACAGCACTCAGGTCTCTGGTTTGAGCCTTGGCTGGGTCAGTGTGTGTTTCTGTGTGGAGTTTGCATGTTCTCCCCGTGTTGGTGTGGGTTTCCTCCGGGTGCTCCGGTTTCCCCCACAGTCCAAACACATGCGCTATAGAGGAATTTGGTAAGCTAAATTGGCCGTAGTGTATGAGTGTGTGTGAATGAGTGTATGGAAGGTCTGGAAAGGCAGCTGGAAGAGCATCTGCTTAAAACATATGCTGGAATAGTTGGTGGTTCATTCCGCTGTGGTGACTCCTGATGAATAAAGGACCAAGCTGAGGAAAATGAATGAATAGATGGATGAATACATCTTTTCCAGATAAAGTGTCTCCTGCACTGTTTCAGTCTTGGATGAGACAAAATCTCTGTAAATGCATTAGTGTCAGAATACATTTGGGTTCAGCAGACAGTAACTGCTAACTCTTTGATGAGTCTTACTTTAAATACGTTTTCAGATCTCCTGCAGGTACCGATCACTTTATCAGGAGTCTTTATTCTAGCTTCATTCTAGCTTCGTTTGAGGGCAACCAATGTTTTACCTGTTGCATGAATAATCAGCAAGATCTTGTTAAGTTGTGAGTGCTGTAATGGTGTGTCCGTGTATGAAGATCTCAGACGACAAACTCAACAACAGCAGACATTTTGAGTATCTCTCTTTTTATTGCAAACAATATAATACAAAAGATAAGCTTCTCTGAAGAGGACGGCGTGTTTTATTTGACAGACACACACAGAACGGGACTTGACAGTAATGCTGGTGTTCTCGTAGAGGTCTATGAAGTCCACAGAAGTATATAACCCAAACAACAACAACAACAGCAGATTCCAGTTGTTTCTATGAAAGATGTCCCGCTGGTAAGTCATCTGCACTCAACTAGATTATCAAAACAACAGGTTTAGACATTAACCAATGATAAATAAAGGAGACGGTTAAAGTGTGCGCTACAACTAAATGGTAATCATCTCTGGAGAACAGCTTGTCACAAATTAGTCGCACCAAACCAAAGTCAATAATAAAACAGTATTACTTTCAAGACTAATCAAGACTAATGAATAAATTAAAGAGGTTAAGACTCGGACCAATGGCGAGCTCCTGTCAGCCTCGGGTCAAAGGTCACTTCCTGTTTGAGCTCCAGCAGAGTGTGTGCGTGTCTATAGGCACAGGCGGATGAAGGCAGTGTGTTTTTCACAGAAACTGATTTACGCTCAGGCACAGACTCTACAAGCAGTGGCGTTTCAGACTGAAGCCCCACACCAATACACACAGAGGAAACGACATGTCCAGCAGATAAAGAGTCTTTACAAAAATATGCTCACCGCGGTCAGGGACGAGCGAACGAACCCCCGACCCAACACGCTGAGAGTCACACATACACAGTACATACTAAAATGACAATCTCCAGTCTGTCCTCACAGAGGAACTCTCTTGGTTTCATTATATCTAGAAAAATATAATCACAGCTCCGAGCGGTGTGAAGAAGGCACGGTCAGGAGCCGCTCTGCTCTTTCAGCACTGTACAGTCCGCATGAACCAGAAGCAGCCGAGGCCTTTTATCAGTGTGAGGATGTGTTAAACGGAATATTGAGCAGGGGGCGGGGCTTTCTTTCGCACATCATTCCCTCATAGCACACTAACAGAGTGTGGCCAACAATATTGATATATTAATATGCAGTTGCTATGGAAACTCTAAGGTTGACGTCACTCCAAACGCAGAAGTAGATCCTCAGATTTGGATTGAAGATTACATTACACACAGCTGAGAAGGGGGAGGGTTTCCTTTTAGACCCTTCGCTCATAGCAGAGCCATAGAGAGAGAGACAGAGAGAGAGAGAGAGTTGAGGACACTCCACCAAAGACTATAGAATACACAAGGCGTGTCACTCGCATCTTTTGGAATGGGGAAAAGTGTAAAGCCGAAGTCACACTAGAGTTTGAGCTTGCGAAATTCTGTTGTACGGCACTGCGAAAACGGGCGGGATTAAACAAGATGAATAGACATTAATAAAGTGAGCGATTGCTCCATGTTTTAAAGTTCTGTTCAGAGAGATTTCGCAGGTCAGAGTTAACTAAGCTTGAACTTTGCACCTCAGCAACCTGCGAAACTCCGACGCATGACCCTGCGTTTCCGGTCTGACGCATTCACATGCATATGAATGGAAGTCTATGGGGAGAAAAGCCCAGTGTGACCGCGGCTTAACTGTCAATATGGTGAATAAAGCCCCGCCTACTAGTACAGGAGCCAATCATCAATCGCTGTAGACTGACGATACTCTGGGGGAGGGGCTTGGAGCAGGTTTTATGTGAAATGAAACTAAAGAGTCAGATGTTGTTTAATTTTATTGGTGATTCCTAATATGAAAGTCAATCGTAAGCTTGGCAAGCAGTTTTGGAGAATTTGATGTTCCCCATTCAGAGCATACTGCCCGAGAGGTGTTTCAAAAATGGCCGCTGAGTGAAATGACTTGCCTTAAAGGGAGTTTGACTGCACTGACTCCAACAGTCAGTTCTATCAACAGCAATGGTGGCTCCTCTCAATAGATCCCGGAAATTAGCACTTACAGCTGAAGTAGCTGGGTTAACACTTTTGAAAGGTAGGACGTTTTTAAAAATAGGATTGTGTATGTTTTATTGTTATCAAACATTATTTAAGTGAACTTCATGAAACTATTTGAGTCTACATGAATCAGGAGATTACCTCAGATTACCTTAGAGACTATGGCTGCGTCCGAAACTGCGTACTTCTATACTATACAGTACGCTTAAATCAGTATGCGAGCCGAGTAGTATGTGCGAATTCATAGAATTGGAAAATCAGTATGCGAGAAGTACCCGGATGACCTACTACTTCCGGTGAGATTCTGAAGTGCACAACCCATGCACGCTGCACTATCCCATGATGCCCCGCGAGAGAATTCATGAATGGGACGCAACTGACACAGGTAGATCACGTGACCATGACAAAATGGCGCATGTAGTACGTCCAAATTCCATTCATACTGCTTACATTCATACTGTATAGAGCGTACTATTCTAACGGCCGAGTAGTACGATTACATTCAAATGCAGTACCTACTGCGTATTAGCCGGTTTCAGACGCAGCCTATCTCTCTCTCTCTCTGCCTCATAGCAGACTAACAGTAAGAGGGGTGTGGCTAAGAATATAGATATACAGTTGCTATGGAAACCCTGAGGTTAGCGTTAACAGGAGCAGCGCCACGCCAGATGTGGGAGTAAATGCTTAAGTTTGATTGAAGATTACCTCAACAGAAGTTGAGTAGGGGGCGGGGCTTTGCTTTGTGCGCATCATTCCCTCATAGCTCACTAACGGTTAAAAGGGGTGTGGTTAAGATTATAGATATGCAGTTACTATGGACACCCTCAGGTTGACGTCAACAGAAGGAGCGCCGCTCCAAACACTGAAGCAGACGCTCAGACTTTGATTAAAGATTAGCAGAACAAACTCAACTGCTCACTAAAAGAATAAGGATGTGAGCTGGCAGAATAGACACTGCAGACAGTGATTCAGGCGGACTTTAGAGCGTCTCCAGCAGTGCGAGCGCCAGTGTGTGTG
The DNA here is from genome assembly GCA_903798205.1 of Danio tinwini. NCBI lineage: Eukaryota > Metazoa > Chordata > Actinopteri > Cypriniformes > Danionidae > Danio > Danio tinwini. The sequence continues at coordinate 312,913 of CAIGQZ010032538.1, forward strand.
TGTAGTGTTGCTCAGGGTCTGGACAGCTGTGTGTAGACGGGTTGCGGGTCCCAGTGGTGTGTGTGTGCAGTATCCGCCGCCGCTGCAGGGGTGTACGGGGGTCTGCTGTAGCTAAATGTGGGGTACGGGCTGTAGTAGGCGCTGTGCTGCTCGCTGTACTCTGTATACTGCGCTCGGCTGTAGGGGGCGCTGTAGAACTGCTGCTGCGGCTGCTGCTGGCTGTAGTGGCCCGGGCTCAGCTGCTCCGTCTTAATCTGCGCCCTCTGCTGGTGCTGCTCGCTGGCATTAGCCATGGAGCTGCTAGCGAGCGGTTTGTGCATCCAGGCTGCGCTGCCGTACCCACTGGAGAACCCTGCACCGGCCGGCCCCGGGGCCCCGTGCGGAGGCAAGTACTGGTCAAACTCATTGACATCGAAGGCCTCTATGTTAGAGATGACGTCGCTGCTCAGCTCGCCGATGTCCACCGCACCGAAGTCAATGCCATCCTGCAGGGGGCGCTCTCGGTCCCGCTCTCGATCCCGCTCCCGCTTCAGATCCGCTTTACTGCACACTGGCAGATCAGTTTTAGGGGTGGTGGGTGGCGTGGGGGGGCCCTGAGACTGACCTGCACACAACACACACACACACACATACAGAAATCAGACGTGTTCAATCATTTATGTTGAGCTTATTCCGCAGTGGGTGTTTTACAACTTCTGAGTCAGTTTCTTATGGGTTAGATGAACATGTTTATAACAAACAGCAGAAAACGGTTTACTCTACAAGTGTGTTCATGACTATACATAACTAGCAGAATAATTGAATAAGAAAATGTCAGTTTGCAGCAGAACGAGCTGTTTTTAAACTCCAAATATCAATGGAAGTGACTGAGAGCGGAAAAAGACTTCAACAAGACGTCAACAATGAAGATGCAAGACACTGGCATCATGAGCACCTAGAAATACATTCATTCATTCAATCATTTTCCTCCAGCTTAGTCCCTGATTACTAGCCACAGCAGAATGAACCGTCAACTACTAACACATCTATTAATCTTAACCGAGGTTCATTTTTAATGCATAAAAAATTGTTTAATAAATTGGCATTAATAATTAACCAAATTCAGTTGTGTTTATAATAACAATAATATAGTTATTTCTCACTGTTGATTTTAATGCATTAACTGATGTTTACTAATAAGAACTTAATAAACATGTATACTGTGTATACTACACTGAGCATTATACCTGTTCAAGTCTTCTTTTTTGTCAGTTTAGTTCAATGTCCTGATAATAATGTACACCAATAACATAATCTGCCAATGGGGTTAGCAGAATAATCTCATGTCAAAGAGAAAACTAGATTATTCTGCGTGATTTAAGGAAAACTCACTTAATTTTGACTTATTTAATCTAAACAGAAGACCGTGTTTTAATGGCTTAGAAAATGCTTCTGTATTTCAGAATTAATAGATAGATAGATAGATAGATAGATAGATAGATAGATAGATAGATA
>CAIGQZ010032542.1:0-36021 GCA_903798205.1 Danio tinwini
ACAAACATCATCCTCCTGCTCTTCATCCAGTGACAAACATCATCCTCTTGCTCTTCATCAGTGACAAACATCATCCTCCTGGTCTTCATCCAGTGACAAACATCATCCTCATGCTCTTCATCCAGTGGCAAACATCATTCTCATGCTCTTCGTCCAGTGACAAACACCAGCCTCCTGCTACTCATTCATTGACAAACATCTACCTAACAAAATATAAATCAATCTAGTATTATACTTACCTGCAGAAGTACAGACGCTTTTGTGCAACAGGAATGCGATCCGAGCTCTTTTAACACTTTTAGTTCTTCTTCTGAAGTACTTTTATCGGTTGTCAAACTAATGTGTTTACCGCCACCTGCTGGAATGGAACTTGAAACAGGTGTTTGACATGGTGGGACACATGAAAAAAAATTACCATCGTGACCATTTCCTCCCTATTATTTTTTGTCCAGTATCCCTACCATATACTCATTGTATGTATCTTTTTTTTATAGTTTTGACATCAGCTTTAGCTTGTTTTGCTAAAATGGTTACCACTTTATTGCCTTTCACTCCTACATGTGCAGATAAATAGCAAACCCAAACCTTTATAATGTATTCTGAGAATCATCTGATTTATTTAATTTAATTAAGCAGATAAACTAACTGATGATGCCATTACTACATTTCTGTCTGTGTTCTATCCATTGTAAACCTAATACTACAGACCAGAGTTAAGTGTATACCGCCACCTGCTGTACTGAAAAGCGTAAAATCAGGGCTTCATGGAGCTATCTTCTTCTTCTTCTTCTTCTTTGGAGTTTAACAGCATCTGTCATCCATAAGTTGCATTACTGCCATCTGCTGTTTTCAATTAAGCTTTGTTCTCAGTTGTTATATGGGCTGATTTTTTTTTTATTTTACTGCGTAGTAAAAAAAAAATAAAATGGTTTATTCAATCCACTGTAATGCAATTAATATAGTGTATATTTCACCTGCATACACACTTCAATAATCAGATGTTCTTTTATTAATTTTAACTTGGTATATAAAGATTTATATTGCTGATGCCTCCGTTTCTTTTGTGTTAAACTTCCTGTCCAGTCAAAACATTCCTTTTCTTGCATGACCCCTAAAAGGTGCTGTATGTAAATTTTTGACTCTTCTAAAGCATAGAAATACCATTATTTGTTATATGTATTATATATTCTGCTTTTAAAATGTCCGTTGCGTCTGTCTTTGTTTTGGTTCTTCTAACCTTCCCACTGCCAGTTTAGCCAATTATATTTCAGTACCCCGGGTTGCCTTGGTGGAAAACAGCATATTTCAGTCATTCAGTCAGAAAGGCTCTCTAAGCATGCATCCGCAACAGAAATGCGATCTCTGGTGGACAGTAGCAGACTCCGAAATATGAGACTGATGCTGCTTCCCAATTCGCATACTATCCGTCCTAAATAATATTTGAAAATAGAATTAGTATGTCCCAAACCATAATATGTTGAAAAGAGTATGCGAAAGGTTCCCGGATGGTTTACTATTTCCGGTCAAAGTTTTAAGCGTAGAAGCATCCATACTCTAACCGCTGATATTGCCCACAGTACATTGCGCGTTTAACATAAATTTGATTAGAACTACAAACGCGGGTGAAAAGTGTAAACAAACTACAAACATGATGGACACACGAGACCAACCATCAAGTAGAGAGGCTTCAGCAAAGATATTTGTATGAGTGTTAATTATTATCTAGCCAACTGGAAAATACTTAAATCACATTTTCTGTTATATTTCAGCTGCAACAACAATACTGAACTTATATAAAGTTGTGTTTGGACATTAACTTCTGAATGCAGAATTGTACAAAGATCTGAGGAGATTTCTCTGCATGAAAGACTCATAAATGGGAGATTTACCTGCTGCTGCCAATAAGGTAGGAAATTAAATATGAAAGAAATTTGGATGACCTGTGAATGATTGCCTGGGCTCATAAGCAACACAACGATCTGTTAACGAGGAAGTGGCATGTCCCAAAGCTTGCATCACACTCAAAAGTATATATTTTTCCTTCACAAAAAGGTAGAGTGGGGTAAAGTGAGACACTTTTTACATTTGCTCCCCTCTAAGCGAGCTAAAATTATATATCAGTAAAATTTACACATTTCTCATTAATTCAGAATGTTTCCTAGCAATGAAATTTATCAGACTGTATTTAGGATAAAGGAAAGTGAAAATATGATTGTTTAAAAAAAAAGTTGTCTTGTGTCTCACTTTACCCCAGCGTCGGGGTAAACTGAGACAGACCAGAAAAATCAAAGCGGTTAAGTGAACCAGCCGGGGGTAAACTGATCCACTTACTTTTTTCCACTTTAAAACTACCATAACAACACATGTTGTAAGAGTCTGAATCTTGACAGCTAGCTTGACAACTACACATTTCAGAACTAATGTCAGACTAGTTAATTATAGATTAGGGATTGGTCAATTAAGCACATTTGTTTTTCTAAACACTTGTAAGTAACTTTGAACAAAATCAATTACAACAATCTAATCTAAACTATTTGAATTTACATTCTAATGACAGATAGAACCACTTAAATTAGAAGACAATCCGGGGGTCAGAACACTGGACCTAATTTTACACAACAACATTTTAATCAGCCAATTAAAATTAAGGGATACGTTTACTGCTTTTGTGAAGTTTAGGCATATGGTTAGGTTTACACACTTCTGATGATTGTTATTCAACTATTATTCCCCTCTGATTTTGGTAGTAATTTACAGTTATGGTCATGTTTAGGGGTAGGGAATAGGTATGGATTACATTTTACAACAAAAATGATGTTCCAGGATAAACATAGATGTTAATCCAGGATCAGATCAGACTTGGTAAAATCATGACATGCTTATTTCGTCATCCTCAACTTTCTTAACCATGCCAAAGTAATAAATGCTTGTGTTTTTGGTTGCAAAGTTAACTATCACAAAGTCTCCCACAGACAGATCTGTTTCTTGGACCACTACTCTCATCCTTAGAGCTCTCTTCGTCAGACACATTATCAACTGAGACAGGCACATCACTTTTCTCAGAGCTGCTAACTATGATTTCCTTTTGGGCTGCTTTCTTTTTTGATTTTTTCTTTTATTTGCTATTTTTTTGCCTTTTCCCTGCTATTTTTTCAATTGTCTGCTTCCCTGCTATTTTTTCAATTGTCTGCTTCTCAGCTGTATCAGGATGGCTGTCATCACACGGTTTCATTTGGATTGTGTTCTGGGATGACATTTGAGAATGGTAGCAGTTCAATGAGGAGACAGATATCCAGGTTTGCTGGAAACACATGGCACATCCATGTAGACTATATGCGCAATAAAAGGATTATCAACAGTGAGTGAATTAGGTGGATGTAGGTGGATCGTCTGCAGGGGGTAGATCATTTAAATATTTTGTAGTGGCAGGCTGGAGCTCAGGATTTGGCCAGTCTGACACTATGAATGGTGCAAATACAAATTTCAAGGAAAATTTCAGTTATATGGAAAAATTCCAGTGCACCTAAATCCAGAAGTGATGTTGCATGGTGTCACTGTTGATATGAAGGCCTCATTCACAAGTCCTGGAGTCTGGTAGACTAAATTTACCTTTTGCCTTATGTCTCACTTTACCCCACTGCCACATTTTAGGAAAAAATATATTTTTTAGCAATTCAGGCTAATCTTCAGCTAGCATCATCACATGGTTTTATATGTTGATAGTTTGTATGTATAAGTTTCAGAAATGACTAAAATGACTCATCTTCTCCAAATTGTCCAATCGGCTGAGACACAGGCTTTCCCTCTTAGGCATGAATCCTGCATGATGACCTGATTGCACATTTCATTTTCCTACCAACATCCCCTAATAATCCTTCACATCATTGGCACATCCTTTTCTAATAAATGCTCTGAGCTCTTTCTGTCTTTGGTTTATTTCTGCCTTTATATTCTGTATTTCTCTGAGTGGTTTCTCTAATGATTTGCTTTGTTTATGTGCATGATTTGTAGTGTTTTCTCAGTAATCATAATCACTATTATACCCAAACTGCAAGGCTGTGTCTTGATATAATGTCAAACATAATGAGGCTGAAAATGTGCATTTTCATGTGCAAATTCTCCATAGCCCTTGTTTTTGGTAGATATTTAAATAATTAGAATACAACAAATTTGAATTAGAATAAATAAGTTTAGCAGGCTTTATTACATCACAATCCCAAACAATACACAAAGTTATGGTTGATAATAATAAATATATCCAATCATAATAATGTATCAAAACAAATTTAACACCCAAGCAAAGGAAAGAAAGAATAACACAAATTTGAAAAAAAAAGCACAGACACACACCAGTTACAATGAGAAATGAACATTATACATCATTAAACCTGATTGACCAAAAAATGTGACAAAATTGATGAAAACAAAACTAAATGTATAAAATTACACAACAATTATACTAATGAAATAGAATTTAATACACAAACATAAAGTGGAACAACTTGGTCTGGTACTTCATATTAGGCAAAAAAGTACAAAATAAATGAATTCTCATTGCGCTGGCGAGAGGAATGGCTTCAATAACACTAATTAAATGTCCTTATAATATTCAGCTATTACAAAGAAAATTATAATAATAGTAATTAGATGACTAGTCAAATTTTATTTGGTGTGAGTTTGAGCAAAATGTGAATATCTATTTTAATTCTAAATGTCTGATAGCATTTCTTCCAAATTTCCAATACAAATATAGTCATTCAGAGCATGTTATTTTTTTCTCACAGAAAATGACAGTTAGTCAAAATAACAATTGTTTTTTTTATTGAATATCAGGCTCTTTCACCAAATATAGACTTTTTTAAACTATTTTAAAATTAAAACATTGGTATTGATGTTTATCAAAAAATATCACATATAAAAACATATACATGTTACTTAGGCAGTACCCTTTAAAAATGTGCATTATTGTACTTTTTGTGTACACATCTGTACCTTTACGATATAACATAGACCCTTTGGTTCCTAATTGTGTACAAAAATGAACCTTTTGAAAGGGAACCAAGAAAGTTTTGTACCTTAGTCTGAATCAGTGGCTCAATTTATATTATTTTACGCCATAAAACACATGCACTAGTCTAAATAAACAGTTTTTTTTATTTTACATTTGAAAGAAATGTCATCAAACATTTACAGAATTAATTTAAAATACCATTTTACTCAAACATATAAACTTAAAAAAAAACTGAGAAACTAATCATTTAAGTCAGTGTTTCTCAACCACATTCCTGGAGGACCACCAGCTGTCTACCTAACCAAACACACCTGATTCAGATAATCAGCTCATTAGCAAAGACTGAAAGACCTGTGACTGATGTGATAGACAGAGGAGACATCCAAAGTATGCATTGTTGGTGATTTAAGTGATCCATGCTTTTGGACACATAACGTAAACTAAAACAAAAATTACAAAATAACACATAACAACACAAATAGTTTAAATAAAACAAAAAAAAACTGAAATCAACAGCAAATTAATGTTGGAATATGGCTCAGCAGTACTGCAATATTGTTGCATCATATTCTTAAATATAACACATTTTAATTTCATTTAATTACCAAAAAATGGTGAAACTATCCCTCCTTTACAGAAAAAAAGTGATTATTTACTTTACTTAAAGTCATTAAACCTGTTGCCCTAAAAGCGACATGACTTAACTTTAAAAAGTAAATAAACTCATTGTAACTTGTAACTGTTGATTCAACTTAATTTTTATAATCAAGTAAATAGTTCAATTAGAACTACTATTGGCGACGGGTTTTTACTCACTTTGTTAATTAAAGTCAACAAATCATTTTAAAAGCAACCGGTTTACTCATTTATTTTAAGTAAAGTCAACTAACTATTTTGTTTGCAGTGTTTCTTGATAGAAAATGAACGTACAAGGAATTCATTATTACTGTCACCACATGAATCTCTGCACAGCCGTATTATTAGGCCACTGAAATGTTTTGTAGATGAAGATGTACACAGTAGCTGCGTTTACCGCGGTATAGAGACTAAACTCGAGAAACAGTCTTGGTAAAGATGGCACAGAAATATTAACACGATATAACAGGTAGGGAATGATAAAATATCGAAACTCCAGCAGTTTCTGGGGAACGGTAGCAGCCACAAGACAAGCACAAAATGCCAGGCACCAAAACAAAGACTTGGACTTCAAGGTATCCAGAAAGTTCCACATGGCGAACACGTATCCAGGGACTAACAGGTAACGGACAGTGTCGTGTCTCCGGAAAATGTTTTTCCAGACATAAAATGGAAAGTGCCGGTTGTCCGCAAGCAAGTATTTATGGACAAATGTGAATTTCCAAATCAAAAACAGAAAGGTCACCATGAGAAATGAATAAACTAAAGGCTGCTTTTTTAAAGACTGTAGAAATCTGACAGCTCTTTGGTAGCTCAGTGAGGTAGAAAGCGAAAAAATCAGTGAGAATGACAGGAAATAAAAAATCTGAGGAAAGTTCAGACAAGCTTCGTGACTGCTACGATCGCCAACAACAATGCCTTCATTCAACACCACAAAAACTGCAAAGCCAAAGGCTACGGCGATGTACGGCCATGTTGACAAGACCACAGCTTTTAAATTGTTTGGCGATTTGAGAAAATCCAACAGGAAGCGCATCACTCTGATCACTCCGGTGATGGTTAGAGGGACCTGAGAAGGTAATTTTTCATCTCTCTTCTTCGATTGGTCAGTCCTCCAGGTCTCATCCAATTTTTGAGCCACGACCATACCAGCACAAAACGCCACCCAGATTATGTTGGTCTGGCGAAAAAGCACAGCACAGATGCCCAGAAGCGCCGCAACTTTATGGCACGCGTACAGAGCCATGAGGTACATGAAGAGGGTGAAGAACGTGGAGCCGGAGTCAGTGTAATACAGGAACGTGAAAAAGTAGAGCACAGGGAACGTAGAGAGAACCAGAGCGGAGAACATTCTACGACTGGCAGAGCGAGACTGAAGAGAGAAAAAACATTATTATTATATATTTTATATTATCACTGCTTACAATTATACTTCATGTCATGATACAGTTCAGCCTTTGTTGCTGTAATTAGTTTTCTAAGAGAGAATAAAACAAAGTAAACAGTAAAAGGACAGTTGAAAAAAACCTTAGCAACCAGACAGCAACAACCAATAATTGTGAGTTTTGGATGCACAAGTGGAAAATTATTGGCAACCATTGACATCCATAGTATTTGTTTTTCCTACGGTGGTAGTTAAAGGTTACAGGTTTCCAGCTTTCTTCAAAATATCTTCTTTTGTGATCAACAGAAGAAAGAAACTCATAAATGTTTTGAATCACTTGAGTTCGTGTAAATAGTGACTAAATAGTAATTTTGGGTGAACCATACCGTTAAGAATTATTCATAATAATTTAGATTAACAATTACAATTACTTTAAAATGTGTACATTTTTCAGCATTTCTTTATTTTGTTTGCACCTCCTTCTAACCAAGTATCCCCCTAAGCAATATATATTTACTTTACATGTATTTATAGAATAGAAATTATTATAATTTAAGCCACAACAATTTGGTAAAAAGCCTTTCAAACTTTACTTTTATCACAAATTTGCTGTGTGATTTCCTGTAACCGTGCAAAAAATAAAGTCACACTATTATTATTTTTTGCTATTTTTATTATTATTATTTTAGCGGTTTTGTGCATGTTATATGAAATACTGACATTATCTATGGTTTCCCATAACAAATACCACAGAAAAAATACAGTAAATTTTTACCATAGCAGTCAAGTTATGGTTAATAAACCTGTGTTTAAAGGAACTTAAAAATTTTGTTTTATAATAATAGGCCCATTTTACAACTCTCCCTACAGTTAAACAGACAAGTTTTGCCATTTTTGAATCCATTCAGCTGAACTCCAGGTTTGAGGAAGCACTTTTAACTTAGTTTAGCAAAAATCATTAAATAGGATTAGGCCATTAGCGTCTCACTTAGGGATGCACCGATACCATTTTTTAATTCTGAGAATCGACCGATACAATTCTGATCTCAATACTGTGCCGTTTTTTTATTTTATTTTATATATTTCTTTACATTAATTTATAGTTTCTATAGTTCTGGTGATAAACTCAAATAATATATCTTCTTTAGTAAAAATAACAGACCTAGTGGCCTACTGTATATGACAGATGGCAAAATCTAAAAACATGATGCTTGCTATATAGGCTACACTATTTAAGCATTTGTTATGACATTGATATGATCTGTTGTGGTCCAGCTTATGTTTCCTTTTATAATATCAAGATTTTTCTTTAAAATCTGTAATAGGCTATTAACACTGACCCTAATAATTGTTGGTAAAATAATCAGCCTTTTAGCAAAGCCTGATATGTTTCAGCAGGTTTAAAGGGTTCAGACTAAACTAAACTGTCTGAGGCCAGTTTTACTTAATAAACATTTCCTCGCCTAAACTCGGCACGAGTGAGATGGAAATGAAAGCATGTCTGAAAATAATTTTTTTTTGTCTGAAAAATTATCTTTTTGAAATGGATTTCATTTGGTATAATTTGTTGGCTATTTTAATGTATTTTTTGTTGGTCAGTTATCTACAAATTAAACAAGAATATTTGAGGTAAAGTTCAAAAGAAGGTCCGCTTATATGCTTCAGCGCACAAACTGACAAACAGGTATGTTAAATAAAATATTTATATAAATAAAATTACAATGAAATATTTACAGTTTCAGTAGCATATTAGGCTAAATAATTTTCTGTTAATGACTATCCAAATTGCCCCCATCAGTTTCACATTTATTATTTTAATCAACTATTAATTATTTATTAATTAATCAAGAATCCTAAAAAGAAAAATAAATCTATTCCTGAAAAATAATGTCTAATGTCTTGATAATAATATGAATTAGAGATGCCACAATTCTCAATACAATATTGAACCGTTCGGTACAACATCCACGGTTCAATACGCGCTTGTGAATTGCGTTTTTTTTTAACTTTTAAATAATTTATGTGCGTTTTATTTCTCTCCGAATTGACTGTTTGTGTGTCCCTATAAGGCCCAATCCCAATTCTACCCCTTAGCCCTTCCCCTTACCCCTACCCCTCGTTTTGCGCATTTATGTGAAGGGGTAGTGGTGTCCCAATTATCTTTAGCTTGAAGGTGTAGGGCTAAAGCTGGAGTTATACTTTCGCCTGGCTCCACATCGCGCAACTCCGCTGACTGCACGCACACCTTGCGAAACGGACAAGGCTTTTATACTTGCTACTTTTGCCGTTGTGATATTTTTTAAAACGACAGGGGACGGTGAAAAGAAACTGACCGTAAAGTCAGACAGATAAACAGAGAAGTAGAAAGTTTCCGGAACTACATCAAATCATTAATATCATTCAAATTATTTTTATTGTTTTTATAAATTATTTTAATGACTCTAAAGATTTTTATAACCATTCAAGATTTTTTTAAATCAAACTTTGATGCATCACTTGCTTTTGTTCATATCTTGGACAGTTTTACCTATCAAAGTTTATTAAAATATCAATGACAACAGAATGGGGTGTTCTACAAATATATTTTTATTATGGCAAGAATAAAAGCCAAAAAAAAAAAAAGCACACTTACTAAAAATACAGATGTTTTTTTAGATTTAGCCCGCTTCATAATTCACACATTACTGTCTGGCTAGTTTATGTCCTTATGCTAAAAAGACAATAATAGTCCAAACATTCCTATCCATTATCACCAATAAAGCCTAGAAAAACAGGCCATCAGTATATTGTAAACCGATATCATATATTCCTTTCCAGTTATCAAAGAAATAATTTCTTAATTAATTGTAGTTTTGTAACTATTATACCCTGTCAGAAAAGTCTAGTGGCTGAGAATGAGCTTTTTACAGTGTCTGCTATAATGTTAATGTTGTTTTTGGTTTACATAGTATTACATAGTGTTTACATAGATGAATATGGCCACGGTGTAAATGCGCAGTATAGTTACGATCTTATTGTCACATTAGATCGTTATGATAACATAATATATGCTTTCAGTGATTTCCTGAAGATAAATACCAAAAAATAACACAACTGGAATTACTACAGCAGTCGCGATGGTCTGATCTCATATGAAGCAAGAGATTGCGATGACATATGATGACGTGTGCAAGTGTTGAAGTGCTGTCACAATTCTTAGGGGTACATTTTGAAGCCCTTCCCCTTTACACTCGTTTTTAAGGGCCAAGGGGAAAGGGAGGGGGTAGGGGTACAAAAATAGAATTGGGATTGGGCCTAAGTCTACGAGCTAAGATGAGGAAACTCCTCCCCGCGAGTAAATATTCAATCACTATGCTCTAAAGTTAGGAGGCGTTCTACCATCATTCCTCACTTTAACAAGTAAAATAAAGAAATATTGCAATAAATCGGGTTTTTTTTCTTCTTTTTTTTACTGTTCCTATTGCCTAAGCATAGAATAACAACAAAAAAACCCCTATGTGTCAAGCCATCAGAACCAAACCAAACCGAAAACTGTGTTAAAAAACCGAGGTATGTATTGAACCGTAACCTAACTGTAATGTTGCATCCCTAATATGAATCATTGTGAATGATCAATTATGAAGAATAATTATTAAGTACAAGAACAGAACAGATTACAACAATAAATCAACATATCAGAATGATTTATAAAGAATGACGTGAAGCTGAAAAATGTATAAATTTGGCTTTAAATAAAAATAATTAAAAAAAATTCTTTAAATGGTAACACTATCACTATATTCATTGTAGTTTTGAGCAAATAAATTTAGCTTTGGAGATAAGACAGACACATTCCAGTATATGGCTCACATTTTACAATAAAGTTGTGCATTTAAATGCAAAAATGCATTTATTAACATAAACTAATAATGAACAATACTTGTACAGCATTTATTTATCATACTTTCATGCATGATTAAAATCCGAATTCATCTTTGTTAACATTAGTTAATGCACATGAACGAACAATGAACAACTTTATTTCCATTAACTAGCATTACCAAAGGTGAATAAATACTTTAATATTTGTGTTGTTTATTATACACTAACTAAAAATTAACTAATACAACCTTACTCTAAAACCTTACCCACTATACATACCTTATCTTTCATGTGCAGCTTGCAGATGATCAGATAGAGAATGTACAGATTGCCGCTATTAAATAGCAGATTGATGAACCTCAGCATGGCTGTAGAACAGACCACTCTACCCTTCAGATCTGCCAGCCAGACCACCGGCCTGATTAGACCCACTGATGCCAAATACAGCCCAGGGAGAGTGGTGATCATTGGGTCCCACTGTGAAGGAACAAAACAAAACAAAACAAATCAAAACAAAACAAAACAAGTGCATTATGGACAAAACACACACAAACATAAAATAAATTTGGGCAGCATGATATATTGTTTCAAATATTCCAATGTGTATATCCACAATAGAGATTACACAGTAAGGGCCCTATAATACACTAGGCGCAATAAGGTGCAAGACGTGTTTACCCCGACGTGTTGCTATTTTCAGACCAGCGCACCATTAATTTTCCTGTTTTCTGCCAAGTTGTTTAAATAGCAAATCCATTTGTGTCACTTTGTGGGTGTTTCGGTCTAAAAAAAGAGGTGTGTTAAGGCACATTGTTGGCTCGTTGCTATTTTGAAGAACTAAAATAGACTGTGCAATTGAAAGCAGGTCTATAGTCCAGCAAAGAGCGTGTTAGTTTTGTGCCTCGCTTGCACATTGCATAAAACACGCAGGATGTACAGTAATACAAAATATCTGTACAAATAAAAAAGAATGAAAATATTACAAAAATTATTGCTTTCTACATAAACATAAAAACCACTGCCTCCATGCCTTCTTCATCTTGGAGGGCTTTTTCAGTTTGTTCATGACAACTTGATTTTGTATCATGTTATTATTAGTAGTATTATTATTATTTATTATATGCATTTTTATATTTGTTTTATTAAAAACAAGCTTAGATTTGTCCAGCTGTCAGGTTTTGGACCATATGGGGCATAGCATGTGTGTTTGGATAACTCAGTTTTTTGACCACACTTCGTTATTATTGTTTATTTATCCGTTTGCTGGAAATTAGAACTGAATTTAGAAATGGTTTTGAAACAAATCTTTGCGCTTAAAATTATGTAGGCTAATGTGGATGTCTTCAGTGGAATGTACAACATCGTTTCCTTATCCACGAAAGAGAGAAAGAGAAAATAAAGGCCAATTGGGAGAGGCTCATTCTTTAGTCTCCAGCTGCAGATGCTCTGTTGAACTGTTTTCTAGCTAGTGAAGCATTCAGTTTTTTTCTACTTACAAAGTCTGCCATGTAAATAGCAAATGCATCATGGTGAGGGTCATGCGACGCAACTGACTCTTAAAGGAAACGAAAGATGAAACTCTGATTGGTTTATTCTCAAAACACACCCATAGCTCATTAAGAGAATAAGCACAACCCTGTTATACCATGCGCCACAACGCAGAGCGTATTTTTTCGTCCTTAAAAATCGCAAAGATGGATTCGGATACGCCCTTAATGCTTTTGTGCCATGTGCTTTAGACTTTGTGCCTAGATCGTTAAAATAGAGCCCTTAGTGAACGGGAACCAAAAACGCACAGGATTTGTATTGAGGTAATGTTGATTTTAGATTCGCACATCCGTTCAGTGACAACTTTTGACAATGTCCTTATATTGTTTCCCACACTACTTTGAATATTCGGTCTGACATCGTGAGTAAGTATGACTTCAAAACATCATTAACTGACTGTAAACAATGTTGTACTTTTATAGAAAAAAATAATACTTTCAGAAACTATTATTAAGGAGAAAGTCTGAATGTGCAAATGTAAAACCAACCTCACCTCAATAAGATCTGTGGAGTCACTGCAGAATTTTACCGCTATAGTGTAAAAGTCTTGTCATTCACATGTATTTTTAAAGTATTTATTTTTAACTTGAATAAAGATTCATTTTATTGAATTATTGATAATTGATTAATTATTGATTATTGATAAGGTCTATTGACCTTATTCAGCAATGCAAAAGTGCATTCACTCATTTTTGTGATTGTATTAGAACTTCCAATTCAGTTGCTTATGGTAGAAAGAACTAAGAATAATAAACTGCAGAAAACGGTCAAACTACTCGCTCTACAAACAAGTGTGTTTATGCCTATACATAAAAAGTAGAATAATATAATAAGAAAATATCAATTTGCAACAGGAAGCATCATAAAAAGCTGTCTAAATATTAATGAAAGTGAATAAGACTGAATGAGACTCATACATGAAGAATAAGGTCAATACAATGTTATTTTCACATTCAATTATTCATTTATTCAATTATTCATCATTCATTTATCTACCTGAATTCTGTTTAAACTCCACAGAAAACCATAAAGCACTGTCTGTTTCACTTGTATCTTTGCTCCACTGTGTTTATTTGTGACTGCAGTTTGTGTATTATATGAATATAATAAATTATTGTGAAATATATTTGTATTTTAGTCTAAAATTTTAGTCTATTAATCTAAATGAATAACTTTACAAATAGAGCTATTTACGTCATCTGGTAAAATTATATTCATACCGCGATACATCGTAGGGAGAAAAAAACATTGCAATGTGAATTTTTCCAATATCATGCACCCATGTACTGAACAAACAACAATAACTCACCTCAGCAAACTTCCCTTCACAGTATTTCTGTGCCTGAGGCACGTGGAATATTTCGTCCATGTACGGGTCTCTCTGTTCACGTGTGATTTTGGAGAACAGCAGGCATGAAATTAGAAAGTTGATGCTGCACAGAGCTGTGAAAATGTAAACCTCCAATCGCTCCATCATTATTCAGACAAACTCGACCTTTGATCAAACACGAAATGAGTGGTATATGAAGATGATTAAGATGGTATGCGATACATTCATTCCTTGTGATCGATGATCCTTCGGGTTGTCAAAAACGTGCACAAATAAACCAAAATCGCATTTTTAAGTTTGATTTTTGACAGCTTAAGTGTTGCCTCACACTCAAGGATCCGTGTGGAAACCGGAAGCGAGAACAATTAGTTCTGCCAATGTTCTAAGTTATTCTTACCATAGATTATTGTTATATAGATTATTAATTTATAACTATAAATCTACTCTGTAATACTTTAAGCATTTTTCTATATTTTTTATTAACCAAATACATTTTTATATTAACCATTGTTTATTTATTTATATAAATTCATTATTAAATATGAATGATTGATTGGTTGTCTTGAGTAGGAATTAATACACATTTTTGTTTATAATAATAATAATTGTTTGGTATACTATAATTTCTACAATTAGGGGAAATTTATCTACATTTATTAAACACGAATGAGTAACGTGTTTTGTTTTTTGTTTTACTTCAGAAGTGTTTGGGTTAAATTATTGAATACTATGTGTCGTGGTTCTGAAAAAAAGACAATAAATGTAAAATAAAATAATAATAAAAATGTTAAAATGCAAGTTTTATTTACTTTATTTACATTTTTATTGGCTTTCTGTGCGAAAAGGTCCACCTTCTGTCTCATACTAACCATAGTAACAACTGTGTTTTTCTACACTTATCATATACTTTATTTATATATAATTTATTAACATCCTTTGTCACGTCGGAACCTTTCTAGCCGCAAATGAAGGTGTTGCAGTATTATTGTTCCGTCACACAGGGAAGAGCATGCAGTCAAAATAAATTTGATGTTGTACTGGACACATAAAAGCATTAGCGATGTATCTCACACAGCCTTTAGAACTGTTTCCTGAATACACGGTGACTCAGCTGCTCTTCAAAGATATGAAAAATGCGACGGAGCTCAGAAAAATGGCAGTAAATGGTGAAATAAAAGGCGCCTTGATCAATCCATCAATGGTAAGAGCACGTGACGAGTTTAAATGATGTATTCATTCATGACCATTTATACATTTAAGTAAATTACCTTGGTATTCTTAGTTTAACATGCTTTGTATCATGGCAATACGTTTGTGTGTGCGTGTTTGTGTGTACAGTTTTAAAATAATATAAAATATATAATATAAAACTAAAATTCAACTTCAGCCCACATAAACTGCACACAAATAGTCAGATATTGTTGTAGGTTTATGCATATTACAGAACATAATCAATTCTTCCAGAGAAACTCACTGTGTGTCTAATGACTTTGCAAAGTATGTGTTAGAGTAAAATGTTAATACTCTAATATTTGTTTTATTCTTTAAATGTCTGTTTAGAGCTTTTGTTTGTTTGTTGCATAAAATGACATTTGGACATAATAATGAAATGTTTTCATTTGTTGTTATTGAAAAATCTGTTATTTCACCAAATATTGATTACTTGCAACTTCTGAAGTAAAAACATTTAGTATTGTGTTGTCTAAAATTAATATAAATGTCTGAAAACAAGACAACTAATAGTCATGTAATGGTTTAAATCAAGGTTATATTCTAAAACCTATTTAAATACTATAACTGTATGTATCAAATTCGTTTTTAATATTTGTTGTAATGTATATTTACTTTTTTATTGATTTTTTTATAAAGGTTGTGGATGCATTTCAGATCCTGGTGGCAACAAATAAAGCAGTTCACCTTCATAAAATCGGGAAAATGAAAACCAGAAGCCTTTACTCTGAAATCATTTTTAATCTTTCACCAACAAACAATGTAAGTAACATTTCAAATGCCTTCATTTAGTTTTATGAGAGGGGCTAGACTGTGGCTCAGTGGTTAGTACTGTTGCCTCACAGCAAGAAGGTCGCTGGTTCGAGTCCTGGCTCGGTCAGTTGGCATTTTTGTATGGAGCTTGCATGTTCTCCCTCTGTTTGTGTGGGTTTCCTCCGGGTGCTAGATATGCGCTATAGGTAAACTGAATAAACTAAATTGGCCAAAGTGTATGAGTGTGAACGAGGGTGTGTGGATGTTTCCCAGTACTAGGTTGCAGCTGGAAATCATTCGCTGTGTAAAACATATGCTGGATAAGTTGGTGGTTCATTCCGCTGTGGCGACCCCTAAAGAATGAAGGGACTAAGCCGAAGGAAAATGAATGGTTTTGTGAGTCCAACTTTTACAAAAAAAGTCTTGATACTTCAATATTTTTTAGATATCTGAAGCGTTCAAAAGGTTCGGGATCTCCGACAGCGACACCGCGGTTCATATTGTGTTAGTGCACAATAAAGAAGAGCCCCTTAACATTGATGACATCATCTCAAAGGTGGACGGACAGCAGATTGATGTTGGTCAAGTGTCCAAATTGACTGATACTGCAAAAATAAAAAAGGTTAGCCGCTCTCCTCTTTACTGGTTTAGAACAACGGAAGATGTGTCTTGTTTATTTCTCTCTCTCATTCCAGCTCTACAAAATCACACCAGAAGAGAAAAAGTGCGGCAGTCTTTTGGATGCTGTTGTTTGCAGGATGGCCACTAAAGATGTGGCATAGATAATGTGTTGGTGTTTCAATATAAACAAATGCACTTTCATTTCTTGCAATTTTTCAGTTTTATAAAATCAGCCTGTTTAAATAAATACTAGGCCTGTTTAACTATTAATCTTGACTAAATTCATACAAGATAAAAGTTTGTATTAGCATAATTATAAAGATGCACATGCACATGTATATACTCAGGTATATATAATTTTATATTGACATGTTCTATCTATCTATCTATATATATATATATATATATATATATATATATATATATATATATATGTAATACATATACACAGTACACATCATTATTAACTAATTGTAAACTTTTATGTTATCTGCGATTAGTCACAATTAATTAATTAACATTTCATTTAAATCATCTTGGCTATATTGATGTGTCTTTACTTATCAGATCTTCTACAGAGGTCAAATTGTGTACAAAAATTGTAATCACCTTCATTTTGTAAATAAAGGAAAAATATTAATTAAATGTGTTCTCTGTTGTACCTAAAGACCCAGTAACCAGTATTGTGCAACCAATGTAATTTATTACAATTTCAAGCCTATCTTACTCTTTAAAAAAATTTGAAATGCAAAAATAAAATACACACTTTTAAATTACTTTGCTAAAAAGTATTAAGTTTGCTTAAAGTATAAAGTTTAGTTACTTTTTGTGACTTTATATATTAATATATTCCTTATTCCCCCAACACTGCCAGTAACAATATCACACACAATTGTGTATTAATGTGTCACCTGTGAGATCAAAATATTAACCACACAAACATAACACTTTGATCTTAAGATTTATGTTAAAAAATAAACTTTGAATGAATAAAACAGCATCTGCACAAAATCTACACTTTTCACAGAACATTTTATTTATTTGTACAAGTTCACATTTATTAGTTTATTCATTTACTGTTTCATATTCAACAGGTGTCCATGTGGTTTGCTGATGATTGTACAATTTCTACTGTAAATTAGTAATGTAATTATTTATAAAAATAATTAGTTGTCAGTTCAACAACTTGACAAAAAAAAGTTACCTAAAAATGAAAATTAGTCCATTTTCTTATCCTCATCGTGTCTTTCTAAACCTCGATTTAATTATTTTACAAGTTTACACTTGCTGATATTTTTATAGAGCCCATTTTTATTAATTATATGGAAAGGAAAAAGGTGATTTGTTTTTTTCTTCTACTTCAGAAAAGGCTAAATATTTAAAAAGTATGGGTTTGTAATCAGTGTTGGGTGTAGTTAGTTACAAAGTAACTAGTTACTGTAATTAGATTACTTTTCCCTTGAAAAGTAAAGTTGAAGATTACTTAGAATTTTTAGGTAAATTAATTATAAGATGCTTGCCTTAAATACTGTAATTTAATTGATTCATGAAGAAGAGGAGTTGTGGGGAGGGGGGTTGTTATATAAATATATTTTGCAGAATAATTCTGTTTTTGAACTAAAAGTTAAATTTATCAAGACAATTGAACATGCTTACGAAACAATGAATTGAGTCAGAAATTCATGTCAATGGTAATTATGAAATGTTATGTGTTTTCATATATATAATTTTTTTTTATTCTTCAAGTATTGCCTTTTTAATTAAGATAAAGGCTCAACTTTAAATACCTAAGAGTTTAATTTCTATGCATTGAGATTAATGAGAATTTTAAGTACTGTTAACTTAAGTAATTTGAGTAATTAAGTCATTTTTCAGATTTTGTCATTTAAAAAATGTATTTAAATACATTTTTAATAATGTATTTAGTAATGAATAGTTTTTTTTTAAGTAACTTACCCAAAACTTTTTGTAAAGATGTGTAGGCTGGTGAGAATCTATTGATTTTGTTTTTTCTCAGTCTGGGAAGTTGTTAAGCTCATCTTTGCCAATATTCCCTCCACTGAGAATAACCACCACATTCTTGTCTTGAATATCTGGTATTTTGTCATTGATGATGGCAGTGAACGCAGCAGTGCCCGAAGGTTCAACAACCAGACCTGCTTTATAAAGTGTGGAAACTGCAGATTTGATCTCCTCGTCGCTCACCAGCACGATCTTTTCCACATACTTCTGACAAAGCTGATACGCCAGCGTACCTGAAAATAAATGACGAAATGTGGGTTTCAGTCAGCATGATTAAGAATGATGACTAAGTTATAATAAAAACACAATAAAGTTCCACTTAAGTAGATTTCATACCTGCAAATGGAGGGGCCAGTCCTGAAGCAATGCTTTTAGCATCCATCCCAACAGGCTTCTTCTCAATGAAGCTCTTATACATTGTACAAGCTGTTGAAAATCAGGTTTAAGACAATGTGCATGTCAACAGAGTAAAAGTGACATTGCAGGTCCTCGTTCATCACATTAACAGAAAATTATCATTTGCTTACTCATATATAAAATTGATTTGACAGCATAACTTGAAAAAAATATTTAAGTATGGTTTAATTCATGCAATTAATATAATTGTTTAAAGGGTTATTGCAGATTTAACAAAAAATATTAAATGAAAATGTCAATAAAATTTGTAAACATATTGCTTTTATTTCTGCCTTATTGCAAAGTGCATATACTGTATCATGTTAATGATTATTAGTACAAAAATAAATTAAGCCTTAATAAAAATATAAAGACTTTAAAATAACAACAAAAAAAGACAAAATTCCCGAAGATACTGTGTCAAGTGGCTCAAATGTATTTTTCTGCAGACCTGCTAGGACTACACAGAGATCCAAGCGGGCATGCTCCTCATCTTCCCTGACCTTGTACAGGAAAAAGCATATTGCACAAGCCCCAGGGCCAGCTGTGATCCATCACATCCATGCTGAGGGGGGTCTCGGTCAGATAATAGATCAACTGGCAATGGGTGGTTTCAGAAGAAGCAAACATGTTGACTTGGGCTTCTCCAAAGTGCTCCCATATCATCTGGACTGCAGAAGCGTGGGTTGCCATGAGAGTGCATCGGCTGCATGGTGTGAGTCCAGAGTAGCAGATAGCGAGTGAGCATATACCACCCATATGGTTTATATGCACCACCTCAGCTGTGCTGTCCCTCCTGACCAGCATGTGTTTCTGCTACAGCACCGATCGGAATCAATGAAGAGTGAGAAACACTGCCAACAGCTCCAAGCAATTGATATGCAACTGAGGTCCGATTTTAATAGGAATTTCAGCAAATAAACACCTTTAAAGTGTTTATGCCTTTATAAAGATTTTCATATTAATGTTTACTTTTACCGTCTCATTTAGGGAAACTCCTGGGATAAATCTCTGAACTTTAATAACAAACAGGTATAAAATGCTGCACTTTACACTGAAAACTAAACTGACAGTTTCAATTTACTATAATCTTCTATGTAAAGCTGCTTTGACACAATCTACATGTAAAAGTGCTATAGAAATAAAGGTGAATTAAATTGAACTTCCCACCTCCTTTATTCAGCCACAAGGACTTCTGGGACTTCTCAAGCAAGTTTTGCACTTAAGTTTGCATTGGTGCAACCTCGATATCAAAAGCGCATGCGGGAACTTTCACCCGTTCTTAGAGTCTTGAGTTTTGGAATTGAATTTTGGCAGTTGATGATGACGTTACATGAGGACGCAAGAACTCTGAAGAACGCATATTGAGAAACAGCCCCAGTGAAACACCCTGGGGAAGGGAGAATCACCCAGCTAAACCCCGCTGTCTGCGTTGTCAACAACACTGGATACAAGCAACTAGAAGCCAGGAGCAGGATGAAACTAAAAGTCAGGCTTGATCTCCTTTAGGAGGAAGTTCAATGGCATTTTGAGTAAAAAGCATATGTTGAAGTTTTTACACATCAACACTTTCTGACATTAACATAAAATCTAAAAGGAAATGTTGATGATTCACCTCCTTCTGGTTCCACTCCATAGATCTTTGTGTCTTCACAACCAGACAGTTTGATGGCAGCAGCCACACCAGAAAGTAACCCTCCTCCACCACAGCAAACAACCACCACATCTGGATAGGGTACAACATCCAGGATCTCAAAACCTAAGCTACAGTAGGATTCAAAATACATTTCATTATTTGTGTTCAGTTATTGCATAAAGAAAAAACTAAATAGATCAAAAGCTGTTCCAAAATGCACTATTATGTACATTTTAGATACTAATAAGAGCTTTAGGACACTCTAAATAAAAAATCCATCACTGTGATGTATTATTAGATGCATTTTAGATTATTAGGTGAACTGACACCTTAAAACAGAGGTGTCCAAACTCAGTTTTGAAGGGCCAGTGTCCTGCAAAATTTAGTTCCAACCCCAATCAGACACACTTGGGCTAGGTAATCAAGCTCTTACTAGGCTTTCTAGAAATCCTTGCAGGTGTATTGAGACAAGTTGGACCTAAAATCTGCCCTCCAAGACAGAGTTTGGACACCTCTGCCTTAAAGTGATAGTTAACCCAAAAATAAAAATTCCATTACCATTTATTCACAGTCAAGTAGTTGTTGTTAAACTCACACAAAAAAATATTCTGTAGAATTCTGGAAAACAGCAGCCATTGACACCCATAATAGGAACAAAATATACCATGAAAGTCAATGTCTGTTTTTTCCAGCATTTTTCAGAATATCTTCATTTGTGTTTAACAGAAAGAAACTCAAACAGATTTTGAACAAGTGAAGGATTAGTAAACGTTGAAAGAATGTTGGGTCAACTTTCTCTTTAAGGGTACATATAGAACATAGAAATGTATACACTTTTGTACTTTTTAGTAAATAAAATGTACCACTGAGGTACCAATATGGACTCAAAAAATCCAGTGTAAAATTATTATTTGCAACTAAAATTTTCAAATGAATAACACTTTTTTATATTATAATACTTTTTGTGTCATTATTTTGCTGGTCGAAAGGCCATCAATGTGTAAACACCAAATAAATGTCAAGCTTTTTGATATCATGCTTGATTTTAATTTGATGTCGTTTTGACATCAAGTCGCCAGTTGAATGTTTGCACTCTGAAGGAAAAGAAAGACATTATAAAGCCTCATACAGCCTCTTTAGACCCCACGCATGTTCTTAACCTGGAATGTCCAGCGATGAGATCTGGATCATCAATGGAATGAAGGAAAGTCATGCCGTTTTCTTGAACACACCGGTTTACAACATCCATGAGATGAGTAGTTGGGACTCTTTCAACCTCAACTCCCAAACTCTAAACATTTTACACATTTCTGATTAAAGAATCAAAAAAGGAAACTCCGTAAGTGCATCTGCAAAGTATATAAATGAGTGTCGTACTTGTATAAGGACAGATCTGGAGATGGGAGCGGTTTCTGGCATCACCACTTTGCCTTTAGATCCATAATGCTTACATGCATATGAAAAAGCTTTCCCATAATTCCCAGCAGACATGGTCACAAAAAAGTCCACTTTGTGTCTCTTGGCAAACTGGTTTGCAACACCTCTTATTTTAAATGAACCTGCAGGAAGAGGACAAACAAAAGACTTGAGATATTATGATGAATACAACTTTAAAAACACTTAAAAATAGGCTTATTTTATCACTCCCCATACTTAAATAGTTCTAGTTTTATCATTTCTGAATACATGAAGCCTAACTCCAGGTCTGGGGAAGGCACTTTTAGCTTAGCATAAATCATTGAATCAGATTAGACCATTAAGCACCTCACTCAAAAAACAAACAAACAAACAAAAAAAGTATAGATCATTTTTCTATTTAAAGCTTGACTCTTCACTAAGGTGCACTAAAACTATTGGAAAATTAAAAGTTGCTATTTTATAGGTCGATTTTATTACTCCAGAATAAATTTCACAGCCGTATCGACCTAGACATTAGCAGCATTTACAAATCTTAATACACCTCAGTAAAAAGTCAATATTTAGGAAATTACATCAACACTTTTTTTCATTTTGAGAAAGATGCTAATAGTCTAATCTGGTTCAATGATTTATACTAAGCTAAGCTAAAAGTGCTTCCACCAGACCTGGAGATCAGCTGAGTGGAATAAAGAATGTTAAAATTCAACTGATTAACACTGTTAAATGAGCCTGTTCCTTTAAGAAAACAGACTAAAAGTGCAACAAACAAACCTGTGCGCTGCATGTTCTCCAGTTTGATGTGGACATTGCAGGAGGTGTGGAGTGGCAGTGTGGTTTGGCACCATGGGATCATTGGTGTATTGATCACATTCATCGGGCTGGATCTTACAGTCTCACAGGCCTCTCTGAGCATCTCTACAGTAATCATGTCTGCTGAAACATCTCCCATTTTTTTCTGATTCAACGGGTTTGATCTTGTTGCTAAATAATAAAAAAAATATATATAAAACTGTATTTGTGGTTTTAAGTGAGATTAAATAATTTCTTTAAAATCACATTATTCAATATACATTTTTTTATCCTGAAAAAATATATTGTGTTGTTTTATCAGCAAATCTGAACTAGTTTTTATTGATTTAGCCTAATATTGGATTTATTTTCTCTGACAAAAAGAAAGAAATTAAAGATCTATTCAGTAGTTTTTTCAGCTGTCATGTAATTATTTTGGTATAACCTAGCCAAAATACTTTTAAAAACAGACAGAAAGTCTTAGCTGCATTTTCTCTGTTTTTAATTACAGTAGTCCAGCTTTGAGAATCTATTGCATATTTCTAAATGATAGTATTACCGTAAAACCTGGAGTGCAATCCAAAATATAATGCTGTTTTTTTCTGAAGCTGCTTTTCCAAATCAATGCCTTTCATTCGGCGTTATCTCGAACGGTCATTTTGGTTTATTTTGGAATAATCATTTGGCGGCACATTACCAAACATCATGGACATGCAGGATTATTCCTGTAGGGGGAGCGCGATGGCCCAAATTTTTTTTATTTTTTTTATAGCTTTATTTATGGCTTTTCTTATCTTCTCTTTTAAATGCTTTTAAATATTTGTATTGCATTGTATTTGTCTAGAAATACTGAACTTAAAATGTATGTATTTTTTTAGAATATGTAAAATAATTCCCTGAAACTGTTTGACAAGGAAACAATACAAAAAAAAAAAAAATTAAAACATAAATTCACAAAGAATGTATATGCGTATACTGAAACATTCATTCATTCATTTTCTTTTTGGCTTAATCCCTTTATTAATCAGGGGTCGCCTCAGCAGAATGAACAGCCAACTCATACAGCATATGTTTTACGCAGCGGATGCCCGTCCAGCTGCAACCCATCACTGGGAAACATCCATACACTCTCATTCACATAAATACACTACGGACAATTTAGCTTACCCAATTCACCTATAGAGCATGTCTTTGGACTTGTGGGGGAAACCGGAGCACCCGGAGGAAACCCACGCAAACATGGGGAGAACATGCAAACTCCACACAGAAATGCACACAGACCCAGCCGAGGCTCGAACCAGTGACCTTCTTGCTGTGAGGCGATAGTGCTACCGTGCCACCGTGACACTATGCTAAAACATCTGTTTGTATTTTAGAAAAAAATAAATAAATAAACTCAGATTTCACAAATAAAAAAAAACATCTGTAAAAAAATTTATATAAAAAAATGATGGAAATGAACATGCTGCCTTACAAATGTGACCAAAAAAAGTAGGTATATGTGAGTTAGAAATTCTGTCAATTAAACTGCACAACCCAAAAGAACTTGCTAAGGAAAGGTTTTGATCTATTCAATTTGATTCAGCAAATCGTACGTGGTTTCAGACCCAGCTGAGCTTGTTGACTAAATTTAGCTTATTGCAAATAAAATGCTGTATAGGTGAATTGCTGAAAACTATACCATTCATAAATTTAGTATAGAATGCGTGTGTGAGTGGGTGCTTCCCATTACTGGGTTGCGGCTGGAATGTTTTATGCCCAAGTAGTGGTTCATGCTGTGGCGACCCCTGATAAATAAGGAAAAAAGCTGAAAGTGAAACAAAACGAGCTAAAGCTGCAAATGCTTCTATGATTTTGTTTTGTTTTTGAGATACATTTTAAATAATTGTAAAAACAAAAAAATTAGCTTACTGCAACTAAACTAGAGAAGCTTCGATCCTCTATACAACACGATAGCGCAGTGTTTGATAAGTAATCAAAATAACAATTCCTTTCCATTCTAGTGTTTACATTTCTGTGTTTTTAAACGCCACGCGCTACTCTGTGCCTCGGTTTAAGCGGTTCGACTAGCAACTACACCTGGAACTATAGTTTCATATTTACGTGAGGCTTCAAGGTAGGACACAAACAGGCCAATATGCAAGCATTGCTACATATTAATAAATATGATATATATAAATGTGTGTGTGTGTGTGTGTGTGCGTGCGTGCGTGCGTGCGTTTGTGTGTGCAATTTAATTTGAAATACTTTAGTTTTATAACAAAATTTTAATTATAAAATTATTCTAAAATATTAATTATGAAATAAAAATAAGTGCAGCGTGGTAATGCAGTTGGTAGCGCTGACGCCTCACAGCAAGAAGGTTGCTGGTTCGAGCCTCGGCTGGGTCTGTTGGCATTTCTGTGTGGAGTTTGCATGTTCTCCCCATTTTCACGTGGATTTCCTCCGGGTGCTCTGGTTTCCCCCACAAGTCCAAAGACATGAATTGGCTAAGCTGTGGCGACCCCAGATTAATAAAGGGACTAAGCTGAAAAGAAAATGAATGAATGAAATTAAAATAAAAAAAGATTAAAGATTAATCAAATGTGTGTACTTTAGATATTTATTATGTATAAATACATGCACACACATACCTGTATTTACTTAAACAATATTGTCTTTAATATGTATAAATAGTTTATGATATATATTTGTAATATTTTTTTTTATATTTTTAAAAGAATAAACATTTCACAGCAGGGATAAAACTTTTGATTAAGAAAATTTGAACAATGATAAGTATGCACAGAAACACAAACGTTTATTTTGTATGCAATTAGTTTTATCATTTAACAGCATTGGTAAATAAATAATCTTGAAGTCCACTGGCTATATACATCTGATTTTACTATTCAGATCTTCTACAGAGGTCGATTTAGGTAAATTTGGGTACAAAAATAGTATTGCCTCCATTTCATAAATAATGGACACATAGGTTAAATGTGTTATTTGTTGTTCACTTAGAGATGCAGTTACAATATTCACACAATTGTATATCAATCTGTTACCTGTGAGACCAAAGATAAAACCACACAAACTGCTAAAATTTTACTTTAATCTTAAGATTTATGTCATTTATTTCATAAAAACAACATTTAGTTGTTGATTCATCAACTTCAAAAAAATAGTATGCACTTGCTGATATTTTATGTAAAATGTTAATTAAATACTTTATTTTTTTATTAACTGATTTCCCCCTTCAGAAACACCAAAATAAAAAGTGTGAAAATAAAAAGCATAGGTTTGTAATCAGTGTTGGATGTAGTTAGTTACAAACTAACTAGTTATCGTAATTAGATTACTTAAAGGGATTACTTTTCCTTTTTAGAAATATACAGTATTTACAGTTACTTATGATACGCTTACATTAAATACTGTACATAAATTGAACAGATCTGTATAAATCAACTCAGAGAAGCAGACAAATTGTGCTTTTTTATGCAAATATATTTTGCAAAATATGTTCAACTAGGTATGGCCACATTTATCTAGACACTTGAAGATATTTTAAAAAACAGTGAGTAAGAAGTTTATATCAATATATTGTGTTCATGAAGCATTGTGTCATTTCTGAGTCTGCTGGCTCAAATTTACTAGTTTAATATTGTCTATGCCTTAAGATTTAGCGATTTTAAATAGTATTGAGTCAAGTAATGAAATACTTATTGAGCAATTAAGTTATTTTTAGTAATTTAAATACAAATTTATTGATGTAATTAGTTATTAATCACTTTTTTGATGTAACTTACCCAACACTTTTTCTAATGAAATGAAGGTTAGTAAGAAATTATGTTTTTGTTTTTAGTTTTTTCTCAGTCTGGGAAGTTGTTAAGCTCATTATTGCCAATATTCCCTCCACTGAGAATCACCACCACATTCTTGTCTTGAATATCTGGCATTTTGTCATTGATGATGGCAGTGAACGCAGCAGTGCCTGAAGGTTCAACAATCAGACCTGCTTTTTAAAGTGTGGAAACTGCAGATTTGATCTCCTCGTAGCTCACCAGTATGATCTTCTCCACATACCTTTGACAAAGCTGATACGCCAGCGTACCTGAAAAAAAAAAATCACAAAATGTGGGTTTGAGTTAGCATGATAGTACGATGTTGACGACATTATGACAAAAACACACAATAAAGTTCCATTTAAGTAGATTTCATACCTGCAAATGGAGGCGCCAGTTTTGAATCAATGCTTTTAGCAACCATACCAACAGGCTTCTTCTCAATGAAGCTCTCATACATTGTACAAGCTGTTGAAAATCAGGTTTATTTTATTTTTTGCACATTCTGTATCTTGTTAATGTTTATAGTGGTAAAATAACTAAAACCAAAACAACTAAACCTTAATAAAATTATAAATACATAAGACAACCAAAAATTAAAAAAATAAATAAATAAATGCAAAAAAAAAAAAATCAGATAAGGTGTGTGTATATATATGTGTATTTAAAAATTATACAATAAATACTGGTTCATATGCTAAACATTTTTATCTGGTTCCACAGACAAAGCTTAGATTAAGCCAGGGTTATAGGCCATAGTTCATCTGGGACATTCAAGTAATTTTTATATATGTGCCATTTAAAAATCATAATTAATGTCAATTTTAAGATTAAACAAAGACACTTGTATATTTTATGGCCATTCAGTTCAAGTTTATTTCAGTTGAAACAACTCAGACTTACATTTTAGACTGGGACTATAGTTTTAATGATCCAATGAAGTGTGTTCAAATGTGCATATTTTATTTAAAATTTGATGTAATCTCAACTAAAATATGAAGACAAGACAGGATGGGACATATAGTTGTTCTTCCCATAAAAAAAGCCATTAGCTTTTCATTTTTTATCACAGCTCTGCTAGTGAGAGTGTTTGAGCTCAAGCACATGAAATGAAAAGGAAATGAGAAGCATTATTAAGAGGAAGGGCATGTGAGATACATTTGATTGGTTAGAAGATTTGATGAGAAACTGAAGTATGAGGTGACGTAAAAAAAAATCATTAATTAATTTAGCCAGCAGTGACAAACAGCACTCTTTGGAATTTTGTGAATTTTGTCACTGTTTTGGAGCACACTAGCTTATAAATATCCTTAAGACTAACATACTGATACTAACACCTAAAAAAGTGAATGTCTGTAAATCTGATGGTTTATAAGTTATAAGCACATCTTGAAGTTTTCACACATCTGCACTTTCTGACATTAATATATAAGGGAATTTTCCTGATTCACCTTCTTCTGGTTCCACTTCATAGATCTTTGTGCCTACACAACCAGACAATTTGATGGCAGCTGCCACACCAGAAAGTAACCTTCCTCCACCATAGCAAACAACCACCACATCTGGATAGGGTACCACATCCAGGATCTCAAAAGCTAAGCTATGGACACAAGGATTCAAAACAGAACTCATTATTCACATTCAATTTATTACACACAGAATTTTTTTTTTAAGAATAACCATCACTGCGCCTTTTAAAATCTACTATTATGTACATTTTAGATAATATTATGAAGCTTTAAAATTATAATATGCAACCTTTAGACATAAATAAGGTGCAAAAGTGTAATAATTTTAATAGAAATTTAATAAGTGAATCATTTTACATAAATATTCCACCAAAATTATGCTTTCTTTTGTTAAATACAAAATAAGATATTCTGATAATTGCTGGGGACAAAAGCAGCATTTGACATCCATGGTAGAGACATAAAAATACTATGAAAGCTAATGGCTTTTTTTCCACACTCATTTTTCCAGTTCAAACTACTTATTTAAAATAAGCTAAAACAACACAATTCTTGAGATTTTTTTGTGGGGGACAACTTAATTTTTTTAAATTCAATTACCTTAAATTTGTTACGTTAATCAATTTATATTGGAAAACATGAAGTGTGTGGGACCCTGCATTTTTTTTTACAGTGCAGCATTCTTCAGTAGATCTTCTTCTAACATACGAATAGACATAGACATTTTCTAAACTTAATATATATACTTTTTAGTTATTAATATGTACCACTTGGGTACCAAATATGAACTCTTCAAATACAAAAGTGTATCTTTTTAAAAGGTACAAACCTTAATAATACACAGTACTTTAATTTTGGAGGGTGTTGTTACACGAAATGAAAACTTTTGCAAGAGGTTTACCTAGCAGAGGAGTGCTCAACCCTGTTCCTGGAGATCTACCTTCCACGAACCCTCCTTTCACAGACCCTCCTTTCTTTTTATCTCATTTATCATTTAACAAATAGAATAGGGGAGAGCAGGGCACAAAGTAACACTTTTAGGTTTTAGTCAAAAAATAAGTAATAGGGTTAGACAAACCATATTTTTTAATGACAACACACAAGCCTCTCCTACAAATAAACACTGGAATTATGATCACTGGACCAAAAGTGCCGGGAGTAAAAATTTTACTATTTACCCCACCTGCGGGGCAAGTTGTAACAGTCAGGGGGTTAGTTGTAACACATGCTTATAAAGGCAGATTTCACACTATTAATTTAAATTCAGTTTACTTTAAATAGTAGCTATATTTCCTCAGTATTTGGCTCATTTCTTTTTTTATTCTACATAGAACAGTAGGCCTATGTTTATTTATTTTTTTTTGTTTATTGGATAAACACATTTGAATCTATTTGCATTAATATCCATTTATCCAATATTATTCAATGCATTTATTTGCTTTATTAGCAATAAAATATTTTTTTTCTATTAAAACAATATTTTCTATTAGAAAACATTTTATTTAAAAAGTTCTGAACATTACACTCAAAATTAAAAATATATATATTTTGTTAATTTAATTTTTATTTAATTTAATGTCCAGCAGTGTTTGGCTTAATTGTAACACCCTGTTACAACTAACCTGTGTCATGTTTTCCTCAAAACGGGCTAGCAGTCACTGTGTTTTATACAGCTTTCAAAATGGTTTCATCTTTTAGCCTAGAAGACGGTAATTACAACAATATAAGATTTTACGTACATACTTTCACAGATTTTTATATATATATAAAATCGACTGTAATAAAACAAAACTTTTATGCTGCAAAAATGGTTTCTCCTGTGTTTCTCATCCAAATTTCGCTGTGGTGAAAACCTCGGAAGCATGCCATGGTTAACCCTCATAGAAAAGCCTGGAAGAAGCGTTTTTTTTTTTAATAATACATAGTGTATTATTGTCTATTTTATTTTACACTCATTTAAATGTCCTCCACACTTGGCGAAACGGTTCGTTCTAGGAGCTATTGTAAACCTGGAATTAGTTTCGTTGTTTCCAACCGGTCCGTATTTTGTGACGAACTGTAGTTATGGCGACCTTCATGTCAGAGTCGTGAACTGCCATTATGATTTCTCCTAACTTCTTTAAACATGTTTTTTGTGAGGCTATATTAAAATAGACGCCATGGGTGTACTTAGACATGTTGTGTGCGCAATGTCTGGAGGGGTCGACAGTTCTGTTAGTGCACTGTTACTCAAAAGAATGGGTAAGATTTATATCATTGTACACTTAACTAAATTAACTGTTCTGTTAGCTGAGCAGATTAAAAACATACAGATATTTTGTAGGTTACTAGTACTACAATTATATATTGTCACTCATTCATAAACATTTTGTCATAATTTGTATAATTCTAAATTTCTATATTCTAGATAACACGTAGATTTCATTATAGCAACAGAAATGAAGTATTCTTGATAATAAAGTAAACTTAAACCACACTTGCATGTGGCTTAATAATGAGTCAACTGTTATTTGAAGGTTAATGAAACAATGATACAAAGTATTGCAGAAAGCTTGCAAATATAATGACAAATTGTTCTCACCAAGGCTGCATTTATTTGATCAAAAAATAAAACACAATTGGATGATTTGTGAAAATAGTATTCATTTTTAAACCGTTTTCTCATTGAATGCAGTGTCAGATTTAACTTATTCTCATGATTCAAAGCTGAATTTTCATCATCATTACTCCAGTCTTCAGTGTCTCTTCAAAAATCATTATAATAGGATGATCTGCTGCTCTGTTATGATCAGTTACTATTGTTACACACAATCACTAATAATGATTCTTAGAGTTACCAGTCATGAAACCTTTTGGCTTGCTTAATAATGTCTTGGAAACTGAGATACGTTTTACTTTTAGGATGGCTTGGATCAAAAAAAATAAGTAAATAATAACTATATCTGGCCATCTTTTTATTTATGTTATATTTTTATTTTACTCTTGAACAATTTATTGTGATAAATCAAAGAAGATACATTTTAATGGTACTTTGTAATGGAAACTCAGGCTTTCAAACTCAATCAAGCTTAAAATTCAGCTTTAAACCACCAGTATTAATTACATTTTAAAATACGTTTAATAAAATTATTTAATATTAGTTATTAGTTAATATTAGTTATTTAATATTCCAATAGCATTTAGCAATTTCACAGTTTACCTGTGTTTTTACCTAATAAATGCATGCTTTTTGAGTAGAATAAGCTTGAAATAAAGCACACAAAATAAATAAAATAAAATATAAATAAATATGGCGATGCAGTGGCGCAGTAGGTAGTGCTTAGTGGTATAGGTGAATTGGGAAAGCTAAAATTGTCCATAGTGTGTGTGAATGATAATGTATGGGTGTTTGCCAGTGATGGGTTGCAGCTGGAAGGGCATCCGCTGCATAAAACATATGCTGGATAAGTTGGTGGTTCATTCCACTGTGGCGACCCCAGATTAATAAAAGGACTAAGCCAAAAAGAAAATGAATGAATTAATAAATAAATATATTACAAATAAAATAAATGTAATTATTCATTCATTCATTCATTTTCAGCTTAGTCCCTTTATTAACCTGGAGTCACCACAGCGGAATGAACCGCCAACTTATCCAGCATATGTTTTACGCAATGGATGCCCTTCCAGCAGCAACCCATCACTGGGAAACATCCATACACACCCATTCACACACATATATTACGGACAATGTAGCTCACCCAATTCACCTATACCACATGTTTTTGGACTTGTGGGAGAAACTGGATCACCTGGCAAGCTCTTTCGGATATAAAAAGACCAGTTTTATGAGTTTTGCACAAAGACTTGAGAACTTATAAGCAAACAAAACATTTTATTGTATCTCCGGACCACTAGGGGCCAATGTGCCAAAATGCTTCAGATAACTTCAGACCATGGTTGTGTATAAATTTATATTTCCACAGTCAAGTTGTTGTAAAAAAATAAATGATGGATAGAGAGAACCCAGTCCAGGAGACTTGAAACAAGCAGAATTCCTTTATTGAGACGTGTTGGTTAATCTGCAGTCATACAGCGCCATCAAGAAGTCCATGTGTCTGCAGGAGCCTATTGGAGGTCTGCAGTCTGCGAGTTTTTTCACAAGTCTCCTGGACTGGGTTCTCTCTATCCATCATTTATTTTTTTACAACAGTTGTCATAACACGCACTAGTGTGAACACGTCAATGCGTTACGGAGATATTGCTTCAAGCCCATTTTCACAAGCTCTTTGTTAAAATTGTTTGCAAGTTAAAGAAAAATAGTTCATTTAATCAACTTGAATTTCATAACTTTTGTAGATCATGTGATTAAATTTAGGTGAAAATGCTAGGTTGAGTTTGATCAAACAGGTTTTGAACTAGGCCGAGGCTTGAACTAGCAGTCATGCTGTGAGGCGATCTGGCTGCCCACTGTGCCACCGTGGCGCCAAATTTTATTACATTATAAATCAAATAATATTTATGTATTTTTGTATAATTAGTGTAGCAGTGCATGTAGTTTTCAGTATGCAGACAAACAGACGCTTTCTTATTTCTCAATCTAATGTCATTATATAGTCATAATGAAATGTGTTTTTTTTCTGCCATCAGGTTATCACGTAACCGGTGTGTTCATGAAGAACTGGGACTCTCAGGAAGAGAAAGGGCTCTGTTCATCAGACAGAGACTGCGAAGATGCTTATAAAGTGTGTAAGATACTGGATATCCCTTTTCACCAAGTCTCATACGTTAAAGAATACTGGCATGAAGTGTTTAGGTAAATAATACTGCACTAGTTGATTACAATACCAGTGTTGTATACAGTTTGTTCATGTTCTCTTTTCTTGTTTTTTTTTGCAGTAATCTTCTTTGGGAATATGAGAGAGGGAGAACACCAAATCCAGACATAATCTGTAACAAACACATCAAGTTTAAACACTTCTATCAGTATGCTGTTAATACTTTAGGTAAGTTAGGAAGGATTTAGAGCACTTCAACCTTTTGTATGATCACTTTTTTAATAAGTACAGGTCAGAATAAGGATGTTGTTTAACTTTTATCAGTATGTCTGTCAACCAAAATATTTGATGTATTTCTTTCAAATCAGTTATTTGAAACATGTAAACGTTTATAGACACTTAACATGCATTTAACATGCTTTTGTATAAAACAAATTACTTAACCATTGATTATTTCTCATCTATTGAACACATACAAGTGCACGCAGTATAATAAATAAGATAAATAAAAAATAAAATGCAATTCAACTGCAAATATACAATTTAAGAATCAAATCAGAATTTACATTTTTATTCATCTTTTCATGCTGACAGTGCTAAAAAATGGGACACCGGTCTTTATCGTTATTGTGAAACTGCTGTAGCTGTCATATTTACATCACAGTCTTGTTTGGCAACAGGTGCTGATGCCATGGCAACAGGCCACTATGCCCGGACATCCCAGGAGGATGAGGAGGTTTTCCAACAGAAACTTATCGAAGCTCCCAAAAGCCTCTTCAGGGACCGGTTTGAAATTAGAAAGCGTAAGTCAGCGTAAAGATGCCTGTCCATATGTTTTATGTGACTGACAATGTGTAGGCTAGAGAAGCATTGTGGATTTATGACCATCAAAACAAATGTATATCTAAATAAGTTTTTGTTAATGTATGCATTAATTTGTTTGTTTAATTATTTGTTTGTTTGTTTGTTTGTTTGTTTGTTTGTTTGAATTCCCAGGTTGCATTTAATCTCAAAATCTAAAGGCAATAATAATAATCATAATTAATAATAGTTACAACAACAATATATAGTTAATAAAAAAATTAAACTTGTAATGAGATATTTACAGTGTAAATGTTTTTTATATTTATATTTTCATGCATATTTCACCTATAAAAAAATTATTTAAAAGGTTACATTAATAAACATTATGACTAAAATGTATTAGTAATTATTTGGTAAAATAACAATTGTTATATAATTTAAAATTTTGTCATGATACATATTTAAAATTCTGGCTTTTCCCTATTCAAAATAAGATTAAGAAAATGATGAGGAATTTAATTTCGAATAGGGAAAAGTTAGAATTTGAAGCACATATGACATAAGTTACATTTTTGTATATAACATTTTTTCTTTCCAATTTATGAATAAATAAATAAATATTTTGTCTGCTCATGATTTTAATTACTGTAACCTTTCTATGACTATTTGGAAGTGAAATATAAATAACTATCATGAAAATGTTATACTGTAAATATCTTACTATTGGTAAAGCATTATAAATGAAAGCTATTATTATTAATTAATAAATACTGTATATTATGCAATTTTATGAACTATTCTAATTATTATCTTAAATATTATTTATTCATTCATTCATTGATAAAATAGTTATTATATACAAAAAAATTTAACTTCTGTCAGGACGTGCTTAAAATTCTGCCTTTTCCCTATTCAAAAAAATATATATTTCTTTATTTCCTTCGATTTTTAGGGTGAAATATGGAAATGGGCATTAGTTGACAATTTTTTGTGAAATGTGAAATTATATATATTTTTTATTTATTTTAATTTCAGTTAGGGTTTTGTTTCAGATTTCATTTGACTCATCTTATTCTTCTCCGTCTCTATAGCTGTGCGGCTTTATCAAGGTGCTGATCTGTTGAAGGACCAGACGTTCTTTCTAAGTCAGATCTCGCAGGATGCTTTGCGGCACACATTATTTCCTCTGGCTGGACTAACCAAAGAGTTTGTGAAGAAGATAGCAGCTGAGGCCGGCTTCCAGCATATTCTTAAGAAAAAAGAGGTACAAGTTGAATAGGTGGCATGCTTTTAGATGTTGTATGCAGGAACTATCTCAGTGGTCTCTGTTTTAAATGTAACTTAATCTGCTGATTAATTGATAAACAAGTGTTTTATGTAGACTGTGGCTGATATCGTTCATGAAATCGATCAATTTTACATTAACAGTAGATGGCACTGTTTGCTTTACAAACAGCCATACTCTTCTTGAATCCGTTTTCTTAGAAAATACCTCTTGAACCCAAAGTAATCAGTAATAAAATTCAGAAAGGTTTAAGCGAATTTCATTTTGAGCTGTGTTTACATTAATCCTGTAAAGCAAATTTACAGAAATCAGCCAAACAACCAAGCGTACGTCCTCATGAGCATTTGAGTGTATGGTTATAAAAACTAGCCTAGACCGCTGTCTGTACCTAAACAATAGCCTAGAGCACCATCTGCTGTTAAAAACTAGCCTAAAGCAGCTTTCACTGTTAAAGACTAGTCTAGAGCACCTTCTGCTGTTAAAAACTAGCCTAGAGTGTTGTCTGCTGTTAAAAACTAGAGTGTCGTCTGCTGTTAAAAACTAGCCTAGAGTGTCGTCTGCTGTTAAAAACTAGCCTAGAGTGTCATCTGCTGTTAAAGACTAGTCTAGAGCTCCATCTACTGTTAGAAATTAGCCTAGAGTGACATTTGCTGTTTAAAACTAGCCTAGAGCACCATCTGCTGTTAAAACCTAGCCTAGAGTGTCATCTGCTGTTTAAAAAATGATCCTAGAGCAACATCTGCTGTTAAAAACTAGCCTAGATGACATCTGCTGTTAAAGACTAGTCTAGAGCGCAGTCTTCTGTTAAAAACTAGCCTAGAGCTCCCTCTGCTCTAAAAAACTGAGCTTAGAATTGATTCAAGTGAGAATATTAGCGATGCAGTTTGAAAACCGCAGAATCAGGTTCTCAAAGTTTTTTTTTTCTCACCACAGCACTAGTTTTATATGCTTTAAAACTAAAATATGATATTATTGCAATAAATAACATTTTCTTTTTTTCTCTCCTGGTAGAGCATGGGAATCTGCTTCATTGGAGAAAGAGATTTTGAGAACTTTATCCTGGAGGTATGTTGTTTGATTAAGCCTAAAGTTGTATGCATTTGATATTTTTCTCACATATCAAATCAAATCACTTTTATTGTCACATCATCAGCAGCACGTGTGCTATGATGAGTGAAAAGCTTAGGTGCTGGCTCCAGACAGTGCAAATACAATGACAGTGCAAAATACAACATACAACAACTTA